>JARQOD010000004.1:556344382-556431586 GCA_033576555.1 Oophaga sylvatica | reverse complement strand
CCCCATCCAGGGAACGGGGAAACGGAAAAATAAAGGTCCACCCCCAACCCCAATTAAAACCCCCCCAAACCCCTGGGGGGAAGGGGTGCCCCTTTATAAACCCCCAATAGTAACACCTGTTCCCCCAGCCTTTTCCAATCTTAGGGGACAGACCAGCCCCCCCCGCCCCACCAAGGGGAGCCTTTGCCCAAAAAAAAACCCAAAAAACCTTTTCAAACCCCACATGGCTCCAATAAACAGGCTTGGTGCAAGTTCCCTCCATTTCCAGGGCCCGGATTGCCCTGACCTTAACCTTTAAACCCTTATCAGGGATCTGGACTTACACAGGGGCCCTTTGGGCTAGACCACAAGTCGTTTGCTATTCGGGGGGCGCTAGGGGCAAGAATAGTAAAAATTTAAAAAAGCCTGGTCAGATCCAAGAGGTTCCCTTCATGACAAAATGGGAAGCTAGCGGGTGTCTAAAGTCAATTTTTGAATCAAAAAACAGGAAAAAAATCAACAACAAATAACAAAATTGGATTCTCATATCTAACAGTCAAAAATTATTGTCTCCCTTCCCACACCACCTCCTCCCTGCCCCTCTTTTCGGTGTTACTCAAGGCTCAGTCCTAGGACCCCTACCTTCTCCATCACACCTTTGCTGCCTGGGACGCTCATAGAATCCCACGGTTTGCAGTATCATCTCTATGCTGATGACACGCAGATCTACCTATCTGGACCTGACCTCACCTCCTTACTGACAAAAATCCCACACTGTCTGTCCGCTATTTCAGCTTTCTTTTCTGCTCGCTTTCTAAAACTCAACATGGACACAACAGAATTCATCATTTCCCCCCATCTCATCTACCCCTCCACCAGACCTATCCATCAATGTCAATGGCTGCTCACTTTCCCCGGTCCCGCATGCTCGGTGCCTCGGGGTGATCCTCGACTCTGCCCTTTCTTTCAAGCCACATATCCAAAACCCTAGCCTCCTCCTGCCGTCTCAAACTCAAAAATATTCCCGGATCTGTGCATTCCTTACCACGACACCACAAAAACCTAGTGCATGCCCTTATCATCTCCCGCCTTGGACTACTGCAACCTCCTACTCTCTGGCCTCCCCTCTAGCACTCTGGCACCACTCCAATCCATCCTACATTCTCTGCTGCCTGACTAATCCACCTGTCCCCCGTTGTTCCCCAGCTCTCCCCTATGCCAAGCCCTTCAATTGGCTTCCTATCGTCCAGATGCCCAGATCAAAACCCTAACTATGAATACAAAGCCATCCACAACCTGTCTCCTCCATACATCTGTGACATGGTCTCCTGTTATCACCCACACGCAACCTTCGATCCTCTCAAGATCTCCTTCTTACTCTCCCCTTATCTCTTCTTCCCACAACCGCATACAAGACTTTCCTGTGCCTCCCCTATTACTCTGGAATTTTTCTACCCAACACATCAGACTCTCGCCAACCATGGAAAACCTTCAAAAAGAACCTGAAGGCCTACCTCTTCCGACAAGCCTACAACCTGCAGTGATCCTCAGTCTACTGAACTGCCGCACGACCAGTTCTCCCTCTCCTAGTGTATCCTCCACCATCCCCTGTAGATTGTGAGCCTTCGCGGGCAGGATCCTCTCTCCTTCTGTACTTATGGTTGTCCTTTTTGTCATATTTAATTGTACTTGTCTATATTCGCCCCCTCTCACATGTAATGCGCCATGGAATAAATGGCGCTATAAAAATGAATAACAAAATAATAAAATAATAATAATAAACAGCACAGCTGTATATATTAGGATAGCAATACTATTGGACTAGCAGTGGGAACTGGCTCTCAAGTATTTATATAGGAAAAGCTCCACCCAGTTCTGACAGCCGATAGAAACCAAATTTACAAGATTAAACCAGTAATCTTACGGATTGGCCAGAGGCACAAGACTAAAGAATAAAATAAAATTGATGCTATGAAGCACAACCGCAAGAACTTGTGGCACTGCCTAGCGGGCGAGGACAAAAACTCGCACAGATGTTACAGCCCCACACACAGTTTGATGTCCCTACAGTTCCCCACTCATTTATGGTGATACAAAACCCCTCAACACACAGTAAGATGCCACTACAGTACATTTACTCCCACAATATGATATCTCCAAAACAGTATGCTGCCCCTCTAACGCCTTCACACAGTAGGATGTTCCCACAGCTCTCTCAAAACAATATGATGCCCTCTACTGCCTCTGACACAGTATGATTATCACACTGACCCCTCACACATAATATGATATTTATACAGTCCATTTACACAGTATAAAGCCCCCACATCTCTCCACATGTAATATAACTCACCCTTCAGCACCCTACATACAGTGTAATGTCCCCACAGATCCAAATACACAATATGATGTCCCGACAGTTCCTCACAAAGTATGATACCCCCACAGAGTCCCAAACGTAATGATGCCCCATAATCCTCCCATACAATAGATGACCCCCACATAAAAATATGATACCCCTATAGCTCCCCAAACCACTATATGATGCCTCCATAGTCCTCCAAAATAGTGTGATGCCCCTCACAGTCCTCCTAATTAGTAGGGTGCCCATTTTACACACACACATACAATATGCAACACCTATGATGTGTACACACATTCCCTGGCCTATGCAAGAAACAACTGAAGCTGGCACATATCCTGATTTTACAGTACAAAGAGACAGCTCCCCAAATTTGAAACAGTCCCGCTTGGATCCAGATGGTTGGCAAGTGTGTTCACTCTCCCTTTGATGTCCAACACTTCTTTTTTTATTTCAGCTCTGGAGTGGGTGCCACTGATCTACATCACTGATCCTAGTCTTATACTTACCAGCCAATGTGTTCAGCTCTTCACTGCGCCACTCTGGTTCTGCACCACCATTTTTTGATCGCAACTTTTGACTGACTGAAGTCAGGAGTAAGGGCAAAAGCTCCTAATGTAATTTTTATGAAAGCCTTGCTTTGGCCTACTCACAGTTTTTAACATTAAGTTGTTACTTCCAGATCGCCCAGCAGATACTAGAGCGATCCGGCAGGACCAAACTGCTGGAGACTGACCATATCTGTAGCGCCGCTTCTCTGCCTGCAGTCCCTCTCTCCTTGCAGAGACATCGTCCCCACCGCCAAGGACCGCCCTGCCCCTTCCGTCTGCTGCTGCCCAGGTGCCGCACTCCTAGCAGGTCTCCAAGAACTGTGCTTAGAGAGCGCACATGCACCCTTCCTCTTTTTTAAAGGGGCCGCACGCTTTCCTCTAAAGTGTCACCACCAATGGCTCTAGGTTTCTTTCTATTTAAACTGCCTCCTCAACATGGAGGTGCCTATACAATGTTGTGAGTTTGTACCTAACGTTGTCAGTTCTCAGGTCCCTGTACTTGTATCCGAGCCTGCTGCACTCACCAGTGCTCACCTCAGTGGCAGCAGAGCCAGCTGCATCCACCATGCTCACCTTAACGGCAGCAGAGCAGCTGCACCCGCCAGTGCTCACCTCAACGGCAGCAGAGCCCAGCTGCACCCGCCAGTGATCACCTCACCGGCAGCAGAGCCAGCTGCACCCACCAGTGCGCATCTGTCCGTTAGACAGTCCTGTCTGCACCTGCGGTTCGTGTCATCTTCTTTGCCTATCTGCATCTGTTGGACATTTCCTCGGGCCATTCCAGCTATCCACTCCTAGGGTCAGCCGCCAGCTACCCAAGGTCAGTCCTGGAGTAGCACCTTGATCACCTTCCTTGTCTCTCCATGGATTGCAGTGTCGTTAGCTGCTGCGTGTCGTTGGTTGGATTGGGTGAGGCTCCTAGTCACGCCCCTACAGGTCTTACTTAGGCTTTGCCACAGTGGTTCACCTGCCAGCCCTTTACGTTTGCACATGCCATGGAATCTGCTGGCTCCAAGGTGTTTTCCATCTCGACCTATACCAGGAGTCTCCTGCCAGAAGGATCAATGGGAAAAGATTCTTTCCTATCTTCGATCTGTGAATACTCGATACACTGCAGTACCGGCCGCTTCCACATCCTCTCAGGCAGCAGTTACCACCACGGTGACCCACCAGGCAGTCCGTTATGCACCAGGTTCTGGACATTGTCTGTCGGCTCCTCCATGCTTTGGCGGAGATCCACCCAGTGTCGGGGGTTCATTAACCAGTGCACTTTGCACTTCAAACTCCTGGCTCATCAATTCAACTCAGACCGAGCCAAAGTGGCCTTCATCATGTCACACCTTATGTGAGGCCCTAGCTTGGCTCAATCCTCTGTGGAAGAGAGTGACCTGTTAGTGTCAAACCTACAGTCCTTCTTGGAAGCCTTTCGTAAAGTCTCGATGAGCCCGGTCGCCTTTCTTCTGCAGCCTATTCTCTGCTCCGTTATGCCAAGGTAACCTTTCCGTGGGCCAGTATGCAGTCCATTTCCGTACCTTGTCTTCAGAACTCACTTGGAACAATGAGGCTCTGGTGGCAACCTGGCATGGTCTCTCCAGGCAAAACAAGGATGAACTGGCAGGCCAGGAGATTACCACCTCTTTGGATGACCTGGTGTCTCTCGCAAACGAATTGACATTAGGTTCCAGGAGAGGACCAAAGAGGTGATCTGTGAGAGAAGATCGGTATGCCTGGCTTCCAACTTCCAACGATCATTAAGCAAGTCCTTGCTGCAACTTCTTTGATTTAACCCATGCAGATAGACCAGATGAAGCTATCCAAGTACCGCCAAGAGGTTTGTCTGACCGAAGGGACATGCTTCTACTGCGGCAGCTCTGAACATCTTATTTGGTCCTGTCCCGAGAGACCGGGAAACGCCAGTGCCTAGGGTCGGTAGGAGAGTCTACTCTGGGCCAAACTTATACCTCTTCATCGTTGACCCTGACTGTATCTGTCTCCTGCAGCAAAGAGACTTTTGTTGAATTATCCCACCTGGATTCCGGCTCCGTGGGTAACTTTGATCAACAGGCAAGAGGTATAAGATCCGGTCCTACGTCTTCCAGATCCATTGGTGATTTCTTCAGTGGATGGAAAGCCTCTTCCCGAGACAATCCAGTTCAACACAGAGCCCGTGGATCTTCAGGTGGGACGCTGCATTCGGAGAAGATTTCTCTTCATGTGCTGTCTGGTCTTTCTTACCCTCTACTTCTAGGTCTCCGTGGCTGCAAAAACATGAACCTATTCTGCACTGGATGTCTGGAGAAGTACTCCATGGGGCTTAGGATGTCACAAAATGTGCCTTACTCCCATTCGTCCTGTTCGGTCTCCTACTTCTCCTGCAAATTTGCCTGGCCTGCCCGCGTCATATTGGACGTATGCGGACGTCTTCAACAAGAAGGAGCTGAGAACTTGCCACTCATAGGCCGTATGAATACCCGATTGACCTCCGGCCAGGTACCTCACCTCTACGATGCCGAATCTACCCCCTGTCTCAGGCCGAGACTCAAGCTATGTCCGAGTATATAGAAGAAAACCTCTCTAGGGATATATCCGATATCCTTATCTCTGGCCAGAGCTGGGTTTTATTTTGTGAAGAAGAAAGATGCTCTCTGCGACCCTGCATTGACTACAGGGGCCTTAACCAAATCACAGTGAAAAAAAGTACCCCCTACCACTGATCTCCAAGCTGTATGAAGGCCTGAAGAGTTTCAGAGTCTTCACGAAGCTTGACCTTCGAGGGAATATAACCTGGTTTGAATTTGCCAGGGAGATGAGTGGAAGCGGCTTTCAACACCCGCAATGGCCATTACGAGTATCTCGTTCTGCCATTTGGACTCTGTAATTCTCCAACTGTCTTCCAAGAAATGGTGAACGACATCTTCCGTGACCTGCTCTATATACGTGTGTGGTAGTATACCTGGACGACATCTTGGTATTCTATCCTGATCTGCCAATACACAGGAGGGACGTTCGCCAGGTTCTACTATGGTTAAGAACTAACCATCTCTACGCCAAATATGAAAAGTGCGTCTTCGAACAGTCCTCCTTCCGTTTCTGGGGTACATCGTTTCTGAGACCGGTCTGAAGACGGATCCCGAGAAGGTATCCGCTGTCATAAAGTGGCCCTGTCCAGACGGTCATAAGGCTATCCAGCAGTTTCTCGGGTTTGCGAATTATTATTGCCAATTTATTTCACATTTTTCTTCCCAGACTGCTCCTATTTCTGCCCTGACCCGCAAAGGAGCCAATCCTAAGGAATGGACTCCTGAAGCAGAAGAATTGTTTGTATCTGTCAAGCAGGCATTCTCCTCAGCTCCGATGCTGCATCACCCAAACCATAACAAACAGTTCATCCTGGAGGTGGATGCATGTTCCACAGGGGTCGGAGACGTCCTCACTCATAAGTCTACATCTGGTCATATGGTGTCCTGCGGCTTTTTCTCTAAACTCTTCTCGGCACCAGAACATAATTACTCTATTGGCGATAGAGAACTGCTCGCGATCAAGCTGGCTCTGGAGGAGTGGCGGTATTGCTGGAAGAAGTGTTACATCCTGTGGTAATTTACACTGACCATAAGAATCTGGCATATCTGCAGTCTCCTCAGCGGCTTAACCCCCATCAAGATAGGTGGTCTTTTTTCTTCACTCACTTCAACTTCACACTCCACTTTCGGCCAGCTGATAAAAACGTTAAGGCGGACGTGCTATCCAGGTGTCAGGCTGCTGCAATTCAGATAAGTGCAGGCTTCACTAGGTGTCAGTACAGAACGCAGGACTGCACCTAACCAGAGCAGGCTTGCAATGCAGCAGCCAGGCTACCACAGGTGACAGCAGGCAGGAGCCACTAGTTGGCGGAAGAGTAGTCAGACAGGCCGGATCAGCAACGGAGAGAGAACGAAGTACCAGAGATCACAGCAATACACATGGTCAGAAGCAAGCCAGAGTAGTCAGAGCTGTCCGGGAGCGGAAATACATGCGGAGCAAAAAAGTAGCTTCCAATATAATTCATGTATGTGATGGATATCCCTAAACAAAAAGTGAAAGGAACGTATATTCATTTGCTGACTAAATGTCAATCCAAAGTGCAAGTAGAATGTGTGTCTGTAAACTCCATCTTAGAATGGATATTGAGGAGTAAATCATGGAATAAGTGCTGAAAAGGTAAATGGTCACCAAAAAGGTTAGAACAACTGTACCTTGAAGCGGCAGGCACCCGCATGTATTTCAGTTAGTGCATGAATATAGGTCTCTTACACTTTTTGCCTAGGGATACTTATTACATATATAAATTTAACTGGAAGCTACTGTTTTTGCTCCTTATATTGTAAAATATACATGTACTTCTTATCCGTTGGCCGAATGATATCCATTGTGTAAAGGGAACAAGCTTTTCATACAATGTGCCTTTAGTTTTCTCCGCGGCAACTTCTTTGTATTTGATGTCCCCATTAATAATATTTTTATCTTTTATGTCTATTTTAAATTTGTTCAAATAAATTTCTTGTTTTTATTGGCATACAGCTTCCTCTTTTTTTCTTTATTTGATGTCAATATAAGACAGATTCTTGTGGTCCGTGATCACCGTGATCCAGTGAACAGACCCCTCGAAAAAGTGCCTCCATTCTTCAAAGGCCAACTTGATAACTAAAAGCTCCCGATTCCCAACACCATAATTTCTCTCGGCAGGAGAGAATTTTTTTAAAAGAAGGCACAGGGTCTCAGGTTAGTCAAAGTGGCGGGTCTTGGGACAACACAGTCCCCGCCCCACCTCCAACGCGTCTACCTCAATGATGAACTGTTCAGACAGATCAGGCTGGACCAAAATAGGGGCAGACATAAAACATTGCTTTAATAACGTAAACGCCGCCACAGCCGGAGCTGACCAGTTTTTGAGATCAGCACCTTTATGAGTAAGATCAGTGAGGGCTTGACCACCTGTGAAAACCCCTTAATGAATTTCCTGTAATAGTTTGCAGACCACAATAAACATTGAAGACCCTTTAAGTCTCTGGTTTGCACCCAATCCACAATGGCCCGTACCTTCCCAGAGTCCGTACGAAACCCCTTTGGATGAAACCCAGAAAGGACAACTCTTGAACAAAAAATGAGCATTTTTCAAGTTTCGTATAAAGCGAGTTCTCCCGTAACCTCTGAAGAACCGCACGTAGATGATCCATGTGATCTTGTTTGTCAGATGAGAACACAAGGATATCATCCAAATACACCACCATAAAGTGCTCAATAAAATCAGAAAATACATGGTTAATGAAATTCTGAAAAATGGCAGGCGCATTAGTGAGACCAAAGGGCATAACCAGATTCTGAAATAACCTTCAGAAGTGAGAAATGTCGTTTTCCACTCATCCCCCTCCCGAATAAGGATTAGATTATATGCTCCCCTTAGGTCCAATTTGGAAAACCATTTAGCCCCCGATAATGGTTGTACAGATCAGGGATGAGTGGGAGGGGATAGGTATTTCTAACTGTGATCTTATTTAATTCCCGAAAGTCGAGGCACGGGCGCAAACCACCATCTTTTTTCTTTACAAAAAAGAATCCAGCCACCACAGGAAAGACAGAGGAACGGATGTGACTTTTACGTAGACTTTCAGAAATGTACTCCTTCATAGCGGTTGTCTCCGGACCAGAGAGTTTGTACAGGTTTGCCTTGGGCAATTTAGCACCCGGAACCAGATTAATAACGGCCTCCTTTTCGGAAAAAAACATTCTTAAAATCCTTCAGGCACTCCGGAATAACCTCCAGACTCACGGATAACACAAGTACAGCAGTTAGACAACTTTTAACACAATTAGTACCACATTTAACAATGTCCCAAGATTCCCAGTCTGTTATATGATTATGTACTTGTAACCAGGGGAACCCCAACACCAGTTCCGCAGGCAGATTGTCCAGAACAAAATATGAAATACAGTACAGACCAAAAGTTTGGACACACCTTCTCATTCAATGATTTTTCTGTATTTTCATGACTGAAAATTGTGGAATCACACTGAAGGCATCAAAACTATAAATTAACACATGTGGAATTATACATTACACTTTACAAAAAAGTGTGAAACAACTGAAAATATGTCTCATATTCTAGGTTCTTCAAAGTAGCCACCTTTTGCTTTGATTACTGCTTTGCACACAGAAAAGGTGAACGACTGGACACTACATACCTAGTTCCCACCGTGAAGCATGGAGGAGGTGGTGTGATGGTGTGGGGGTGCTTTGCTGGTGACACTGTTGGGGATTTATTCAAATTGAAGGCATAGTGAACCAGCATGGCTACCACAGCATCTTGCAGCGGCATGCTATTCCATCTGGTTTGCGTTTAGTTGGACCATCATTTATTTTTCAACAGGACAATGACCCCAAACACACCTCCAGGCTGTGTATGGGCTATTTGACCAAGAAGGAGAATGATGGGGTGCTACACCAGATGACCTGGCCTCCACAGTCACCAGACCTGAACCCAATCGAGATGGTTTGGGGTGAGCTGGACCGCTCACCGCTTCAATTTTGAATAAATCACCAACAGTGTCACCAGCAAAGCACCCCCACACCATCACACCACCTCCTCCATGCTTCACGGTGGGAACCAGGCATGTAGAGTCCATCCGTTCACCTTTTCTGCGTGCAAAGCAGTAATCAAAGCAAAAGGTGGCTACTTTGAAGAACCTAGAATATAAGACATATTTTCAGTTGTTTCACACTGTTTTGTAAAGTATAATGTATAATTCCACATGTGTTAATTCAGTTTTGATGCCTTCAGTGTGAATGTACAATTTTCATAGCTATGAAAATACAGAAAAATCTTTGAAAGAGAAGGTGTGTCCAAACTTTTGGTCTGTACTGTACATTCCTGGTGCAAGGGACCCACTTTAAGGAGGAACTCCTCCGAGATAAATTTAATTACATTTTTAGCCAGCGGAGTTTTGTCAATAGCAACAATATGAATAGGAGTCTCCAGCCTAACTGTCCCTAACTTACACTTGGTCAAATCAAGAAAGGCACATCCAGCCCATGAATGGCAGCGCTTCCCAGGACTCACATCCAAAGATGATATTTCATATTTTTTTATTTAATAAGTTAAAATGGAGGAGATACAATGCGTTTCGGATACAGTATATATCCTTCATCAGGTATCATAAAAACACAGCACAAATCCTAATAATATAAAATTCAGTAACACTTATATATAGTGGCAAACCTTTTATCCCAGTCTCAGACACTTGACTTAGGGAGTGGACTAAGTTCAGGAGCACACCCACCAACTTTGACAGCATAGATGCAAGAAGAAAAAAAAAAAAAAAAAAAAAAGCATTCAAACTCTCTCTATGATATCATTCAATCCATTTGGATATAATGTTCCCAGACGATATATCCAAAACGTTTCTTTCCGGTTTAAAAGAGCATTCCTATTTGCAACACCAGAGGGTATCTGTTCCACTGGAGTTACTTTTATGTTGAAAATTTTGTTATGTTTAATTAGCAGATGCCTTGATGGCCCCCAGTAAATTAAAAAAACAGTTGGATTCAAAAGGAAAAAACAATAAAAAAGGTACGGATCAAATTTCAAGTGGTGTTTTTCAAGGAACCGGAGTTTTCAAATGCACCTCCAAAAAATGTTGTACCTGTGGGATCCTAGATCACGGGGCTAAAACTATCAAATGTAACAATACTGGTGAGGTCTTTGAGATTTCACAAAGACTTAGCTGTAGCAGTGATTATGTTGTATATGTCATCACATGCAGTTGCGGTTTGCAATATGTGGGACGCACTGTGCAGACACTGCGGTCCCGCATTAATGGTCACAGAAATAGAGCAAAAAATGGGTTTTTAAAACATAGTCTCTCATATTATTAGGATTTGTACTGTGTTTTTATGATACCTGATGAAGGATATATACTGTATCCGAAACGCGTTGTATCTCCTCCATTTTAACTTATTAAATAAAAAAATATGAAATATCATCTTTGGATGTGAGTCCTGGGAAGCGCTGCCATTCATGGGCTGGATGTGCCTTTCTTGATTTACTCATCCTGTGTGAGCCTGAATCTGGCTCTTTCACTTGGATCCACCTGAGGCAAGCTGCAAGCCCTGTCTATTGAAAAGTATCCCAGAAGGATTTTTGAGGATACACAATCTAAAGCCATATTAGTCTTCTATCAGGTGAGTGCATAAAATTGTGCACACTCTAAAGACTATAATATTGTTTTTTACGCACTTAGGGCGCCGCGATTTGTCTATTCTTCTCTCCCAAACAGGGTTTTTTTTTTTGTTTTTTTTTTTACACTTGGTCAAGTTAGAGTCAATAAAATTCATGAATGACCTGCAGTCCACGAAAGCGGAAGTGAACGTGAAGACACTCCCACAACAAAGTTCCACTTCCAACAATATTTTAGAAAATGAGGAAAAAGGTACCTGAGAGTCTGGGTGACCTCCTCGACAGTAACCCAGACTCGGCAGCTTGTTAGTCGGTGGGCAAGAGGAGCAGTCCTTTTTCCAGTTCCCGGGAATTCCCCAGTAAAAACACAGATGTCCTTCACGTCGTCGTCTCCTCTCCTTCTCCTTGAGGTTGGTGGCCCCCACCTCCATAGGTTCGGATGGCAGCAAAGCAACAGCACTAGCAGGGCGCAAAAAAACCTTTCTCTGTGTAACACCTCTTTCCCGCAGCCTCTGATCCATATGGACAGCCTGAGTCATAGCCTCCTCCAAGGAGCTGGGTGGTGGATGGAGAGCCTGAGTGTCCTTCAGGTGATCCGATAGTCCTCTCCTGAACTGACATCCAGCACCGAGTCGTCCCAGGACACCTCCGTGGACCATCGTCGGAACTCAGAGCAGTACCATTCGGCTGACAGATTACCCTGAAAAAGACCCATGATTGTGTCCTCTGCCACTCTGACCCAGTCAGGCTCATCATAAATAAGTCCTAAGGCCTCAAAGAACCTATCCACAGACACACTTTCAGGGGCAAAAGCAGGTAAAGAGAAAGCCTATGATTGAGGTCCCTCCCAAAGTAAGGAAATAATTATCCCCACCCACTGACTCTCATCACCAGAAGATCGTTGTCTAGAGAAAACAATAGCTTGCAACTCTCCTTGAACATACTGTACCTCTCCTTGTCCCCGGGGAAGATATCAGGGAGCCTGACCTTTAACGAGTCTTGTAATGTGACTTAGGATAAGGACTAAGGACTTGTTAAAGGGTTGATTGTGACTTGTAGGATCGCTACTTCCAATAGGTGGCGCTATAGAGTTCAAGTCCTCTTTTTCTCTTCAGGGGCAATTTGCATATTAAATTTCCCAGAGGAGCATTGCCTCCTTACTTTGACAAGCCAGAGCTGGTATGTCACTCTCCACAAGGACGAACCTTATCCCTTAGACCTCAGTCCAGAGCCTCTCAGCTAGCCTAATCAGATCTCATACTTTGCACTGACGAGGACCAATCGTTCGAAACACTGTGTCTGCAAATTGAGATACTGATTTGGCTTTCATCCTAAGTCACATTACAAGACTCGTTAAAGGGTTGATTGTGACTTGTAGGATCGCTACTTCCAATAGGTGGCGCTATAGAGTTCAAGTCCTCTTTTTTTCTTCAGAGGCAATTTGCATATTAAATTTCCCAGAGGAGCATTGCACGGCGAATAAGCCTCCTTACCTCGAAACGCCAGAGCTGGTATGTCACTCTCCACAAGGAGAAACCTTACCCTTAGACCTCAATACAATTTAGGCATATTTTTATTTATTCTTCAATTTTTAAAATGACCAATAATATCACAAACAAGGAACAACTACCGCCCCACCATGACCAGACCACATATTACCACCATACAGTGATCAAATAATACCACATACAAGTAACAAAAACAGCCACACCATGAACAGACCACATATCACCACCACATGGTGACTGAAAAATGCTACATGCAAGGAACAAATACCGCCACACCATGTCCAGACCACATATTACCACCACAGTGACCAGATAATAGCACATACAAGGGACAAATACCGCCACACGATGACCAGATCACATATTACCACCACATAGTTAACAAATAATAGCACATATAAGGAACAATTGCAAGAAACAGGAAAAAAATATTTCAGCTCACTAAGCATTCATCCAAATGAGGTCACTCTGTAGTTAGTAAGGTGCGGTGCATGGACATGGAGGTCCTGAGCCGAATAAACCATATACAAAAAAAAGGGGGAAGTCCAGTCACCAGCAAAATGGTGTATTTTTATAGAGGAAAATTAGGCTATGATATTAAAAAAACCTTCATCCTTTATTGTTGTTTCATAAAAACATCTTGCTTATACCGCTTCAGACCACACAGGGTCCTTAGTCACAGCAAATAACAAAACATACACTGACAAATTTTATACAAAAGGAAGGAGGTATACCCAATCACGATGAGACTACAATTAACACAATTATCATAAACACGTGTCTGTATAAAATCACATACAAATAAAACATATATATACATTGTACAACAATAAAATAAAAATATATTTATATAAGGTTCCATAAATACAATCCAGTATATAATTATGTAGATGGTAAATGGATATAGTATCAGAAAAATGCATACAAAACAGCTTCCTGTGTGTATATTCACAATAATTCTCATCTCTCTCATTTCAAAAAGATGGATTCTCTTTCTTTTTCAGTCAGAGGGATGAGAATTATTGTGAATATACACACAGGAAGCTGTTTTGTATGCATTTTTCTGATACTATATCCACTTACCATCTACATAATTTTATACTGGATTGTATGTATGGAACCTTTTATATATATATATATATATATATATATATATATTATTTTTGCTGTTGTACAATATATATATATGTTTTATTTGTATGTGATTTTATACAGACACGTGTTTGTGATAATTGTGTTAATTTTAATCTCATCATGATTGGGTATACCTCTTTCCATTTTGTATAAAATTTGTCTGTGTATGTTTTGTTATTTGCTATTGTGGCGCCCAGCTGCGCTTAGTGCCACAGATCCTAGAGGGGTGCATTAAAGGATTTCTCCACAAGAGGCCCTCAGAGCATACACACACTTCCACCCTACCTCAGACCACCAGAGGGAGTCAAGAGGAGTCTAGTCTAGATAGAGAGTCCTGCAGTGTGAGACACAGAAACAGGTCAGTCTGCAGTGAAGTCTAGAGAGCACAGCTAATAGCTCAGCAGTGGAGCACTAAGCTCCTGCAAGCTAGACTCAAGTAGCTCAGGGCAGTGAGCTAGGAGCGTGCCGACGCTCTAGAGAGCGGCAGAAGAGGCAGCCAGCTAACTGCCAGTGTGTATAGCCTGGTGAGGGCCCGAGTAGGCCGAGGGCTAGAGGAGAGAGTGGCATTGGGGGCAGAGGAGCTTTACCAGCTGTCACGCTGTCTAATGATATGTATACAATGTCAGTAAACTATTAATACAGGAACAACACTCTATACAAATACTAGTATAGCAACATCAGCATGTAAGTATAGAATAGATTTACCTGACACGATATCTGCTGAACTCAGGGTTAATCTTGAGGACTTGATGAGCTGAAACAGGAAAGAGGTGGACCGGGATCTAACCTGACCCTAAACTGGGGTCCTAACTAATCCCTCACCTTGGAGGTACTGATAATGGTTCAGAGGTCCAAGTCTCCAACCTTACCCTGTCTCCTATCAGACCCTGAACCCTGTAATCAGTCCTAAGAAGGATCCTGACTACCACCAAAGGGATATGGGCTGATCTTAGCTAAATACACAGATTAGACATATAAGACAGACAGGATAACACTCGCTTGCATACACACTCAAACACCAAAGGAACATAAATGGTCTGGGAAATAAACTCTAACCAAGTTGAGCTTAGAACAACTAAGGAGCTCACAACTAAAGTCTATACAGATTCATTCCTATCTGTGGTCTGCATGAAGGTTTCACTGGCAACTCCCCAAGCAGACAACCAGGAATTTAAAGGAAACCAATCAACAAATAATCAATTGCAGCCGGGAGAAACTGCACCCAGTCCCAGCACCGAGCACAGACAGAATTAACTCCCTAGCTGCCAAACACAAAGAAACAGCAGCTCAGCTGTGAGAAGTCAAAATGTGCAACCGCGACGATCTTCATGGCAATGCACACATGACAGTACCCCCCTTCTACGAGGGGCCTCCGGACCCTCAGGGCCAGGCCTGCCCGGGTGAGTTCTGTGGAAGGTCCGAACCAAACGATCTGCGTTAACATCAGACGCAGGGACCCACGTCCTCTCCTCTGGACCATACCCCTTCCAATGCACCAAGTACTGAAGGGACCGGCGATTCAGACGTGAGTCAATGATCTTTGATACTTGAAATTCCAAGTTACCATTGACCAACACAGGAGGAGGAGGTAGAGGTGACGGTATGACTGGTGCCACATACCTTTTAAGTAATGACTTGTGGAACACATTATGAATTTTAAACGTAGGAGGGAGGTCCAGACGAAATGCCACAGGATTAATTATGGAACTGATCCTGTACGGCCCGATGAATCTGGGACCCAGTTTCCAGGAGGGCACTTTAAGTTTTATATTCCTGGTAGACAACCATACCAGATCGTTCACATTCAGATCTGGACCAGAAACTCTCCTCCTATCAGCCATACGTTTGTAACGGTTCCCCATCGCACTCAGATTATTCAATACACCTCTCCACACAGAAGCAAGTGACGACGAGAAACGCTCCTCCTCAGGAACCCCAGAAGGGCCCCCCCCATTGAAAGTACAAAACTGGGGATGAAAACCATATGCCCCAAAAAACGGGGACTTACCAGTGGACTCGCTCCGCCTGTTGTTAAGAGCGAACTCTGCCAGAGGCAAGAAAGAAGACCAGTCCTCTTGGTTCTCTGAGACAAAACACCGGAGATATGTCTCTAAGCTCTGATTCAGACGCTCTGTCTGACCATTGGTCTGCGGATGAAAAGCCGAGGAAAATGACAATTGCATCCCCCGACGTAAACAAAATGCCCTCCAAAATTTGGACACAAACTGAGACCCCCTATCTGACACCACATCAGAAGGCAACCCATGAAGTCTAACGATCTCCCTAATGAACACCTGCGCCAGAGTTTTAGCATTAGGGAGTGCAGGAAGAGCAACGAAATGTGCCATCTTACTGAACCTGTCAACAACCACCAGTATGACAGTATTCCCTGACGACGGAGAGAAGGTCCGTAATGAAGTCCATAGATAAATGAGTCCATGGACGCTCCGGAAGTTTCAAGGGTAAAAGGGTCCCAGACGGACGGGTATGAGGGGTTTTAGAGCGAGCACACACCCCACATGACGCGACAAAAGTTATAACATCTTTATTAGCATTAGGCCACCAAAACCGGCGAGAAAGGAGATCTAAAGTAGCCTTACTCCTGGATGTCCTGCTAGAGCAGAATTATGATGTGCCTCAATAACCTTTTGTCTCAACAGATTTGGGACAGTCTCCCTGGAGGTCCTGCAGGGGCGTCCCCCTGAGCCTCTAACACCTCCTCCTCAAGCTCAGAAAATACAGCCGACACTACCACCCCTCCTGAAGGATAGGACTCGGGTCATCCGTTTTCCCGGCCCCTGGGAAACTGCGAGACAAGGCATCAGCCTTTACATTCTTAGACCCCGGGCGATAAGTGACGACAAAATTAAACCTGGTAAAAAACAACGACCATCGAGCTTGTCTGGAATTCAGACGCTTAGCGGATTCCAAATACAACAGGTTCTTGTGATCAGTAATAACGGTAACCGGGTGGACTGCCCCCTCCAAAAAGTGACGCCATTCTTCAAAAGCTAACTTAATGGCCAAAAGTTCCCTATTGCCGATATCATAATTCCTTTCGGCGGACGACAATTTCTTAGAAAAGAAAGCGCACGGATGCCATTTACCAGGGGACGGACCCTGGGACAATATAGCACCCACCCCTACGTCAGACGCATCCACCTCCACAATGAACGGCTGAGATGCATCTGGTTGGATGAGAACGGGTGCCGAAGCAAAACATTTCTTCAAAGAGGAAAAGTCTTGGCAAGCTTTGTCCGACCATTTAGAAAAATCCGTCCCTTTTCTTGTCATGTCAGTGAGAGGTTTGACGACAGATGAGAAATTACAAATAAATTTCCGGTAGTAGTTAGCAAACCCCAAAAAACGCTGCAGAGCCTTAAGATCCCCTGGCTGATCCCATTCAAGCACTGCTCTCACCTTTTCAGGGTCCATGCGGAAACCGGAGGCTGACACCAAAAAACCCAAAAACTGAAGTTCCTGTACGGCAAATACACACTTCTCCAGTTTGGCGTATAATTTATTGTCTCGCAAGATCTGCAACACCTGTCTCACATGCTCCTGATGAGACACAAGATCTGGCGAGTAAATTAAAATGTCGTCCAAATATACAACCACAAACAGCCCCACAAGGTGACGAAAAATGTCATTAACAAAATGTTGGAATACTGCTGGTGCAGTAGTCAGACCAAAAGGCATGACTAGGTTCTCATAATGTCCCTCCGGCGTGTTAAACGCCGTTTTCCACTCATCCCCCTCTTTTATCCTAATCAGATTATACGCCCCCCTGAGATCCAATTTAGAAAACCATTTGGCGCCAACAATTTGATTGAAGAGATCAGGAATAAGAGGGAGTGGATACGGATCTCGAACAGTAATCCGATTAAGTTCGCGGAAATCCAAGCAAGGGCGTAGGCCTCCATCTTTTTTCTTCACAAAGAAGAACCCCGCGGCTACTGGGGAAGATGAAGGTCTAATATGCCCTTTGGCCAGACTTTCAGAAATATAATCTTTCATAGCCTGCCTCTCAGGACCAGAAAGATTATACAACCTAGCTTTAGGCAACTTAGCATCAGGAAGGAGATTAATAGAGCAGTCATACACGCGATGAGGAGGCAACTCCTGACACCCCTCCTCAGAGAACACATCCCCAAAATCCTCCAAAAAAGGAGGCAATGTACTAGGCACGACCGCACTGATGACTGTGTTCATGCAGTTGCTTTTGCAAAACTCACCCCATTGGCTTATTTCTCTGGACTGCCAATTAATCACAGGGTTATGTTTAACCAACCAAGGAAGTCCCAACACAATGGGAGTAGGTAGACCCTCCAACACATAACAAGATAATTGTTCCCTATGTATTGCCCCTACCCGAAGGTCAATGTTATGAACCTCATGAACAAAGCTACCTTGGCCGAGAGGCCTGGCGTCAATGGAGAATATAGGGATCGGTTTGACCAATACACTCAGATGCATACCTTGAGCCTGAGCAAACTGAGCGTCAACCAGATTAGCCCCGGAACCACTATCAAGAAGAACAGACAATCTCTCCACTCTCGTACCAACTACCACCTCCACTGGTACAAGGAACTGAGAAGAACTGGCGGATGAAATACATACTCCCAGGTTGTCGTCCACCACACAACCTGGGATTAACAGTTTTCCGGCGACTTTTGGCTCAACCAAGCACGGGATGGACATTCTCCAACAAAATGTCCCTCTTTCCCGCAGAAAAAACATCTTCTAGTCCTGCGGCGTACCGCCAATCCCCTCCTACGAAATGATGTCCCTCCCAACTGCATAGGCTCATCCGAACAGACAAGGGGAACCTCAACATAAGGGACTTTAGTGGTAGGTGGAGAAACAACAGGGAGTGGGGTTACCTCACCCCTCTCCCGAAGCCGTCTATCAGTACGGATAGCTAAGGCCATAGCAGCCTCCAGAGAAGGAGGAGACTCATACTGAGCCAAAACGTCATTTAATTTATCAGAAAGCCCATGACAAAACTGGCTCCTAAGAGCTGGGTCATTCCACTGAGTATCTGTGGCCCATCTACGAAACTCAGAAGCAAATTCCTCTGCCGGACGATCTCCCTGCTGTATCTTACGTAATTTTGTCTCAGCAAGAGAGACCCGATCTGGGTCATCATATACCAATCCCAGGGCAGTAAAAAATTGATCTACAGACAGTAGAGCACTTTTTGATTTGGTGAGTGGGCTCCTTATTATTTTATTTTTGGGCACCTATACTGGTTTGAGTTAGTGTCGCAATTGTGATTCAGTTTCACTTCACTGAGTTTACACCATTTCGTGCTTGGATTTGTTTTTTAGCATTTCCTACTTCTTTTTTTCGTTCATCTTGCACATTTTAGCACTATTATTGTCATTGAACTTGTTTGTTAGTTTCACTGCTTTATGTGCACCGTTTTTTTTGGCAGTTTATTATTGCCTTTTGTATTTATAATTATTATTATTTTTTGTGCACTTTATTCACTTTTATTCAGTGCTTAACAAATCTCCTGAGTATTCTTTCTGCCTTGGCCAATTATGTTTCAGTGGAGTGTTTCAATTGTATTAGTTAAATATTAAAAATTAATATTTTTTTATTCATGTATCATTATTGTATCTGTATTTAATTATATGTCAATAAAACCTTTTTTATCTGAGTTTATGTTTACTTTTATTATTTATTCATTATATTTATATATATATTTTTTTATATATTTTTATAATTTTTTTAGTTATTTATTTATTTTTTTTATACTAATTTCATTATCTTTATTTTTTGATACATTTGCATCCCTCCATTTGATCTTCTCACCATTCCTCAGTGTTGTTCTCTTCCTCCTTTTTTATGTACAGGGAAGAAATACCACCACACCATGACCAGATCATATATTACCACAACATAGTGCCCGAATACTACAATACTGATCATTAATAAAAAAGCACAATACTAATATCACCATAAGTGCCATTATACACAGGAGCTCTGTATATAGTGTATAGTGTACAGGTAATACAGTGATCGCCGGTGACATTATATACAGCAGCTCTGTATATAGTGTCAGTGTACAGGTAATACAGTGATCACCAGTGACATTATACACAGTAGATCTGTATATAGTGTCAGTGTACAGGTAATACATGAGTTAAAGGAGAGAAAGCACTGCTGCAAAAAATTTCACACCACACTATATATAAATACAAAAATAATGTGACAAGTTTTATTGGCAACAATTATAAAAACATGATTAAAAACACAGAAAACATCTACACTCCAAAAGCATAATATAACCATAAGGACCTACTGGCTCATGGGGTAAAGGCAATAAGCTCCAAAAAGCATATATGGACACATAATATAATAAATGTTCCAAGTAGAGAAATATCCACCAAGAGTAAGTATATGCAGAAAAGCCTGAAAAAAAACAGTCCAATAGCTGGTAATGAACAGGTCAGCCCAATAGCTGGAAATGAACACATGGGTTTAGGGCAAAAGCCCCATGAAGCCAGAAAATGAAGGATATAGTCAGGGCCGGCGTCAGCACCCGGCACACCCGGGCAAGTGCCGGGGCCCTGAGCAGGCGGGGGGGCCCACTCGCCGTCTGGCACCCCCCCGCCCGTTAGCGGAGGAGAGCGGTGTCAGCGCCGCCACTGGGCCCCCCCCGCTTGCTCAGGGCCCCGGCATCAGCTGGCACAATACTTACCTCTCCCGTGCCTCCGCAGCCGCAGCTCCGGGCTCCAGGGGGCGCCGGCACTTCCTCTCACAGCAGCGCCGCTGAATGACGTCATCATTCAGCGGCCGGCTGTGGCAGAGAGCGCAGACGCTGGATGGGTGAGACGTGTGTGTCTCTGTGTGTGTGTGTCTGTGTGTATGTAGTGCGGTGCTTTGTGTGTGTGTGTGTGTGTGTGTATGTGTGTGTGTATGTATGTGAGAGAGTGCTTGTGTGCTGTCTGTGTGTGATGATCGGCAGGCATTGCTGATAATGGGGAGGCATTGATGATGATGGGGAGAAGATGATGATAATGGGCAGGCATTGATGATAATGGGCAGCCATTGATGATGGGGAGAAGATGATGATGGGCAGGCATTGATGATGGGGAGGAGATGATGATGATGGGCAGGCATTGATGATGGGGAGGAGATGATGATGATGGGCAGGCATTGATGATAATGGGGAGGCCATGATGATGATGGGGAGACAATGATGATGATAAGGAGGCAATGATGATGATGAGGAGGAAATCATGATGATAATGGGGAGTCTTTCCACAGCGCCCTTTCCTGAGCCGTAACAGTGCAGAACGCAGTACAGCGCAGAGGAGAGCTCCATATTTTGTATGGAGCATTATATGGGGACCAGTATCCTGTATGGAGCATTATATTGGGTCCAGTATTCTGTATGGAGCATTATTTTGGGTCCAGTATTCTGTATGGAGCATTATATGGGGGGGGGGGGGTGACATCCTGCATGGGGTATTATATGGGTGATGAGGGGGAGACTGTGGTGCCCATAATATTGTATGGAGGACTGTACTGTCCAGTCTGTTCTGTGCGCTGTGAGGATTTGGTGGTTTTTGAGCTATTGTACAATTTACAATAGGCATCAGTCATGTAATGGAAGAAGTGAAGTGTTTGGCACTGTACTATACCCATATTTCTCTGCTGTATCTGTGCATCATGAATCGTGGTCTGTGTTAAAGGGGCCCACTGAGACTCTTTTGCCGGGGCCCATAAAAACCTGGAGCCGGCCCTGGATATAGTTACCAAAGAATCTTCATGTGAAGCAAACAAGAGACCCCCGGATCCTGGTTACAAGGCAGGAGAGAGCAAATGCCCCATGTGGGGCTTCATCAGGGGAAGTGAGCAGCCCCATAGTATAATGCAACCATAGGAGTATAATGCACCCCATAGTATAATGCAGCAACCCCAAAGTATATTGCACCCATAGGAGTATAATGTACCCCATAGTATAATGCAGCAGCCCCATAGCACTATAATGCACCCCATACCACTATAATGCACCTTATAGTACTATAACGCAGAAGCCACATAGGAGTATAATGCAACAGCCCCATAGGAGTATAATGCAGCAGCCACATAGGTGTATAATGCAGCTGCCCCATAGGAGTATAATGCAGCAGCCTCATAGGAGTATAATGCAGCAGCCTCATAGAAGTATAATGCAGCAGCCCCATAGGAGTATAATGCAGCTGCCCCATAGGAGTATAATGCAGCAGCCTCATAGGAGTATAATGCAGCAGCCCCATAGGAGTAGAATGCAGCAGCCCCATAGTGTAATGCACCCATAGTATAATGCAGCAGCCTCATAGCAGTATAATATACCCATAGTATAATGCAGCAGCCCCATAGTATAATGCAGCAGTCCAATAATATAATGCAGCAGCCCCATAGTATAATGCAGCAGCCCCATATTATAATGCACCTATAGGGGAAATAATGCACTCCATAGTATAATGCAGCAGCCCCATAGTATAATGCAACAGACCCATAGTAAAATGGAACCATAGGAGTATAATGCACCCCATAGTATAATGCAGCAGCCACATAGTATATTGCACCCATAGGAGTATAATGTACCCCATAGTATAATGCAGCAGCCCCATAGCACTATAATGCACCCCCATACCATTATAATGCACCCTAAAGTACTATAATGCAGAAGCCCCATAGGAGTATAATGCAGCAGCCCCATAGGAGTATAATGCAGCAGCCTCATAGGTGTATAATGCAGCAGACCCATAGGAGTATAATGCAGCTGCTCCATAGGAGTATAATGCAGCAGCCCCATAGGAGTATAATGCAGCAGCCCCATAGGAGTATAATACACCCAAAGTATAATGCAGCAGCCCCAAAGCAGTATAATATACCCATAGTATAATGCAGCAGCCCCATAGTATAATGTACCCACTGGAATATAATTCACCCCATAGTATAATGCAGCAGCCCCATGGTATAATGCAGCAGCCCCATAGTATAATACAGCAGGCCCATAGTGTAATGCAGCAGCCCCATAGTATAATGCAGCAGCCCCATAGCAGTATAATGCACCCATAGTATAATGCAGCAGCCCCATAGTATAATGCACCCATAGGAGAATAATGTAACCCACAATATAATACAGCAGCCCCATAGCAGTATAATGCACCCCATAGTATAATGCAGCAGCCCCATAGCAGTATAATGCAGCAGCCCCATATTATAATGCAGCCCCGTAGTTTAATACATCCTCTTTCCCTTCACCCCCTTAGTAATATAATGCATCCCCATACCGGTATAATGTGCCCCATATAATGTGCGGCTTTACAAAAAAAAAAGTTTTTCCTTACCTGTCTGAACCCCAGCGATGTCCTCACTTACGATTCAGCAGAGGCGCGCAGTGTCGTTCCAGCGTATGAATGTGACGTCATACATCAGCAACGTGCGCACTGACGTCAGCTGCCGGCCTGTGACTGGCTGGCGGCTGTTAACTGATGCCATGCAGGAGGAATCTCCTGCACGGCAACAGATTTTAACTGATCGTGAGCGGTCAGTTACTGAAACGGGGTGATCTTATTACAATGTATAAATATATGAGGTGACAGTACAAAGACCTTTCTAATGATCTTTTTACTCTTAGACCTGTGACGGGGACGAGGGGGCATCCTCTACGTCTGGAGGAAAGAAGGTTTAGCCATAATCACAGATGCCGATTCTTTACTGTAAGAGCAGTGAGACTATGGAACTCTCTGCCGTCTAATGTTGTAATGAGTGATTCCCTACTAAAATTTAAGAAGGGACTGGATGCCTTTCTTGAAAAGTATAATATTACAGGCTATATTCACTAGTTTCCTAGATACAGCGTTGATCCAGGGAGCTAGTCTGATTGCCGTATGTGGAGTCGGGAAGGAATTTTTTTCCCCAATGTGAAGCTTACTGTTTGCCACTTGGGTTTTTTTTGCCTTCCTCTGGATCAACATGTTAGGGCAGGTTAGGATAGGATATGGGTTGAACTAGATGGACTTAAAGTCTTCCTTCAACCTTAATAACTATGTTACTATGTTACTATGTTACTATCTCTGCCTGCAGTCCCTCTCTCCCTGAGAGACAACAGCATACTCACTAACAAGGATCCTGTCCTGCCCCTTCCCGGTCTGCTGCTGCCTGGGGTGCACGCACTGCTAGCAGGAATCCAAGCACTGTGCTGAGAGCGCACACGCTCCCTTCCTCTTTCTTAAAGGGCCATGCATGTTCCTCTAAAGTGTCCCCAGCCAATGGCTGGAGGTCTCTTTCTATTTAAACCATCTCCTCCAACATGGAGGTGCCTGTTCAATGTTGTGAGTTTGTTCATAACATGCTTGTCAGTTCTCAGGTCCCTGTGCTTGTATCCGATTCTCCTGCACCCGCCAGTGCTCACCTGAATGGCAGCAGAGCCAGCTGCACCCGCCAGTGCTCACCTCAAATGGCAGCAGAGCCAGCTGCACCCGTCAGTGCTCATCTCAATGGCAACAGAGCCAGCTGCACCCGTCAGTGCTCACCACAATGGCAGCAGAGCCAGCTGCACCCGTCAGTGCTCACCTCAATGGCAGCAGAGCCAGCTGCACCCGTCAGTGCTCACCTCAATGGCAGCAGAGCCAGCTGCACCCGTCAGTGCTCACCTCAATGGCAGCAGAGCCAGCTGCACCCGTCAGTGCTCACCTCAATGGCAGCAGAGCCAGCTGCACCCGTCAGTGCTCACCTCAACGGCAGCTGAGCCGGCTGCACCTGTCAGTGCTCATCTCAATGGCAGGAGAGCCGGCTGCACCTGTCAGTGCTCACCTCAACGGCAGCTGAGCCGGCTGCACCTGTCAGTGCTCATCTCAATGGCAGCAGAGTCGGCTGCACCTGTCAGTGCTCACCTCAATGGCAGGAGAGCCGGCTGCACCTGTCAGTGCTCACCTCAACGGCAGCTGAGCCGGCTGCACCTGTCAGTGCTCACCTCAATGGCAGCAGAGTCGGCTGCACCTGTCAGTGCTCACCTCAAGCCTTAAGCCTCCACGTAGAAGAATGAATCTTTAAAACTGTAAAGATGATTCTCACATATGATGTCAAGAAAGCAAAACATTAACAAGTACGATAAAAACATCTTCTACTGAGAGGATCATTTTCATACTTTTTGTGTCACTAGAAGAATTAAAGGTAATAACTCACAAAAGAAATGGTTGATCGTGTGAGAGTAACAGAATGATAAATTAGATGTTTTTAAGGAAAACATTATGGAATCCACAGCACTTAGAATCATGTAGGAAGTTGCTATAATAAAGCAAACTTTCCTCATCATATTAGGAGAATAATGTAGAGGGGACCAAATCGCCAAGTAGCGATCATAAGCCAAAGAGATAAGAATATAAATCTCAGCATCACCACAGAAGATGAAGAAGGAAAGCTGAGTCATACAGCCAAAGAACGAGATCGTCTTCTCTTCTGTTAAAATGATGGCCAACATCTTAGGTAGAATTGTAGAGACGTAGATGACGTCAACAGAAGAGAGATTGCACAAGAAGAAATACATGGGGGTGTGAAGTTGTGGAGTAACACCGACAAGAGCAATGATAATCAGATTTCCCATCACTGCTAGAAAATACATGAATAAAAACCCAGTGAATGAAAAAATTGCATGAATTCTGGAGATGGAGAATGGGGTCATGTAGAATTCAGTCACTGTATCGATTTCACAATTATTCATCTTGAATATCTGTGATTAAAGTAGGAAAACAGTATTACGTGCCTTATGGAACTTGTTCTTGTGACGCAAGAATTACATTTTGATTTATTTTTCAGACAGGGAGCTTCTACTGAGGATGGGGAAATGACGTTCACCCAAAATTCTGTGCTTCTTCTGATGTAGACCTGCCAGCATGGACAAAGATGATCTTAAATAAATCCACTAAACTCTATCTGGTAGTGATTGCACTTAATCTGAATTTTATCATGTACTTTCATGCCTAAGAAGGGGATTTGGATCTTTGTGCAATAACTAAAAAAAATATTAAGAAAATACATTTGTTTTTGTAAGGCTTAGAATTGCAGGTTGTATGTCGTATTTAGCTGTGACCAGGAGATAATAAATGTCTTTCAATAACATGTTTTGTCGAGGAGCCACAAAAACCTGAACTTCAGTAAGGTGAAGGTGACATTCGAACATCTTCGAGATTCCCTTAACCTCATTGACTGGTATTACAGAATAAGATATAGGAGCGAGATACAGGAGATGCAGGTTTTCTGCGCTGCTGGTCGGTGGTAAATAAAAATATCCAGAGAATACTCAAAAAGATTCCCACTGATGCTAACTGTTGTCACCACATACGTCACCAGCCGCAGATATGCCACCCTGAGACCACAGGAATAAAATGATATAGTAAACAATGCAATAGTGCAAGAATCGCCAAAAAGTGATAAAGGTGAAAAGACCAATATACAAAACCCACATGCGACCTTAATGAGGGTTGAGCATTCCGATACTTCCGATACTTCCGATACCTGAAATCCAATGTAAGTCTATGGGAACAAAATATCGGAAGTAAGTATCGGAAGTACTTCCGATATTTTGTTCCCATAGACTTACATTGGATTTCAGGTATCGGAAGTATCGGAATGCTCAACCCTCATTGAGGACATTTACATGGATACAGCCAATAGCTGCGATACCGGGAGCCCAATTTCTCAGATGTCCATTCCATTGAAAGTAGTCGCATATCCCCGTGTCCTCTCTCGTATCGCCATCCACAATATGCCTGATTCTGTATATGCTTCAAAGGGCTCATACTCCTTTGCGTTTAAAAAGGACGAGTGCAATCCTATAAAAAAAAGTGGATTGCACTCTGACTAATGTTATTTAATGATTATGTGCTCATCTGCGATTTGTTTCTCAGCTCGGGTCGGACTGAGAACAAAAATGACAGCATGCTGCGATTGGCCGCGTATATCGGCCGAGTCTCGCTAATGCAAGTCAATGGGTGCGAGTAAAAAAAATCACATAGCACACAGACCATGCATCTGCAGTCTGACTTTTACGCACCCACCTCATAGGAAACCCGACATTTCATCAGCAGAGTACAATAAATTCACAATCATCGTCAGAATGGAAGGTCACCCTTAATTTTCTTATGACAGAAAGTCAGTGACATCTTTCAGTAATGAACTGTGCACAGTCCGTCATGGAGAGGGAATTAACACCTTGCCTTGATGTGCTATGTCCATCATTGGTCATAAAGGAACTAAGTGGAAAAACACACACGCAAAGTCCTTTATTTGAAGTAAACTCTTTTAACCTTTTAATAATATCCAAATAAAAATGAAAAAGCAGAGATATCCTCATCTATCCACAGATAATTTGTTTGTCCTGCAATCAGACCAACTCCGCTATATCTGAATGCATTGCTGAGCGGTGGCATGATTTGACTACTTTCTCACGCCGCAAGCGTTGATGTCAGTGACGTGACGGGTTCATCAGCTTACTCACGTCAGCACTCATCACAGCAGGCTCATCCTCACACTCAGCTCAGTGTCTGCTGGATGCCGGGCTGAGCGGTCTCTTCAGGCCACCGCTCAGCAATGCATCCAGATGTCACATATTTAAGTGTATTATTATTAGTTTTTTCACCTTTATCACTTTGCATGATTAGCGCACTATTACATTATAATAATAATAATAATCTTATTTCTCTAGAGCCAGCATATTCTTCAGCACTTTACATTCTAGAGGGGACTTGTACAGACAATAAAAGACATTACAGAATAACAATAATCACAAAAATCAAAAGATACCAAGAGGAGTGAGGGTCCTGCTCCCAAACTTACAATCTATAAAATTGTTTAAAACACCCAGAGAGCCCAGAATATTGAAGAATAATTGCTATTCCATTCTCAATACTTTTCAAAGCTCTATGACTTTCTGTGGTTCCTTCTGATAAAGAAATTATAGAACTTTGAAACGCATTGAGAATTAAATCGCAATTATTCCACAATATTCTGGACTCTCTGGATATTGATATTTCCTACAATCCCACATCTCCTATATCTGATTTCTACGTTGGCCCCCTAACCTGCGGAGCAGCAGCTGGATTTATATTTTGAGCCCTCTATAGTCTTCTGCTTTCTCCCATGACATGGGGATCAGTGCCGCATCACCATATAGCGCTGTTAGCGGGAAAACTCCCTATTGTGCTGTACTGTCCTCAAGAAATAGGAGTAAAGATAATACATAACATCGTATCTATTAATGTAATAAATTGCCTTATTACACTAAAAGGGTCAGAAACAAGGGAACATTAGTGTGGATAATAAAAACATTAAAGGGGCATTAAATAACAAAAAGAAGGAATTCACACAACTAAGACAGGATGGCAAGGAAGAAGCACAAAACTATAAAGTACTTCTGTAAGGGAAAGACAAGTGCAAAGACAAGGTAGTTCAGGAGACAAATGGAAGAATATTCACGAGTATCTTAAGCGTGTACCCGGATCCTTATTGCTGCTGCAAATAAATATCCCAAGCACATGGCGGCGCCCATTGGTTAAATGTCTCACACACTGAACAAGGAACAATGAGTTGAACTACTTGCACATGGGCCCAGAAGAACACTTTACCCTACATACAACCAGCTCCAGATCCCCTGGTTGCCCATGCATGAGCAGAAAAAAAGATTTCTGATGAATTACAGACTGCACCTCTGCTAAGCCAAATACATACTCCACTGAGTACAGAGGGCAGAGCAGAATATCCCTGCCACAAATCATCAAGAATCCTCCTTCTGCAAACAGGGAAAGATGTAAGGTGATTTACAAAAGATACCATTTGCCTTCTAGAACTTCTGTGTTGCATTGCTTATTGCTGGCTGCAGAATGAGTTAACTGCGCATCCGCCAGTGAGCTCATTCTAACAGTATAATGGGAGAGCGAGTAACACCACACCACAGAATAAATAATTCATAATTAATGTCAGTGGATATTCACAATGAATATATGATAAACGTACAGAAGGGAGGGAACACCCACAAGAGAAAATATAAGTAGCTTAAAATATATAATTTTATTAATGCATGCAACATTATTACATTTGTCTATTAAATTAGTGAGTGTGTCAGTGCACAAAAGAGAGTTCCCAACAGATGTATTAGAAATGGGCGTTACATAAATAGTGGTGTTCTATTCTCTTAGAATAAAAGTAATAGTCTGCATAACAAGGAAGAAGCAAATGTATAGTATCGAAAATGACTGTAAAAATATACCAAACGAGTGGATTATTGATTAAAAAAATAAGTAGTGCAATATAAATACGGTACACTGCATACATCATATAACAGATATCACGAGGAGTCACTCCTTGAGAAAGCCAAAGGAGAAACGTACGTCAGAGTCTCGGGGTCTTTTCTTCTGTATTGAAATCTCTTACCTGTGGTATGTCTGTTATTTGATATTTCCAGTATATTTCTATTACTAGTTATTTATTCAATAATCCACTTGTTTGGTAGATTTATACAAAAATATTTAGACTTGAGAGTCCTCAGTGGTTGATACCTTTTAATGGCTAACTGAAAAGATGGTAACAAATTGCAAGCTTTCGAGACTACTCAGGTCTCTTCATCAGGCTAAACTAATACAACATCTGAAGAATCACATATTTATACACAACACAGCACAGACATAATGCAATAAGACAAGTGACGTGAAGCAGAACTGTCATTATGGCAGAGGGATGAACATAAATATTGGACATGTAAATATATATCACACGGATTCATGTCTTCTTACATCAATTAAGGAATCTGCTTCTCTGACCTTCTAGGGGCATCAAAACACAATAGCAGACTCCAATCAGAGGGCAATAAAACTTTCACTCCTTATCTATGAACTTTTCCAATATTTATGTTCATCCCTCTGCCATAATGACAGTTCTGCTTCACGTCACTTGTCTTATTGCATTTTTTCTGTGCTGTGTTGTGTATAAATATGTGATTCTTCAGATGTTGTATTAGTCTATGCCTGATGAAGAGACCTGAGTAGTCTCGAAAGCTTGCAATTTGTTACCATCTTTTCAGTTAGCCATTAAAAGGTATCAACCACTGAGGACTCTCAAGTCTAAATATTTTTCTATCTACTGGCTAATACGGTACGAAGATACACATCTTTACTGTATCAAAATAGATTTATACAGTCATTTTTGATACTATACATTTTCTTTATCCTTTTTATACAGACTATTATTTTTATTCTTTGTGAACACATCATCAGCATTTATGTAATATCCATGTCTGATGCGCTTGTTGTGAACTTCCTTTTGTTCTCTGCCCCCACACTTTTTTAATATATACCTCACATTTTCTTTAATTTTGCATGTATTAATAAAATTATATATCTTTGAGATACATATATTTTCTCTTGTTGTTATTCACTCCCTTCTGTAGGTTTAACTCTTTTATCTGTGTTTTCGGAGCTCCTCTTAGCTGAGTTTTGACCACAGACCATTTCAATGTTAAATGTGCAGGAAAATGAGCCTGTAAGATCCAAACGGTGCAAACGTTTTAAGGAAAACTAATTGCAAAAATTATTTTCAGCCCAAAACACATTCCCTTAAGTAGAAATATAAAAATGACCCCTAAAGGTAACAGCCCCTTTAACTTAGTCCCACACAGTTGTAAATAGGATGGAAATCCCATCCTGAATAATGATCAAAGCCAACAATATCTAAACACCCCATTTGTGTGCATTCGAGGTAGAATGTCAGCAGATTTGTGCAGTTGGAAAACTAATAAAAATACCTGAGAATTTGTGATTTTAGATCCTCATGTGGAAATTACCTTCATCTGATAGAAACCAGCGGCAAAGACCCCGGAGCGCGCGGCCCCGTTAGGTCCCACAACAGGATATCACTGGAGCATTAATTCCTGACATATGCTTCTGCTACCACATGAAGGGGACCGATATCTGTTCAGTTTTCACATGATTATAAAGATGTGTGAAAAATACCTAAGAGACAAAACGAATATTTCTCCTGTGGCTTCTTTCTCATTTTAGCTGATTAATTTTGTTTATTAAAAATATTGGAAAATCGAATAAACAATTTTCTTTTTACATTTTCTGCTCATATTTTATGAGCATTTCCAGATTATCCGAGCAATAATACTACTATAAACTAAGTAAAAAAAAATAATGTAAAAACTTCAATACACAATTGGCTATTTTCTGGTAACACATTCCCTTTTTACTCTTCCTAGCAAAAGACATCCTGGTTCATACTAGAGTCTGCATGCATAAATCAGGCTTAGGAGCTGAGCCTGCACCATACCTGCGTGTCCTGCCTGTATCAGCAGTCACTTGAACTTTCAGCTGTTTAACAATTTAAATGCTGCTGTCAATCACTGACAATGAGATTTAAATTACAAACTTTACTATGTGTGTTCACCGGCCCCCCTTCTGCTCCCACAACGCAATTGTGGGGTGCCAACGGCGGATCTACTTTCCTAATCCTTATATGGTACCCAGCTCGTAGTAGTTTTTCATAAGCAAACATCACTTTCTTTTCATACTGCAACACTATAGTATATAGAACAAGCGATCAAATCACAGGTTCAATTCCTTTTAGGCAGGGATTAGGGATGAGCAAGCACTAAAATGCTCGGATGAACATATAGTGGGAGTCAATGGGAAATCTAAACATTTTTCCTGAGACCCTACAAAGAGATCTGGGGGGGGGGGCAGTGAAAATGATGAAATGGATGGGAAAAGTCCTGAATACAAGAACAGCATGGGGAAGATGCCTGGAAGCATCTCTGACTCCCAGATTGCTGCTGAGAACAATGGTGTCATACGTTTACTCCACTTTAAGGAGTGACAATAAAACATTCCAAACCAAGAAGTAGCATTTTACAGGACAAAAAAATGCTAAGAAACATTACTTCCTGTATAATAACTTGTGTATAAGGCAACATTTAAAAAGGATTAAAATATATATAATTTAAGTAAACCAACATTGATTTTTTTGTAAAAAATAGGACATTTTAGTGTAATTTATGAAGGAAGCAAGAACTGGCAAAAATTAGATGGAAGAGGGACTCAGATACAACTAGTCATATAAAGGGGCCTCATACACATTTTGTTCAAATTATCATGTAGTGGTCTTTCTGGACTCATAATGGCTGTGCAACAAGTGCAAAGCTTGCCAAAAAAAGCATGGTCATTAATGTTGAGCATTCCGATACCGCAAATATCGGGTATAGGCCGATATTCGCGGCATCGGAATTCCGATTCTGAGTTCCGATATTTTTTGCATATCGGAAACCGGAATCGGAATTTTCCTGTAAAGTATATGGGGAGTTCCTGTGTCACGTACTTCCTTCTGTGACACAGGAACTCCCCATATACTTTACAGGAAAACTTCCCGAAAGTATCACTGTCTGTGTCGGTCGGGACTGTCAGGAGACAGGACTCAGCACTTACCTGGCAGAAGATCCCCGGTGGTCACATCGTGGATGGCCGGCCATTACCCTCTCCCTGGCGGTAACGTGCAGCTTCTTGCGAAAACTGCACGTGACTGCCGAGTACTGGGTAATCTCGGCCACAGCTGGCCGGAAAGCAGTCCGATGACGTCACCGCCGGGAATCTCCTCCGGTAAGCTGCTCTGCTGTGCCTGGATGTCAGGCTCAGCCTGGCATCCAGATGTAGCAGGAGCTGGACTCGTCGTGGGACACTCGTTATCTTGGACTACGTCGGACAGGGAGTATTTGTGTTGGTTTGTTATTTTTTGTTTTTACAGGAGATCGATGGCATCGCAGGATGAGAGTACAATAAAAAATAATGAAAACTGTGTTGTGTCTTATTTCATTAAAAGACTTTATTCTGGCTGTGTATTTTTTTAAAATTTACAAACTTTATGATTAATAATGGATCGGTGTCTCATTGACGCCTCTCCATTATTACCGGGCTTATTGTCACCGTTCAATCAAAGGTGACATTAACCCCTTATTACCCCACTTGCCACCGCTACAGGGCAAGTGGGAAGAGCTGGGTAAAGTGCCACAATTGGCGCCTCTTTGGATGCGCCAATTGTGGGGCTGCTGCAGCCTGGTATTTTTAGGCTGTTGAGGGCCAAAATCCATGGGCCTTGACAGTCTTTTAATACCAGGCCGCAGCAGTCTGCTTTTTACTTGGCTGGTTAGCAAAAATAGGGGGACCCCCACGCCATTTTTTTTTTTGAGGGGATCCCCTATTTTTGTTAACCAACCAAGATAAGCAGACTGCTGTGGCCTGGTATTATCAGGCTTGCAAGGTTCATGGATATTGGATCCTTACCTGCTTGAAATACCAGGCCTCTGTAGTCTGCTTCATCTGGCTTGTTAACAAAAATAAAGGGACCCCTACGCCATTTTTTTTCGAGGGGATCCTCTATTTTTGTTAACCAACCAAGATAAGCAGACTGCTGTAGCCTGGTATTATCAGGCTTGCAATGTTCATGGATCTTGGATCCTTAACAGCCTTAAATACCATGCCTCAGTAGTCTGCTTCATCTGGCTGGTTAACAAAAATATGGGGACCCCACGCGATTTTTTTTTTCGAGGGGATCCCCTATTTTTGTTAATCAGTTCAGTTCAGGTCAGCCGGGATTCCCTCTGACGTCACTGATGCTGTGCAGTGTCCCCGGCTGACCTGAACTGATTAGCCTGGGAAGCAATCAATTACGTTTCCCAGCTAAACACTTCCTCTCCTGTCAGCCGGGCTAAGAGCTCATTCATTCGGAGGGGTTTACTGCGAGGCAGGCAGCATTAGCTGCGGTCCCTGCAATAAAAAACGTTAACCCTTTCAGAAGGATTACATCGGGGGACCTGACTGAACACCTGATAGGTAAGAATAATGTTGCTTTATTATTTTATTTTTATTACAGGTGAACAAGGGCTTCGAATGGATTTACCAGGAAAATAAAATATGGTCAAAAACTGTTTCATTATTTCATTAAAATGATTTTTAATTAAAGTGTGTGTGTTTTATTTTTATTTCATACAATAGGATTAATAATTGATATTTGTCTAATTGACAGCTCTCAATTATTAAACTTGCTTAACCCCTTCATGACCCAGCCTATTTTGACCTTAAAGACCTTGCCAGTTTTTGCAATTCTGACCAGTGTCCCTTTATGAGGTAATAACTCAGGAACGCTTCAACGGATCCTAGCGATTCTGAGATTGTTTTTTCGTGACATATTGGGCTTCATGTTAGTGGTAAATTTAGGTCGATAATTTTTGCGTTTATTTGTGAAAAAAATGGAAATTTGGCGAAAATTTTGAAAATTTTGTAATTTTTAAATTTTTAAATTTTATTCTGTTAAACCAGAGAGTTATGTGGCACAAAATAGTTAATAAATAACATTTCCCACATGTCTACTTTACATCAGAAAAATTTTGGGAACAACATTTTTTTTTGTTAGGAAGTTATAAGGGTTAAAAGTTGACCAGCGATTTCTCATTTTTACAGCAAAATTTACAAAACCATTTTTTTTAGGGACCACCTCACATTTGAAGTCACTTTGAGGGATCTATATGGCAGAAAATACCCAAAAGTGACACCTTTATAAAAACTGCACCCCTCAAGCTACTCAAAACTACATTCAAGAAGATTATTAACCCTTCAGGTGCTTCACAGGAACTAAAGCAACGTGGAAGGAAAAAATGGACATTTTAATTTTTCCAACAAAAATTTTCTTTTAGCATCAATTTTTTCATTTTTACATGGGCAACAGGATAAAATGGATTCTAAAATTTGTTGAGCAATTTCTCCTGAGTACACAGATACCTCATATGTGGTCATAAACCACTGTATAGGCGCACGGCAGGGCTCAGAAGGGAAGGAGCACCATTTGACTTTTTGAATGGAAAATATGCTGGAATATTTAGCGGTTGCCATGTTGCATTTGGAGAGTCCCTGTGTGCCTAAACATTGGAGCTCCCCACAAGTGACCCCATTTTGGAAACTAGACCCCCTAAGGAACTTATCTAGATGCTTAGTGATCACTTTGAACCCCCAGGTGCTTCACAAATTGATCTGTAAAAAAAAGAAAGTACTTTTTTTTCACAAAAATTTTCTTTTAGCCTCAGTTTTTTTCATTTTCACATGGGCAACAGTATAAATTGGATCCTAAAATTTGTTGGGCAATTTCTCCTGAGTACACAGATACCTCATATGTGGTCATAAACCATTGTTTGGGCGCACGGCAGGACTCAGAAGGGAAGGAGCGCCATTTGACTTTTTAAATGGAAAATATGCTGGAATATTTAGCGGTTGCCATGTCGCATTTGGAGAGTCCCTGTGTGCCTAAACATTGGAGCTCCCCACAAGTGACCCCATTTTGGAAACTAGACCCCTAAGGAACTTATCTAGATGCATAGTGAGCACTTTGAACCCCAGGTGCTTTACAAATTGATCCTTAAAAAAAAGAAAGTACTTTTTTTTCACAAAAAATTTATTTTAGCCTCAGTTTTTTTCATTTTCACATGGGCAACAGTATAAATTGGATCCTAAAATTTGTTGGGCAATTTCTCCTGAGTACACAGATACCTCATATGTGGTCATAAACCACTGTATGGGTGCACGGCAGGGCTCAGAAGGGAAGGAGCGCCATTTGACTTCTTGAATGGAAAATATGCTGGAATATTTAGCGGGTGCCATGTCGCATTTGGAGAGTCCCTGTGTGCCTAAACATTGGAGCTCCCCCACAAGTGACCCCATTTTGGAAACTAGACCCCCTAAGGAACTTATCTAGATGCATAGTGAGCACTTTGAACCCCCAGGTGCTTCACAAATTGATCCTTAATAAAAAAGAAAGTACTTTTTTTTCACAAAAATTTTCTTTAACCTCAGTTTTTTTCATTTTCACATGGGCAACAGGATAAATTGGATACTAAAATGTGTTGGGCAATTTCTCCTGAGTACACAGATACCTCATATGTGGTCATAAACCACTGTTTGGGCGCACGGCAGGGCTCAGAAGGGAAGGAGCGCCATTTGACTTTTTGAATGGAAAATATGCTGGAATATTTAGCGGTTGCCATGTCGCATTTGGAGAGTTCCTGTGTGCCTAAACATTGGAGCTCCCCCACAAGTGACCCCATTTTGGAAACTAGACGCCCTAAGGAACTTATCTAGATGCATAGTGAGCACTTTGAACCCCCAGGTGCTTCACAAATTGATCCTTAAAAAAAGAAAGTACTTTTTTTTCACAAAAAATTTTTTTAGCCTCAGTTTTTTTCATTTTCACATGGGCAAAAGTATAAATTGGATCCTAAAATTTGTTGGCAATTTCTCCTGAGTACACAGATACCTCATTGTGGTCATAAACCACTGTTTGGGCGCACGGCAGGCTCAGAAGGGAAGGAGCGCCATTTGACTTTTGAATGGAAATATGCTGGATATTTAGCGTTGGGCCATGTCGCATTTGGAGAGCCCTGTGTGCCTAAACATTGGAGCTCCCCCAAAGTGACCCCATTTTGGAAACTAGACCCCCTAAGAAACTTATCTAGATGCATAGTGAGCACTTTGAACCCCCAGGTGCTTCACAAATTGATCCTTAATAAAAAAGAAAGTACTTTTTTTTCCACAAAAATTTTCTTTAACCTCAGTTTTTTTCATTTTCACATGGGCAACAGGATAAATTGGATACTAAAATGTGTTGGCAATTTCTCCTGAGTACACAGATACCTCATATGTGGTCATAAACCACTGTTTGGGCCACGGCAGGGCTCAGAAGGGAAGGAGCGCCATTTGACTTTTTGAATGGAAAATATGCTGGAATATTTAGCGTTGCCATGTCGCATTTGGAGAGTTCCTGTGTGCCTAAACATTGGAGCTCCCCACAAGTGACCCCATTTTGGAAACTAGACGCCCTAAGGAACTTATCTAGATGCATAGTGAGCACTTTGAACCCCAGGTGCTTCACAGAAGTTTATAACGCAGAGCCGTGAAAATAAAAAATCATTTTTTTTCTCAAAAAATGATTTTTTAGCCACTATTTTTATTTCACAATGGTTACAGGAGAAATTGGACCCCAAAGTTGTTGTCCAGTTTTTCCTGAGTACGCTAGTACCCCATATGTGGGGGGAACCACTGTTTGGGCACACGTCAGTGCTCGGAAGGGATGTAGTGACGCTTTGAAATTGCCGACTTGATGGAATGGTCTGCGGGCATCTTGTTACGTTTGCAGAGCCCATGATGTGCCTAACAGTAGAAACCCCCCCAAGTGACCCCATTTGAAACTAGGCCCCGCAAAGAAGTTATCTAGATGTGTGGTGAGCACTTTGAACCCCCAAGGGCTACACAGAAGTTTATAACGCCCGGGCATGAAAATAAAAAAATCATATTTTTTCCACAATCAGGATCTTATAGTCCCCAATTTTTTTATTTTCCCAATGGTAACATGAGAAATTAGACCCCAAAAGTTGTTGTCCAATTTGTCCTGAGTATGCTGATATCCCATACGTGGGAGAAAACTACTGTATGGGCACACGTCGGGGCTCGGATGGGAAGTAATGACGTTTTGAAATGCCCACTTGATGGAATGGTCTTCGGGCGTCATGTTACGTTTGCAGAGTCCCTGATGTGCCTAAACAGTAGAAACTCCCCACAAGTGACCCCATTTTGGAAACTAGATCCCTTAAGGAACTCCTATAGATGTGTGATAAGCACTTTGAATCTCCAAGTCCTTCACAGAAGTTTATAACGCAGAGCCGTGAAAATATAAAATCATTTTTTTTCCACAAAAATAATTTTTTAGTCCCCAATTTTTTTCCCAATGTTAACAGGAGAAATTAGAACCCCCAAAGTTGTTGTGCAATTTTTCCTGAGTACGCTGATACCCCATATGTGGGGTTAAACCACTGTTTGGGCATACGTCGGGGCTTGGAATAAAGGGAGCACTGTTTGACTTTTTGAACGCAAAATTTGCAGGAATCAATGGTGGCGCCATGTCGCGTATGGAGACCCCCTGATGTGCCTAAATAGTGGAAATCCCTCAATTCTAACTCCAACCCTAACCCCAACACACCCCTAACCCCAACCCTAACCCCTACACACACCTAACCCTAATACAAACCCTAACCCTAATCCCAATTCTAACCATAAACCTAACCACAAGCCTTACCCAAATTCCAGCCCTAACCCTAATTCTAACCTTAACCCTAATGCTAACCCTAACCCTAAGGCAGGGTTCATATTGCGTTTTACCAGCCCGTTCAACACGTAGTGTTGACCGGCTGGTAACGGTATAGCATAACGCGATCGCGTTATGCTATACCCGCTAGCGCAGATGAATCAGCAGATGATTCATCTGTGCTAGCGGTGACGGAGCCCAGACGCTGCAGCCCATGTCCGAGGCTCCGTCACTGAATGACGCACGTCGCGAGGATCCCCAGCAAAATCTGCCGAGGATCCCCAGCATTTTCCAAGATGGCGGCGCCCATGAAGAGGCCCGGGCGGACGCCGGGACCGATCCAGGGACATCGGTGGACCGGGAGAGGTGAGTAGGGGGGTCGGAAGGTTAGGGGGGGATCGGAAGGTGGGGGCAGCGGAGCAAAGGAGGAGGGGAGCAGATAGTGACGGCGGTGACCGATCACCGCCATCTTTTGGTGGCGGCGGCCGATCGCCGCCGTGACTACGTGTGGGGGGGTCAGGGTTCGGTGTCCAGCCATGGCAGATGCTATTGCAGCATCGGCCATGGCTGGATTGTAATATTTCACCAATTAAATTGGTGAAATATTACACATTGCTCTGATTGGCTGTTTCACTTTTAACAGCCAATCAGAGCGATCGTGGCCACGGGGGGGTTAAGCCAACCCCCCTGTGGTGAAGCACAAAGGGTCCTGTAACTGCCGGTCGGGTGACCTTTGAGTGACCCCGGTCACCTGGCCCGCAGGAACGCGATCCTTTCATGACACAGGGTATGCGTCATAGGTCGGATTGGCACCGACTTTCATGATGCATACGCTGTGTCAAAGGTCGGGAAGGGGTTAAAGTCACCTTTCAATAGCAAGGTGGCATTAACCCATTATTAACCCATTCGCCACCGCTACAGGGCAATGGGAATAGACGGGCTAAGTGCCAGAAAGGGCGAATCTATTTATAGATTTGCCTTTTCTGGGGTGGCTGGGGGCAGATGTTAGTAACCAGGGGGGCACTAAATAAATTCACCCTCCCTAGGCTATTATTATCTGCCCCCACTCGCTGGCTTTGTCTGTCTGGTTGAGAAAATAGTGCGGCAGCCCACACATTTTTTTTCAAAAATTGTACACCTCATATATATATATATATTTCATTGTGACACATATATATATATATTATATATATATATATATATTTATAGTACATACACTTCTACATAGTATAACAGCCGCTAATTCAACTGCCGGCTGTTAGGGTCTACGGAACGCACCTAATAGATATTGTAGAGAGGTGCGTTCACAGCCCGGGGTCCACCGTGCAGGCGAAGCCCGCTGCTAGTAAGATGGCGAAAGTAGCGAACTCTGTTATCCCGCAGAGTCGCTAAAATAAACGCCGTAGCACGCTGTGGCAGTAAGTGCGAACTCTGTTAATCCCCAGAGCCGCTAACGGGAATGCCACAGCGCTATATGGCGATAAGTGCGAACTCACTTAGCTTCAGTGAGCCGCAAAGTAAAACGCTAGGGCGCTGAAACAGCGTTATAAAGCGAACCCTGTTACGTCACAGAGCCGCTGAGAAAAAGACTGTGTCCTGTTAGACTCACAGGGATACACAGATAACTGCTGTGCGGATAGCAGTCCGTGATCATGTAGACAGCAACGCAATCAAGCAATCTCCTTACCGGAGAAGCCGGTATTCTAGGGGCTTATTTCAGCCAAGCCCTAACCACTTGCACCCAAATCTCCTCACCGGAGGTGCCGGTATTCTAGGGGTTATTTCAGCCAAGCCCTAACCACATGCGTACATGATCACACTGGCGCATAGCACATAATGCAATTGATACTAGCGCATGGCGGCCCAGCCATGCCACTCTATTATAGTAACAGCTACAGGACCTGCCAGAAACAAGGACCAATGAAACTGTTCCTGAACACCAGTAGTCACAGGACCTTCCTGGCGGACCAATAGGAGCTGCTGCAGTACCTGAGCATGTGACCCCTGATCTCCAATGAGAGATCTCACCCTGGGCATGCTCAGAAGGGGAAAACAAGGACTTTGTCCTAAAGACGTCTGCTCGCCGCTAACCAGTACTGGCCACAATAGCAGAGCCTGGAGAGGCAGTAGAAATCCTCTGCACACTATTAGACTGGGCGAGACGCTGGGACCGACGTCTAAGCTGAGCAGGATCCACTGCGGACGGAGATGGATGGGGGACTGCAGCGGGACTGGTTCGAGACTCCCCTTGTGCAGCAGCGGGAACTCAAACCCTAACATTACCCCCCTTCCTAGGGCCCCCCCTTCTCTGGGCCTCGCTGTGCTCAAAGGCAACGATGAGCTGCGGAGCGTGAACATGCTCGGCAGGCTCCCAAGACCTATCCTCAGGCCCATAGCCCCTCCAGTCCACCAAATAAAACTTTTTGCCCCGTACCACCTTACACCATACGATGGCATTCACCTCATGGTCATCCGTAGACGAACCCAATGTCCCGGCAGATGACTCGGAAATCCGGGACATGAGCACGGGTCTCAGGAGGGATACGTGAAAGGTGTTGGAGATACCCAGGCGTGGTGGAAGAGCCAAACGGTATACCACAGGGTTAACCTGCTCGAGGACCTTGATAGGACCCAGGTAGCGGAGTGCCAACTTAGTGGACCCAACTCGCAGCCTAATGTTACCGGCGGAGAGCCACACCAAGTCCCCAGGAGCAAATGTTGGAGCGGGGCGCCTATGTGCGTCGGCGGAGGACCTCATCCTCTCCTTGGATGCCTGAACAGCATCCTGGGTACGGTCCCAAATGTCCCGTGCCTCCACAGCCCAGTCTGCCACCCTGGATTCAGCGGAAGACACGGGCATGGGCACCGGAACCCGCGGATGCTGACCGTAGTTTAGGAGGAGTGGAGTCTGTCCGGTGAAGTCAGCCACAGCATTGTTTAGTGCAAACTCAGCCCATGGTAGCAAGGATGCCCAGTCATCCTGCCTGGTTGAGACAAAATGTCGTAGATAGGTGACCAAGGTCTGGTTGGCCCTCTCTACCAACCCATTCTTCTCAGGATGGTACGCTGAAGAGAGATTTAACTCAGTACTGAGTAGACGACAAAGCTCTCTCCAGAACCGAGACGCAAACTGGGGACCTCGGTCACTGACAATTTTGTCCGGCATGCGGTGTAGACGGAAGATGTGCCTAACGAACAATGCTGCCAGAGCCCGTGCAGAAGGTAACCGTGGTAGCGGCACCAGATGCACCATTTTGGAAAAATGGTCGGTGATTACCCAAATGATGGTGCAACCCGAGACTTGGGCAAGCTCACCACAAAGTCCATCCCAACCATCTCCTAGGGCCTGTCTGCCACTGGCAAAGGGTAAAGTAACCCAGCTGGCCGTTGTCGTGGAGACTTATTCTTGGCGCAGGAGACACACGCCCGAACATAGTCCCCAACGTCACGGACCATATGCGGCCACCAGTATGTCCTCGCCAGCAATTCAGATGTCCTCTTTGCCCCAAAGTGTCCACCCACCCTGGACGAATGTGCCCAAGAGAGTACCTCCGGTCGCAAATTGGTAGGCACAAAAGTCTAGCCCGGAGGCACAGACTCTAGCGAAACTGGGGCCACTGTTCTCAGGCTCTCTGTGGGGACAATAAGCCGAGGCTCCTCCACCTCCTCTCCAGAGGACACCACAGAGCGAGAGAGAGCGTCGGCACGAATGTTCTTCTCTCCCGAGAGGAAATGGAGTGTGAAATATAACCGGGAGAAGAACAAGGACTATCTGGCCTGGCGAGAATTAAGCCGTTGGGCTGTCTGAAGATATACCAAATTCTTGTGGTTGGTGAAGACTTGGAAGGGAAAGCGAGCCCCCTCCAACAGATGTCTCCACTCAGAGAAAGCCAATTTCATTGCTAGCAACTCCCTGTCCCCGATGGAATAATTCCTCTCCGCTGGTGTGAAGGTCTTGGAGAAGAAGAAGCAAGGATGCTTTCGACCTTGAGCATCCTTTTGAAAGAGGACTGCTCCAGCACCAACGGATGAGGCATCCACCTCCAATATAAATGGCTTATCAACATCAGGGCGGCGTAGAATGGGAGAGCTAGCAAACTGAGACTTAATTGAGATGAAAGCCTTGGAGACTACCTCAGACCACAATTTGGGATTTGCTCCCTTCTTATTGAGGGCTACGAAGGGAGCTACCAAAGTTGAGAAATGGGGAATGAACTGGCGATAATAATTAATGAACCCCATAAAGCGCTGCACCACTTTAAGGGAATGGGGTTCTTGCCAGTCCATCACAGCTTGTAATTTGGCAGAATCCATAGCCAATTCCTGGGCGGAGATGATATAGCCCAGGAATGGTAAAGACTCCTGCTCAAACACGCATTTCTCCAACTTTGCATAAAGGGAATTTGCCCGCAATAGGTCGAAGACTCTGCAGACATCTTTCCGGTGGGAGTCAATATCTGGAGAGAAGATGAGAATATCATCCAGATAGACCACGACCGAGGTGGAAAGCATATCCCGGAAGATGTCATTAACTTTAAGGGAATGGGGTTCTTGCCAGTCCATCACAGCTTGTAATTTGGCAGAATCCATAGCCAATTCCTGGGCGGAGATGATATAGCCCAGGAATGGTAAAGACTCCTGCTCAAACACGTATTTCTCCAACTTTGCATAAAGGGAATTTGCCCGCAATAGGTCGAAGACTCTGCAGACATCTTTCCGGTGGGAGTCAATATCTGGAGAGAAGATGAGAATATCATCCAGATAGACCACGACCGAGGTGGAAAGCATATCCCGGAAGATGTCATTAACAAAGTCTTGGAAAATGGCTGGGGCATTACAGAGCCCGAAGGGCATCACCAGATATTCATAGTGCCCATCCCTAGTATTAAAAGCCATCTTCCATTCGTCCCCTCGCGGATGCGAATCAGGTTGTAAGCACCCTGCAGGTCTAATTTGGTAAATACCCTTGCTCCCCGGAGCCTATCAAAGAGCTCAGAAATTAAAGGCAGCGGGTATTTATTCTTAACGGTAATGGCGTTAAGACCCCTGTAATCATGCAGGGACGTAATTCTCCGTTCTTCTTTTTCACAAAGAAGAACCCTGCCCAGCAGGTGACACTGACTTCCTAATGAACCCTCTTGCCAGATTTTCCTGAATGTATTGGGACATAGCCTCTGTCTCCGGGAGAGAGAGAGGATAGACCCTTCCCCGGGGAGGTTCTGCTCCAGGCAAGAGGTCAATAGGACAGTCATAGGGGCAGTGAGGCGGAAGCGTCTCCGCAGCCTTTTTGGAGAACACATCTACATAGGACCAATAGCACTTGGGCAGGGAAGTGAGATCTGCGGGTATCCCTGTAGTAGCAACCTGAACACACTCCCTCACACATCTACCTCTACAAGACTCACTCCAACCCCGGATCTTCCCAGAGGACCACTCAATATGTGGGGAGTGAAGACGAAGCCAGGGTACTCCCAGCAGAGCCTCATCTATACCCTCAGGAAGGACAAGGAAAGAAATAATCTCCTCATGGGAAGGAGACATAGCTAATGTGAGAGGGATTGTCTGATGTGTGATCTGTGAGGGCAGTATGGAGCCATTCACCACTCGAACAGTCACCGGTTTGGCGGCATCACCTGAGGTATTGTGTGACGGAGAGCAAAAGCAGAGGACATAAAGTTCCCCTCTGCTCCAGAATCCACACAAAGCTCAACTGTTAGAGTGGATGGATGTCATGTGTGCATCGCCACGAAGATCGTCGCGGTTGCACATTCTGACTTCTCACAGCTGAGTTGCTGTTTCTTTGTGTTTGGCAGTTAGGGAGTTAATTCTGTCTGTGCTCAGTTCTGGGACTGGGTGCAGTTTCTTCCGGCTGCAATTAATTATTTGTTGATTGGTTTCCTTTAAATCTCTGGTTGTCTGTGTTGGGAGTTGCCAGTGAAATTCTTCATGCAGACCACAGATAGGATTGTATCTGTATAGACTTAAGTTAAAGAGCTCCTTAGTTGTTTTAAGCTCACCTTGCTTAGAGTTTAATATCCCAGATCATTTATGTTCCTTCTGTGTTTGAGTGTGTATGCAAGTCTGTGTTTTCTCCAGTCTGTCTTATATGTCTAATCTGTGTATTTAGCAGAGATCAGCCATATCCCTTTGGTGGTAATCAGAATCCTTCTTAGGACTGATTACAGGGTTCAGGGACTGATAGGAGACAGGGTTAGGCTGGAGACTTGGACCTCTGAACCTTTATCAGTACCTCCAAGGTGAGGGATTAGTTAGGACCCCAGTTTAGGGTCAGGTTAGACCCCCGGTCCTCCTCTTTCCTGTGACAGTGTATCAAGTCCTCAAGATTAACCCTGAGTTCAACGGATATCGTGTCAGGTAAATCTATTCTATATTTACATGCTGATGTTGCTAATCTATATGTTGTATAGAGTGTTGTTCTTTTAAGAATAGTTTACTGACATCGTACACATATCTTTAAGACCGCGTGACAATGGACCAAAAGAGATTGTCCCCTTAAAGGACAGCTTGGAGGCAAATGCTGTGACTCTAGTGAACCTCCTCCCATGGTCACTAGACGCGAACGTGTTCCGATCGCTGGGGACATCTATTGGCATAATGTCCTTACTGCTGACAATTGTTACAAACCACTGGCCGAGTCTTAGGTCCCGTTTCGAACAATCTCCATGACCTCCGGGGAGTCGGGCACCTAAAGTATTGTAAGGGTGCGTTCGCACCCGAGGCCCCCCTGCAGGCGAACCCCCCTGTTTTTGATGGCGAAAGTACCCCAACTTGTTATCCGCAGAGTTGCTAAAAAAAAACGCCGTAGCCGTGTGGCGTAAGTGCAAATTGTTTTCCCGGGCAAGGGGGATGCCCCAGCGCTATATGGCGATAAGTGCAAACCTTTTTGCTTCAGTGAGCCGCAAAGTTAAACGCTAGTGCGCTAAAACCAGCATTTTTAAAGCGAACCTGTTGCGTCACGAGCGCTGAGAAAAAGATGTGTCCTGTTGTCACGGGTCACAGATAACTGCTGTGCGGATAGAGTCCGTGATCTGTAAAAAGAAAAGCAATCAAGCAATCTCCTACCGGAGAAGCGGTATTCTAGGGCTTTTTCAGCCAACCCCAACCACTTGCCCCAAAAATTTCTACCCGGGGGGGGGTATTTTGGGGGTTTTTTAGCCGAGTCCTAACCAAAAGCGTACGATACACTGGGCATAAAAATAGCAATTGTTCTAGCGCATGGGGGCCCCGGTAGCCACCCTTTTATAGTAACAGCTACAGGACCCCCCCAGAAACAAGGCCAATGAAATTTTCCCCGCACCAGTAGTAAAGGCCCTTTCTGGCGGCCCCAATTGGAGTGTGCAGTCCTGGCATGTGACCCGATCTCCAATGGAGATTCACCCGGGGGCATGCTCAAAAGGGGGGAAAACAGGACTTTGTCCTAAAGACGTTTCTCGCCGCTAAAAAGTACTGGCACAATAGCGAGGCCGGAGAGGCCCAAAAAAAACCCCTGCAAGTTAGACTGGGCGAGACGCAGTGACCGACTCTAAGCTGAGCAGGATCCCTGCGGAGGGAGATGGATGGGGGACCGCCAAGGGACTGGTTCGAGACTCCCCTTGTGCAGCAGCGGAAACTCTAAACCGGCTTTTGTGAAATTACAGACCCGACATGAAATGACACTGGTTTACATACGTTAACCATTCATTTATGAGTTTGATATATGGTTTTCACTAAAAATTACATGAGTGTATGTGTGCAAAATTTCAACATGTAGGGGTTAATTTAAAGGTGAAAAATTCGTTGAAAAAAAATGCATGGGCTCTCGCACTATTTTCTAAACCCCAGACAGACAAAGTCAGCGAGTGGGGGCAGATAATATTAGCCCGAGAGGGACCATTTTTTGGGCCCCCCCTGGCTACTAAACATCTGCCCCAGACACCCCGGGAAAAGCAAATCTATAATTAGATTGCCCTTTTTGGCACTTAGCCCGTCTTTCCCCATTGCCCTGTAGCGGTGGCGAAGGGGTTTTATAATGGGTTAAAGCCACCTTGCTATTGGAAGGTGACTTTAAAGCCAGATTAATAATTGAGAGTTGTCAATTAGACAACTCTAAATTTAAATTAATCCTATTGTAAAGAAATAAAAATAAAAACACACACCTTTAATTAAAATTTTTAAGAAAAAAATTTCAAAAGTTTTTACCTTTTTTATTTTCTGCCATTCCTTGCGAAGCCCAGGTTTCCTGTAATAAAAATAAAATAATAAAGCAAATTATTCTAACCTATCGGTGTTCTGTGGTCCCCGATGAACCTTCTGAAAGGGTTAATGTTTATGAGGGACCGCGCTAATGCTGCCGCCTCGAGTAAACCCCGAATGAATCATCTCTTCTCCCGCTGACAGGAGGGAAGTGATTAGTGTGGAAAGTTAATTGATTGTTTCCCCACTTTCACTTCAGGTCAGCCGGGCACCCCCACAGCTCAGTGAGTCAGAGGGAATCCGGCTGCCCTGAAGTGAAAGTGGGAAGCAATCAATGAAGCTTACCACAGTAATCGTTCCTCTCCTGTCCGGGAGAGGAACTCATTCATTCGGGGCTTACAGCTGAACAGGCAGCATTATCTGCACTGCTTGGCTGTAAGGCGTTAACCCTTTGTGAAGGTTACATCGGGGGCCCGACAGGCGGCGGAATAGGTAAGAATAAATGTTGTTTTATTATTTTTTCTTTATTAAGGGACCAAGGTTCGCAAGGAATTTCCGTTAAATTAACGATGGTCAAAAAAATGTGTGTTTTTTTCATTAAAATTATTTACTCTTGTGTGTGTGTTTTTTTATTTCCTTCAATAGGATTAATAATTGATACTTGTCAAATTGACAATCTCAATTATTAACATGGCTTAAAGTCACCTTTCAAAGCAAGGTGGCTTTAACCCATTATTACCCATTGCCACCGCTACAGGGCAATGGGATAGAATGGCAAAGTGCCAGAAAGGGCCACATTATAGATTTGCCTTTTCTGGGGTGGCTGGGGGCGATGTTAGTAGCCGGGGGGGCATTATAATGCCCCCCCTCGGCTATTATTATCTGCCCCATCGCGGGTTGTTTTGTCTGGTTTAGAAAAAGTGCGGGGAGGCCACAATTTTTTTTAACGAATTTACACCTTTAATTAACCCTCATGTGTGCATTTTTCACAATAATCATGTAATTGTTAGTGGAAAAACCATTATCAAACTACATGAAATGTGGTTAACGTATGTAAACCATGTGTCTTTATGTTGGTGGTTCTGTAATTTCACAAAAGCGGCAATTGAATCAGGGCTATTTTACTATGTAGAAGTGTATGAACTTAAATATTTTATTATGTCAATGCATGTGATTTTATATATTATATATTATATATTTTGTATTCTTGTGTGTATATTCTTGTGTTTACAAGGAAAGAAAGGGTTTATTTTTTAAATTCGATATTTCTGTCCCCTTGACTTGCATTTTTTTTCCGGTATCGGAATCGGCGTCCCGATATTTTTGGGTTTCGGTCCGACAATTCGATCCTTTTATTCTTGTATGGGAAGTTCGCTCAACACTAATGGTCTTCTTAAACCTTGAAGGCGGCAACTGAGTGCTTCATTCAAATTTTGTGGACAAATTAGTTGTGGTTATCATAAAATTCATAAGGTTTCACTGTGCAAAGCCAGCCAAAATTTAAAGGTGGGTATCCCAAAACCCCCAGAAGGCAACCAAATGTTGTACCTCATTCAAATTCTGTGAACAAAGTGTAGTTGTGGTAATCCTCACTCATTTAAAAACTTGTCCATGTGCAAAGACTGCCAAAAATTTACAAGCAAAATCATCAATACACCTTTAAAAGCAAACCAATGGAAAGGCTTATTCAAATATTGTTAACAAAGTGTAGTTGTGGTATTTCCTATACTCATAAAAGCTCTGCATCGCACAAAGCATCCAAAAATCACAAGCAAAAATATCCATACCTCTTAAACGACAAGTGGAGGGCTTCATCGAAATTTATGAAAAAAGTGTAGTTGTTGTAATCCTACTCTCGTAAAAAATCTGCACACGTTAAAAGCCCGACAAAATTTTAAGGAGTGTATCCATACCCTTTAAAGGCAACATTTGGGGGACTTCATTAAAATATTTTGAAAGTGTAGTTGTGTACTCCCCAAAACTCACAAAGGCTTGGACATGAGCAAGCCAAAACAAAATTAAAGGACGGTTATCCAGTTTATCCAATAGGACCTCTGAAAAGGAACAACTAGAGGGCCTCTTTGAATAACCGTAATTTGGAAGTCTGTCTTTTTGGGGCCATGCCTCGTAGATGTGTGGTGAGAGGGGGGGGGGGCCCCTCCCCTTGAGACAGGGGGTTTGAGGACCTTGCCATTTCCGGGCGCCCTAGTGTGCCCCCCTTTGCTCGGGTTTTCCCGCACTTGCTTTTACCCTCCTCCCCCCAAAACCCTTGAGTTTTTCCCCTTTTTCCTACGTGCTTTTGGTCAGAGGCGTGATGAGTCCTTCTGTGGCCCTCTGCCTTAACGTCCCATTTTCAGAGGAAAAGGAAATGGTGCGCTGAGGAATAAAAGGGGAAAAAAGTGCCACGAGGGGGGGGGGTTTTTCTTTTTTTTTAATGGTTGGAGCAATATAGGGGGCTTTTTTACCGGGGAAAATTTTTTAGGGGCCCCATCATACTTTGAGCATATAGAGGGGGGCCCTTATACATGGGCATTATATTGGGCCTATCTAAAATGGGAAAAGGGGGGCCCATTATATATGGGCATTATATAGGCCCATTACACTGGAGCTCATCCATTGGGCCCATCAATACTGGGATCTAGGGGGCCCCATTTATATGGGCTTTTATAGGCCCATCAACATGGAGTATCATGGGGCATCTTATATGGAGATACATGGACCCATTATATAGGAGTTTTATATGGGGACCGTTTTTTGGGCTTTTGGGGTTCAAAAGGAGCATCAATATGGGGCCCATCTTTTTGGCTTCATATGGGGTTAATTATTTATGGGCTATCCTTTATATTGGAGATATATGGAGAATTTGGGGCCCCTTTTTCTGTATGGAAATTTATGGCCCCCTTTCTGTATGGCGCACTATGTGGTGCCAAATAGTTGGGGACAATCTGTCCGTTTTTTAGCTATTGAAATTTTTTAAATAGGATCACTCATTTAATGTAAGAAGTAAAAAAAATTTTGGGATTGTATTTAAAAACCCATTTTCTTTTCCCCTATCGGGCTCTGAAATTTTGGTATGTGTTAAAGGGGCCCCTGAGACCTTTCGCCAGGGCCCCGAAAACTTTTGGGCCGCCCCCCCCCTCACAATTTTATTAAAAAAACCCCAGTTTTAATGGTAACTTTATTATAAAAAAATTAAGGTGACAAGCTTAAGTTTTTGAATTGTTTTTGGATTTAAAAAGGGGCCCTTTTGGTTTTTTGTCCTCCACTGCTGCCCCCTTTTTCCCCCTTACTTGCATTGGGGCGGTTTTTTAAAACCCCCTCGACCTTTTCCCCTTTGTGCTGACTTATTCGACTGTTTTGGGAAAGTGGGTGGTCCGAAACCCCCCTCGCCCCCCCCGGGGCCAAAAACACCTCTTTCCGATTGTAAAAACCCTAAAAAAATTTTGGCTGAATGTGAAAAACACAAAATGAACACAAGGAGTAAAACGGTACGAAGATAACCTTTCCTTTCACAGGGTAAAAAAAATGTAAAAAAAAACAAATATGTGTTAAACCTTTTATCCGGAGCTACCTTTTTACCCGAAAAAGGTTTTTCCCCCCTTCCCCAAATTTGCCAGCGATTCCTCAGGTTTTCATGGTTGGGGTTCCAAAAAGTATGAAGTAGACCCCGAAGTGCTGGAAAGCATTGGGTTTGGGTGCTTTTTTCACTCGTGTCCAACTATCCCAAACATCAGAATTGAGTTAAAATTTGGCAATTTTTGAATGCCATGTGTGGCCCCCAGGGTTCGGTTGCCACAGTGACCTTGCCTCCTAGGGGGGGTAATTTTATCCCAAAAGCAAGGGAAAGGGTCCCCTTAACAGGTAACAAAATAAACACTTTTCTTATCCGCAGAAGGGGGGGGCTCTAAAACCTGTTTCGGGAAAACTCATCTGGAAAATTAGGGGGGGGAGGAGTTAGTTAGTCTGTTGGGGTTTGAGGAGGAGGATGTGTGGGGGGCAACCGGGGTTTTTTTGGCGTATAGCAGGCTCCCCCCGGGCTGAGCCCCGGGGGAACCCCGCCCCCCGGGGCCCCCGGTGAGGGGTAAACAAAACCCCCCGCAGCGACCCCCAGGGCAGGACAGAGGCCTCTGCCCAGAAAAACTGATAACGCGCAATGTGAGCCGGAGACTCCATTAAGAGCGTTTTTTAAAACGGCAGCTGCCGTTATGAGATGAAGTTCTCCCCAGACAAGAGCAGAGAGGGAACTTGAACGGCTTACGCGAAAAATCAGGAAAAAAGGCTAGAAAAGGGGACCCACTCCCCCCTGAATGGGTTTTCCCAAATTGCTTACGGCTGACCCACCCCGCACCTTGAATTGACCCCCGGACACTTTGCGCAAATTTTGGAAACTGCTTTTTGTTCTAAAATTTTCCGCAAATCATCGCCTGCGAACCCTTGCAAAAAATACACCTTTAAAATCTCCCCTTTATTACATCTGCTTGGGACGGGTCTCCCCGTGGAGAGCTTACCAAAATCTGCTGTCAAACCATCAGTCCAGGGATCTGACTGCGTGCTGGTCACCTTGCCAAAACCACGGTGGCGTCAAATACTATTACAAACTCTATTATCCCCTTTTAAATTTCCCCTTTTTTGGCGCCCGGGCCAGGACGGGCCCCCGCTGCTTGCAATACCTTTAAGAACGGTACCCCTCCTTGTGGGGGATCCACTTGGGCCGAAAGGATAGGTAGCCCGATACAGGGTCCTGTGTGCCTATTTTTAACGTTTAATGTCCCCCAAAAAAATTTTTCTGAAATTTTGTACAACGTTGCCAACTTCACCACGAGGCGGCAGGAAAAAGGGGTGAAACGGGCGAGCCAGATTTTGAGAGGGGAAAAGTGTGCACGGTCTGCGGTTTTCAGCAAAAGGCACAGGGAGCTGGGCCTGGAACCCCGGCGTGCACTGTCACCTCCGGCAGAGAACGTGGAAGGCAGGGGAAAAACACAGCCCCTGGAAGATTAAAAATTTGGGGGGGAAGAGAAGTCTCACGCAGGAGCGATGTAGCGGCGGCCAGCCGCAGCCCCTAGGCCGCATTTTCGAGGCAGGTGCGCCCCCCAAACCCCCATAGTACAGCAGAATCCGCTTTTGTGCAGCCAACCCCCCCGGCCCCGAAAGATCGGTGCCGCCGTGCATTCCCTTTAAAAGCCCTATCAACCCCTATACCCCGGGGGGCCTAGCTACCACAATATGGGGAACCTATACCTGAACGATTTCAAGGAGAGACTGTGCGTTTTTTGATGTATCCCCCCGTCTGAAAACCTAAAATAAACTTTTCTTTTAATTTAAAGGGGAAAGCTTAACGGAAGAAAAAGTCCGGCGGGGCACTGGTAAAAGATGTTAAGAAATTTCGCTAAGCTAAAAAGCCCTTTGAAAAAATGCCGCATCAAATATAAAAAATGGGGTTTTTTGGGTAAACAAAGGGGCGGAAGTATACAGGACTATGCTCTTTAAATTAGGGGCCTGGGGCCATAAAGCAGATTGACCCTCAGCGTGCTTGATGGGACAGTTTTTAAAAGGGGGCAGTTTGTTGAGGGGCTCCTGGCCCCCCCAAGGTCACGCTGGCTAGGGCCCCCAAAAAAACCCCCGACCTGAGCTTTGGTTTAAAGCGGGTATGGGGCGTTACTGAACAAATGTCAGCGGTCGGGCCCCCCCCAGGGCCCAGCAATTACTACCACAGGAGGGGCACCCTTCCTCAGGCCTTGCTGGGCGAAGCCCCCCCCGGATAATGATCCATTGAAGGCGCTCTGCAGGTTCGGAGTTGACCAAATTTTGCAAGTGCCCCAAAAGGGAGTTGGGGTTTTCCCCATCCAGATGACGCCCCCTGGTGATGGAAAAAAGAGGACCACCCCCAACAGGGAGAGACAATGAGCTATGCCGGGGGGACGTCTCATTTGCCCGCGGGGAAAGAGGGCCCTCGTAAGATTCTGTTATTTAAACGGCGACCCTGGGGCAAGGGCCCCCCCCCCCGGAGTAGGCGATCAGGCCCCCAAAGGAAATGGAAAACCAAGTAGTTGGAGGACGACCCCGGTCCTCCCGTTGGATTGACGCAACCAAGAACGTTTGCTGGACACCGGGGGCCCGGGACATATGCCATTATTCTTTACAAACGGAATTTTGGTGACTTGACTTCTCACTGCCGACGATAAGGACGTAGTTGCCGCAAGGTCAGCCTTTGCCACGAAGGGGTTAAGTGGTGCCTTAAGTGGGGCGGTGAATTTAAAAACCAGGTATGAAAATTATAGACATTGATCGCGGAAAGTAACCCAATGTGATTAGGTACTTGTGATAAAAATTTTTCCGAGGTTATTTTTTTTGCAAAAAGGTACCGAAATGCGGTTCCAGTGGCAAGGGTCTGAAAAAAAGGGGATCGGCGCTGATGAAAAAACGAGGTAGAGCTTTGGCGGGAAGTCGCAGTGTCGAGGAGTTTTTAATTTTCCCTTTTTAATCCCCCCCAAAAATGAAATGTTAATTTTGGGGTTGGGCAGCCTTTTTTTTTTGGTCAGGGAAGAGATTCCAAGCCGGCAAAATCAGTGTACTTGTTGTGGCCCCCCTATCCTGACAGCCCGGGGGTAGTGTGCGAAGGGGGAGTCCTGTACGCTCTTAAATTTTGGGAGGAGGGGCCAAATCCCCCGGTATCCCGTTGTAGCTGTTCCTGTAATAACAACGCAATTCAGACAGCAGAACCCCTTTATCTCGTTCACCAGGTAGAGGAAATGGCTCTGCGAACAGGGGGGATTGGTGCAGCGCTGCACGTAGGCACGATCCCCCCTTCCACAAAAAAAACGGGTTTACGAGTGTCCAAGTTTGAGGGTATTCGCAAAAACCCCCCTTTTTTTTTGGGCAGGCAAAAGGGTCCAACTCATACCCCACGGGGGAAATCATTGCCCCAAAAAAATAAAGGTATTGACCCCCTACCCCAAATCACTACCCCAAGTGCCGGTATGTTTGGAGATGAAGGAGGCTGGGGTGGAGACGTTGTGCCCTGGGAGCCCATTAGTCTCGTTAGAAAGAAGATGGTAAAAAGGGTGGTTGACTACAGAAACTTAACGCTTACCCCGAGTATCAATTATAGGTTTTAAGGAATCCCAGCTCCCCTGAAAAACCGCTAACTTTTTCTCTTTTTTGATCCATGTGGGTTTGGAGGTTCCGTGGCGGGGCAGACAAAAAAAAAGCGCCTTGCCACCAATGGGCCCTCAGAATTTTGAGCGCGGGGGTGAAAATGCTCGGCAGGCTCCAAGACCTTCCTAGGCCCCTAGCCCCCAGTCCACCAAATTTTAAATTTTTGCCCCGTCCCCTTACACCTACGAGGGGTTTTCCCCCTGGTCATCCGTGACGCCCAAGCCCCGGCAGATGCCGGGGGAATGGGGGGAAGAGCCGGGTTCGGAGGGATACGTGAAAGGTTGGAGATACCGGGTGGTGAAAGCCAAACGGTATACACGGGGTTTTAACCCCGTCGAGGCCTTATAGGACCCAGGGGGGGGGAGTGCAATTAGTGGACCCAACTCGCAGCCTAATTTTTTTCCGGCGGGAGCCACACCAGCCCCCGGGAAAGTTGGAGCGGGGGTTGTGCGTCGGCGGGGCCTCATCCTCCTTGGGCGAACAGCCCCTGGGTACGGCCCCAAAGTCCCGTGCTCCCAGCCCGTCTCCACCTGGATTCGGGAAGGACCGGGCATGGGCCCGGAACCCGCGGATGCTGACCGTAGTTTAGGGGAGTGGGTTCCCCGGAAAAGTCGCCCGCTTTTTTTGTGCAAACTCAGCCCATGGTAGAAGGACCCCCTTCTTCGGGTTTTGAGACAAAATGTCGTGTGGTGCCCAAAGGGTTTTTGGTTGGCCCTCTCTACCAACCTTCTTCTCAGGTGGTACGCTGAGAGAGATTTAATCAGTACTGAGTGCGAAAAAGCTTTCCCCAAAACCCCGGCAAAAAACTGGGGCCTCGGTCTGAAATTTTGCCGGCATGGGTTTTGAGGAAAAGAGTGCCTAACGAAAAAATTTGCGCCAGAGCCCGGCAAAAAGGTAACGTGGTGCGGCCCAGTGCACCATTTTGGAAATGGTGGTGTTTCCCCAAATGAGGTGAACCCCCCCGAGATTGGGCAAGTCCCAAAAAGTCCCCCCAACCATCTCTGGGCCTTCTGCCACGGGAAAAAGGGTAAAGAACCCCAGGGCCCCGTTGTCGTGGAGTTTTTTCTTGGGCAGGAGACACCGCCCCCAAATACCCCCCAACGCCCGGAAAACCCATATGCGGCCCCCTTTGTCCGCAAGAAAATTCAGATGTCCTTTTCCCCCAAAAGGGCCCCACCCACCGGGCGAATGTGCCCGAGAGTACCTGGGGTGAATTTTGGTGGAAAAAGTCTCCCCCGGAGGCAAGACTCTGGGGGAAACGGGGCCACTGTTCTCAGGCTCTTGTGGGGACAATAACCGGGCCCTCCCCCCTCCTCGGGGGCCCCCACAGAGCGAGAGAGAGGCGGCAAAAATGTTCTTTTTCCCCCGAGGGAAATGGAGTGAAAAATGAAAGGGGAAAAAAAAAGGGTATCGGGCCCCTGGCGAAAATAAGCCTTGGGTGTCAAAAGATACCCCAAATTTTTGGTTTGGGGTGAAAACTTGGAAGGGAAGCGGGCCCCCTCACGTGCCCCCATCGAGAAAGCCAATTTCTTGCTAGCAACCCCGTCCCCGGGGAAAAAATTCCTCCCGCTGGTTGAAGGGTTTTTGGGAGAGAAAAAAGCAAGGTGCTTTCGACTTGAGATTTTTGAAAGAGGACTGCTCCAACCCCCGGTGAGGCATCACCCAATATAAATGGCTTACAACTCAGGGCGGCGTAGAATGGGGAGCTAGCAAATGAGATTATTGAGTGAAAGCCTTGGGATTTTCCCGAACAATTTGGGGGGTTTTCTCCCTTTTATTGAGGGACGAAGGGAGCCCAAATTGAGAAATGGGGAATGAAATGGGTTAAAAATTAAGAACCCCTAAGCGCTGCCCATTTAGGGAATTTTGGGGTTTTGGGCCCCCAAAAATTGTAATTTGGCAGATCATGCAATTCCCCGGGGGGTGTATAGCCCGGAATGGAAAGACTCCTGTAAAAACGATTTTCCCCCTTGCTAAAAGGGGTTTTCCCCCCAAAGGTCGAAACTCTGAGAATCTTTCCGGTGGGATCAATATTGGAAGAAGATGGAAAATTTCCGATAGACCGACCCCGGGGGGAAAAAATATCCCCAAAAAGTCATTAACTTTAAGGGAAGGGGTTTTTTCGCCCACAGCTTGTTTTTGGGGGATCCTAGCCAATTCCCCGGGCGGGATGATATGCCCGGAATGGTAAAGACCGCTCAAACCGATTTCTCCAAAATTTGCATAAAGGGAATTTGCCCCAATGGTCGAAGACTTGCAGACATTTTCCCCGGGGGAGTCAATATCTGGAGAGAAGTGGGGAATACCCCGTGACCCGCGAGGTGGAAAGCATATCCCGGAGATGTCATTAACGTTTGGGGAAAAGGGCGGGGCATTACGACCCAAGGGAACCAGATATTCTAGTCCCCTTCCTAGTTTAAAAAACCTTTCCATTCCCCCCCGCGGATGCAATGGGTTTTAAGCCCCCTGCGGTCAATTTGGAAAAACCCTTGCTCCCCGGAGCCTATCAAAGAGCTCAGAAATTAAGGGAGGGGTATTTTCTTACGGTAAAGGCGTAAGACCCTGTAATCTATGCGGGACGGAATTCTGTTTTCTTTTTCACAAAAAAAACCTGCCCCACAGGTGACACTGACTTCCCCAATAAACCCCCTTTCCAGATTTTCCTGAAGTATTGGGACTAGCCTCTGTTCGGGGGGAGAGGGGATGCCCTTTCCCCCCCGGGGGGTTCTGCCCAGGAAGAGGTCAATAGGACGTCTGGGGGTGGGGGAAGGTCTCCCCGCCTTTTTGGAGAACCCATCACATGGGGGCCAATGCCTGGGAGGGGAATTGGTCGGGGTACCCCTGGTAGAAAAGAACCCTCCCCCCCTTTTACCTCTAAAAGACCACCCCAAAAACCCCCGGATCTTCCCGAGGACACTAATATGTGGGGGTGAAGACGAAGCCGGGTACTCCCCAAACCCCATCTTACCTCAGGAAGGCAAGGAAAGAAATAATTCCCATGGGAAGGAGTTTTCTAAGTGAGAGGGTTGTTGATGTGTGTCTGTGAGGGCGTTGGAGCCTTCACACTCGAACAGTCCCGGTTTGGCGAGCTCCCTTTGGGTTTTGGGGGGAGCAAAAGCGGGGAAATGTCCCTCTGCTCCAGAACCACAAAAGTCAACGTTGGTTTGGGTTTGCATGTGTGCTCCCGAAGATGTGCGGTTGCACATTTGACTTCCCCCGCTGATTTTCTGTTTTTTGTGTTTGGAGTTAGGGGGTTAATTCTGTCTGTGTCATTTTGGGGGACTGGGTGCGTTTTTTCCGGCTGCAATTAATTATTTGTTGATTGGTTTCCTTTAAATTTGGTTTTTGGTTGGGGGTTGCCAGTGAATTTTTTATGAGACAAAAATAGGATTTTATCTGTTAGATTAAAATTAAAAAAAGGGTTTGTTGTTTTAAGCCACCTTGCTTGAGTTTAATACCCCCGTCATTTATGTTCTTTTTGTTTTTGGGGTTGAAAGGGGCTGGTTTTTCCGTCTGTTTTTTGTTATTTGTATTTGCAGGATAGCCTATCCTTTGGGGTAAAGAACTTTTGGATGTTTCGGGTTTTGGGGAATGATGGGACGGGTTTTGGTGGAGATTTGGACCTTGAACCTTATCAGTCCTAAGGGGGGGGATTAGTTAGGACCCATTTTTGGGTCGGGGGTTGCCCCGGTCTCCTTTTCCCCCGTGCAGGGATCAATCCCAAAATTAAACCCCGGTTAACGGATTGTGTCAGGTTCATTCTTTTTTTGCGTTTTGCTAATCTTATGTTTTTTTGAGTGTTGTTCTTTTAAGAATTTTTTACTGACTCGTACCTATCTTAAACCGCGTAATGGCCAAAAGGTTCCCCCTTAAAGGAAAACAGTTTGGGGGGGAAATTTTGCTGTGACTTTTAGAAAACCCCCCCCCTTGGTACTAGACGAAAAACGTGTTCCCGATCGCGGGGGCATTTTTGGGCATAATGTCCTTACTGCTGACAATTTTTTAAAAAACCAGGGGGCCCGGGTTTGGGCCCCCTTCAAAAAATCCCCTGACCTGGGGAGTCGGGCCCCTAAAAGGGAAAATTTTTGGGTTTGGGGAAAGGAAAAGGGCTACCCCCAAACCCCCGTTTTACATGGGCCCCCCCCAAAACCCCGCTTTTGAAACCCCCCAAAAGGGCGATGGGGTAGATATGGAGATAAGCTTTTTCCCGAGGGTTTTAAACCCCCTGGGGGGGCCCCGGCGTTCTTTACATGGTCCCCCCAGAACCCTTAAAAAACCGGTTTTTAAATCCCCTTTTCCGGGCCCCCTCTAACTGGGGGGCGGGGTTGGAATTTTACTAAAAAAAAAAACTGCCAAAACTCGAACCCTTTTGACATTCCAAAACAGTGGAAAAGGGGGTAAAAAAGGGGGGCCCCGGGGCCTTTTAAAAAAATTTTTTTAAAAGCTCCAGAACCCCAGGGGGACTCCCCCAAACCCGCGTTTTGTCACGCTCCCCAGCGGGTTCCCCCTTCCAAAAACTCTGCCCGACAAAAGTGACACTATGAAACCCATTTTTGACCGTCTGGGGAAAAAAAGTGGGCCCGGGAAACTCGAGTTGTATAGAGCAATGATCCGAAAACCCCACAATGTTTTGCCGTCGCCCCCAAAAATTGTCCCCGGGAACGGAAAAAGGGACAAGGTCTGAGCGAGGGTTGGAAGGGGGAATTGGGTTTTGGGCCCCCCCGTGCTGCAGCCTGAACAGCGGGTGCGGTCACATCCACAGTGAGGGTTTTCGCTCGGGAGCCGCCCCAACCCCCCTTCCCCCTGCGGTGAATGAGTAGGGCTGGTCGTCCTCCCTTTTTTTAGCCCCACCCCGGGTTTTTATTAGTTAGGGTCTGCGGAACGCACCCCCAAAAGATTTTTGTAAAGAGGTGCGTTCGCAGCCGGGTTTCCCCCCGGAGGCGAAGCCCTGATTTTAAAATGGCGAAGTGCGAACTCTGTTATCCCCAGGTTGCTAAAAAAAAAACCCGTAGACGCTGTGGCAGAAGTAAAACTTGTTAACCCCAGGCCGCAAAAGGGGGAAAGCCACAGCGTATTGGCGTGTGCAAAAACATTTGTTCAGGGCCCCCAAAGTAAAACGTGTGCGGAACCAGCATTAAAAGCGCCCTGTTGGTCCCGACCCCCTGGAAAAAAACTTTTTCCTGTTTGGGTCCAGGGGGTTTAAGTAACTCTGTGCGGATAGCAGTCCGTGTCATGAAACAGCAACGCAATCAAGCAAACTCCTCACCGGAGAAGCCGGTATTCTAGGGGCTTATTTCAGCCAAGCCCTAACCACTTGCACCCAAATCTTCTCACCGGAGGTGCCGGTATTCTACGGGCTTATTTCAGCCGAGTCCTAACACATGCGTACATGATCACACTGGCGCATAGCACATAATGCAATTGATACTAGCGCATGGCGGCCCAGGTATGCCACCCTTTTATAGTAACAGCTACAGGACCTGCCAGAAACAAGGACCAATGAAACTGTTCCTGAACACCAGTAGTCACAGGACCTTCCTGGCGGACCAATAGGAGCTGCTGCAGTACCTGAGCATGTGACCCCTGATCTCCAATGAGAGATCTCACCCTGGGCATGCTCAGAAGGGGAAAACAAGGACTTTGTCCTAAAGACGTCTGCTCGCGCTAACCAGTACTGGCCACAATAGCAGAGCCTGGAGAGGCACCAGTAATCCTCTGCACACTGTTAGACTGGGCGAGACGCAGTGACCGACGTCTAAGCTGAGCAGGATCCACTGCGGACGGAGATGGATGGGGGACCGCAACGGGACTGGTTCGAGACTCCCCTTGTGCAGCAGCGGAAACTCTAACACCGGCTTTTGTGAAATTACAGACCCGACATGAAATGACACATGGTTTACATACAGTTAACCATGTCATTTCATGTAGTTTGATATATGGTTTTCACTAACAATTACATGAGTGTATGTGTGCAAAATTTCACACATGTAGGGGTTAATTAAAGGTGTAAATTCGTTGAAAAAAAATGCATGGGCTCTCGCACTATTTTCTCAACCAGACAGACAAAGTCAGCGAGTGGGGGCAGATAATATTAGCCCAGAGAGGGACCATTATTTTTGGGCCCCCCTGGCTACTAACATCTGCCCCAGACACCCCAGAAAAGGCAAATCTATAATTAGATTCGCCCTTTCTGGCACTTAGCCCGTCTATTCCCATTGCCCTGTAGCGGTGGCGAATGGGTTAATAATGGGTTAAAGCCACCTTGCTATTGGAAGGTGACTTTAAGCCAGATTAATAATTGAGAGTTGTCAATTAGACAACTCTCAATTATTAATCCTATTGTAAGAAATAAAAATAAAACACACACACTTTAACCCCTTCACCCCCAAGGGTGGTTTGCACGTTAATGACCGGGACAATTTTTACAATTCTGACCACTGTCTCTTTATGAGGTTATAACTCCGGAACGCTTCAACGGATCTTCGCGATTCTGAGATTGTTTTCTCGTGACATATTGTACTTCATGTTAGTGGTAAAATTTCTTCCATATAACTTGCGTTTATTTTTGAAAAATACGCAAATATGGCGAAAATTTTGAAAATTTAGCAATTTTCAAACTTTGAATTTTTATTCCCTTAAAACAGAGAAATATGTAACACAAAATAGTTAAGAAATAACATTTCCCACATGTCTACTTTACATCAGCACAATTTTGGAATCAAAATTTTTTTTTGTTAGGAAGTTATAAGGGTTAAAAGTTGACCAGCGATTTCTCATTTTTACAACAAAATTTACAAAGCCATTTTTTTTAGGGACCACCTCACATTTGAAGTCACTTTGAGGGGTCTACATGACAGAAAATACCCAAAAGTGACACCATTCTAAAAACTGCACCCCTCAAGGTACTCAAAACCACATTCAAGAAGTTTATTAACCCTTCAGGTGCTTCACAGGAACTAAAGCAACGTGGAAGGAAAAAATGAATATTTAACTTTTTAGCCACAAAAATGATCTTTTACAAACTTTTTTTTTATTTTCACAAGGGTAAAAGGAGAAAATGGACAGATAAGGTTGTTATGCAATTTCTCCTGAGTACGCCAATACCCCATATGTGGGGGAAAACCACTGTTTGGGCACACGGCAGAGCTCGTAAGGGAAGGAGCGCCGTTTGACTTTTTCAAACTAAAATTGGCTGGAGTTGAGATTGGACGCCATGTCGCGCTTGGAGAACCTCTGATGCGCCTAAACAGTGGAAACCCCCACAAGTGACACCATTTTGGAAACTAGACCCCCTAAGGTACTTATCTAGATCTGTTGTGAGCACTTTGAACCCCCAAGTGTTTCACAAAAGTTTATAATGCCTGGGTGTGAAAAAAAAAAAAAAAAAATTCCACAAAAATGATTTTTTAGTCCTAAATTTTTGAATTTTCCCAAGGAAATTGGACCCCAAAAGTTGTTGTCCAATTTGTCCTGAGTACGCTGATACCCCATATGTGGGGGGTGGAAAACTGTTTGGGCGCACGGCAGGGCTTGGAAAGGAAGTAGTAACGTTTTGGAATGCAGACGTTGATGGGGGTCATGTTCCGTTTGCAGTGCCCCAGATGAGCCTAAACAGTGGAAATCCCCCACAAGTGACCCCATTTTGGAAACTAGACCCCTAAGGAACTTATCTAGATCTTTGGTGAGCACTTTGAACCCCCAAGTGCTTCACACAAGTTTATAATGCCCGGGCATGAAAATAAAAAATCCTATTTTTTTCCCACAAAAATTATCTTTTAGTCACTAATTTTTTATTTTCCCAAGGGTATCAGGAGAAATTGGACCACATAAGTTGTTGTCCAATTTGTCCTGAGTACGCTGATGCCCCATATGTGGGGGGGAACCACTGTTTGGGCGCACGGCAGAGCTCGGAAGGGAAGGAGCACCATTTGACTTTTTCCAACCAAAATTGGCTGGAATTGAGATTGGATGCCATGTTGCATTTGGAGAGCCCCTGATGTGCCTAAACAGTGGAAACCCCCCACAAATGACCCCATTTGGGAAACTAGACCCCCTAAGGAACTTATCTAGATCTTTGGTGAGCAATTTGAACCCTCAAGTGCTTCACACAAGTTTATAACGTAGAGCCGTAAAATTTAAAAATCATATTTTTTCCACAAAAATGATCTTTTCACCCCAATTTTTATTTTTCCAAGGGTAACAAGACTCCAAAAGTTATTGTGCAATTTGTCCTGAGTACACTGATACCCCATATGTGGGGGTATACCACTGTTTGGGTGCATGGCAGAGTTTGGAAGGGAAGGAGCGCCATCTCACTTTTTCAACGCAGAATTGGCTGGACGCCATGTCGTGTTTGGAGAGCTCCTGATCTGCCTAAACAGTGGAAACCCCCCACAAATGACACCATTTTGGAAACTAGACCCCAAGGAACTTATCTAGATGTGTGGTGAGAACTTTGAACCCCCAGGTGTTTCACTAAAGTTTATAACGTACAGCCTTAAAATAAAAAATCCTTTTTTTTTTTTACAAAAATGATTTTTTCGCCCCCAATATTTTATTTTCACAAGGGTAACAGAAGAAATTGGAACCCAAAAGTTGTTGTCCAATTTGTCCTGAGTACGCTGATACCCAATATGTAGGAGAAAACTACTGTATGGGTGCACGTCAGGGCTCGGAAGGGAAGTAGTGACGTTTTGGATTGCAGACTTTGATGGAATGGTCTGGGGGCGTCATGTCGCATTTGGAGAGCCCCTGATACGCCTAAACAGTGGAAACCCCCCACAAGTGACCCCATTTTGGAAAATAGACCCCACAAGGAACTTATCTAGATGTGTGGTGAGCACTTTGAACCCGAAGTGCTTCACAGAAGTTTATAACGCACAGCCGTAAAAATAAAAAATCCTTTTTTTTTTTACAAAAATGATTTTTTCGCCCCCAATATTTTATTTTCACAAGGGTAACAGGAGAAATTGGACCCCAAAAGTTGTTGTCCAATTTATCCTGAGTACGCTGATACCCAATATGTGGGAGAAAACTACTGTATGGGCGCATGTCAGGGCTCGGAAAGGGAAGTAGTGACGTTTTGGATTGCAGACTTTGATGGAATGGTCTGGGGGCGTCATGTCGCATTTGGAGAGCCCCTGATGCGCCTAAACAGTGGAAACCCCCCACAAGTGACCCCATTTTGGAAAATAGACCTCACAAGGAACTTACCTAGATGTGTGGTGAGCACTTTGAACCCCGAAGTGCTTCACAGAAGTTTATAACGCACAGCCGTAAAAATAAAAAATCCTTTTTTTTTTTACAAAAATGATTTTTTCGCCCCCAATATTTTATTTTCACAAGGGCAACAGGAGAAATTGGACCCCAAAAGTTGTTGTCCAATTTGTCCTGAGTACGCTGATACCCAATATGTGGGAGAAAACTACTGTATGGGCGCATGTCAGGGCTCGGAAAGGGAAGTAGTGACGTTTTGGATTGCAGACTTTGATGGAATGGTCTGGGGGCGTCATGTCGCATTTGGAGAGCCCCTGATGCGCCTAAACAGTGGAAATCCCCAACAAGTGACCCCATTTTGGAAAATAGACCCCACAAGGAACTTATTTAGATGTGTGGTGAGCGCTATGAAGCCCAAGTGCTTCACAGAAGTTTATAATGTACAGCCGTAAAAACAAAAAAATCTTATTTTTTTTACAAAAATAATATTTTCGCCCCCAGTTTTTTATTTTCCCAAGGGTAACAGAAGAAATAGGACAAATTTCACAATAACTCTTGGGGTCCAGAGTACGCTGATACCCCATATGTGGGGATAAACTACTGTTTGGACGCATGGCAGAGCTCAGAAGTGAAGGAACACCGTTTGACTTTTTCAACGCAGAATTGGCTGGAATGGAGATCAGACGCCATGTCACATTTGGAGAGCCCCTGATGTGCCTAAACAGCGGAAACCCCCCAATTCTAACTCCAACCCTAACCCCAACACACCCCTAACCCTAGTCCCAACCCTAATCCCAACCCTAACCCTAATCCTAACTCTAACCCTAATCTTAACTTTAGCGCCAACCCTAACCCTAACTTTAGCCGAAACCCTAACCCTAACCCTAATGGGAAAATGGAAATAAATACATTTTTTTAATTTTATTATTTTTCCCTAACTAAGGGGGTGATAAAGGGGGTTTGATTTACTATTTATAGCGGTTTTTATGATTGGCAGCTGTCACGCTAAAAGACGCTTTTTATTGCAAAAAGTAGTTTTTTGCATCGCCACATTTTGAGAGCTATAATTTTTGCATATTTTGGCCCACAATGTCATGTGAGGTCTTAATTTTTGCGGGACGAGGTGACGCTTTTATTGGTACCATTTTTGAGCACGTGACATTTTTTGATCGCTTTTTATTTCGATTTTTGGGAGGTTAGAATGAACAAAAATCAGCAATTCATGAATTTCTTTTGGTGAGGCGTTTTTATTGTTCCGCGTGTGGTAAAATCGATAAAGCAGTTTTATTCTTCGGGTCAGTACGATTATGGCGATACCTCATTTATATAATTTTTTTATGTTTTGGCGCTTTTATAGAATAAAAACTATTTTATATAAAAAATAATTATTTTTGCATCGCTTTATTCTGCGAGCTATAACTTTTTTATTTTTTCGCTCATGATGCTGTGTGATGGCTCGTTTTTTGCGGGACAAGATGACATTTTCAGCGGTACCATGTTTATTTATATCCGTCTTTTTGATCGCGTGTTATTCCACTTTTTGTTCAGCGGTATGATGATAAAGCACTGATTTTTTGCTTCGTTTTTATTTTTTATTTTTTAAGGGGTTCACAAAAGGGGTTAACTAGTGGGACAGTTTTATAGGGGGGGTCGTTACGGACGCGGCGATACCATATATGTGTACTTTTATTGTTTTATTTTTTTTATTTACAATAAGTAATGAATTTATTGGGGAATATTTTTTTTTTTTTTTTTTTTTTTTTGGATTTTTTTTTACACATGTTTATTTTTACTTTTTTTTACTTTTTTACTTTGTCCCAGGGTGGGACATCACTGTATTTCATCAGATCGCTGGTGTGACAGTGTGCATAGCACTCTGTCACACCAGCGATGTGACAGGCAGTGCAGGACGCTTCCTCATGCCTGCTCTCGGCAGGCACTGAGGAAGCCGCCTCCCTCCAGGACCCCAGCGCCATCTTGGATCCGGGTCCTGGGAGGGAGGAAGCCCTCAGAGCAGCGCGATCACATCGCGCTGGTCTGAGGGTCTCAGGGGGGCGCGCAGGGAGCCCCCTGCCTGCGCGATCCTCCCCTGTGCCCCCAGTACACCGCGATCATGTTTGATCGCGGTGTGCAAGGGGTTAATGTGCCGGGAGCGGTCCGTGACCGCTCCTGACACACAGTCACGGGTGTCAGCTGTGATAATCAGCTGACACCCGGCGGCGATTAGCTGCGCTCCCTCCGGGAGCGCAGCTAATCGCCTATGACGTACTATCCCGTCCATGGTCAGAATGGCACGGGTTTTATGGACGGGATAGTACGTCTAATGTCAGAGAGGGGTTAATTAAAAATCATTTTAATGAAATAATCACATAGTTTTTGACCATCTTTTATTTTACTGCCATTCCTTGCGAAGCCCATGTTCTCCTGTAATAAAAATAAAATAATAAAGCAACATTATTCTAACCTATCCGGTGTTCTGTCAGGTCCCCCGATGTAATCCTTCTGAAAGGGTTAATGTTTACTGCAGGGACCGCAGCTAATGCTGCCAGCCTCGCAGTAAACCCCCGAATGAATCATCTCTTCTCCCAGCTGACAGGAGAGGAAGTGATTAGTGTGGAAAGCTTAATTGATTGCTTCCCACTTTCACTTCAGGTCAGCCAGGGACACCGCACAGCATCAGTGATGTCAGAGGGAATCCCGGCTGACCTGAAGTGAAAGTGGGAAGCAATCAATGAAGCTTACCACAGTAATCAGTTCCTCTCCTGTCGCCGGGAGAGGAACTCATTCATTCGGGAGCTTACAGCTGAACAGGCAGCATTATCTGCACTGCTTGGCTGTAAGGCAGTTAACCCTTTGTGAAGGATTACATCGGGGGACCTGACAGAGCGGCGGATAGGTAAGAATAATGTTGTTTTATTAATTTTTCTTTATTACAGGAGACCAATGGCTTCGCAAGGATTACCAGTTAAATTAACGATGGTCAAAAAAATGTGTGTTTATTTCATTAAAATTATTTACTCTTCATGTGTGTGTGTTTTTTTATTTCCTTCAATAGGATTAATAATTGATACTTGTCAAATTGACAACTCTCAATTATTAACATGGCTTAAAGTCACCTTTCAATAGCAAGGTGGCTTTAACCCATTATTAACCCATTCGCCACCGCTACAGGGCAATGGGAATAGAATGGCAAAGTGCCAGAAAGGGCACATCTAATTATAGATTTGCCTTTTCTGGGGTGGCTGGGGGCAGATGTTAGTAGCCAGGGGGGGCACTATATAAATGCACCCTCCCTCGGCTATTATTATCTGCCCCCACTCGCTGGCTTTGTCTGTCTGGTTTAGAAAATAGTGCGGGAGGCCACACATTTTTTTTCAACGAATTTACACCTTTAATTAACCCCTACATGTGTGACATTTTTCACACATACACTCATGTAATTGTTAGTGAAAACCATATATCAAACTACATGAAATGACATGGTTAACTGTATGTAAACCATGTGTCATTTCATGTCTGGTGGTTCTGTAATTTCACAAAAGCCGGCAATTGAATCAGCGGCTATTTTACTATGTAGAAGTGTATGAACTATAAATATATGTATATATATGTCACAATGACATGTGTATATATATATATATATATATATATATATATATATATGTATTCTATGTGTGTATATCTAGTGTTTACAAGGAAAGAAAGGGTTTATTTTAATTCCGATATTTCTGTCCATTGACTTGCATTTGTTTCCGGTATCGGAATCGGCGATACCCGATACTTTTTGGGTATCGGTCCGATCCAATCCGATCCTATACTTCTTGATATCGGGAAGTATCGCTCAACACTAATGGTCATTCTTAAATCCTTGAAGGCAGCAACTGTAGTGCTTCATTCAAATATTGTGGACAAAATATAGTTGTGGTACTCATACATTCATAAAAGGTCTTCACATAGTGCAAAGCCAGCCAAAAATTAAAAGGTGGGTAATCCATACACCCTAGAAGGCACCAACTGTAGTACCTCATTCAAATTCTGTGAACAAAGTGTAGTTGTGGTAATCCTACACTCATAAAAGCTCTGTCCACTGTGCAAAGACTGCCAAAATTTACAAGCAAAGTCATCAATACACCCTTTAACGCACCAACTGGAAAGGCTTCATTCAAATATTGTTAACAAAGTGTAGTTGTGGTATTCCTATACTCATAAAAGCTCTGCATACAGCACAAAGCCATCCAAAAATCACAAGCAAAGTCATCCATACACTCTTAAACGCAGCAAGTGGAGGGCTTCATCGAAATATTATGAACAAAGTGTAGTTGTTGTAATCCTACTCTCGTAAAAGCTCTGCACACAGTTAAAAGCCAGACAAAAATTATAAGGAGTGTCATCCATACACCTTTAAAGGCAACATTTGGGGGACTTCATTAAAATATTTTGAAAGTGTAGTTGATGTACTCCAACACTCACAAAGGCTTGGCACATAGAGCAAAGCCACAAACAAATTATAAGGACGGTTATCCAGTCATCCATAGACCTCTGAAAGGCAACAACTAGAGGGCCTCTTTGAATAACCAGTAATTTGGAAGTGCTGTCATTCAGGACCATGCCTCGTAGATGTGTAGGTGAGCAGGTGGGGGGGCCCACTCGCCTTCAGAGACACCGGCATACTATGAGGATCCCTGTGCCAGTTCCCGGCGCCCATGAGTGTGCCCCCCTGCTTGCTCAGGGTCCCAGCACTTGCAATACTTACCTCTCCCTGCTCCACCGCTGTGACGTCTTCCGCGTTTCCTGACAGTGACATTCAGGTCAGAGAGCGTGATGACGTCACTTCTGTGCGCCCTCTGCCTTAACAGTCACAGTGCAGAGAGCAGGAAGATGGTGACGCTGAGGAATCCAGAGTAGAGCAGTGCCCAGCGAGGAGAGGTATTTCATTTTTTTAATGGTTGGAGCAATATATGGGGAGCATTATACACTGGAGAATTATATATGGGGCCCATCATACTCTTGAGCATCATAGATAGGGCCCATTATACACTGGAGCATTATATATGGGGCCTATCATACACTGGAGCATCATATGGGGCCCATTATATATGGAGCATTATATAGGCCCATCATACACTGGAGCATCATCCATTGGGCCCATCATATACTGGAGCATCATATGGGGCCCATTATATATGGAGCATTATATAGGCCCATCATACACTGGAGCATCATCCATGGGGCACATCATATACTGGAGCATCACATGGAGCCCATTATATATGGAGTATTATATATGGGGACCAGTATATTTGGAGCATTATATGGGGCTCATCACACACTGGAGCATCATATATGGGGCCCATCATATACTTGGCATCATATGGGGTTAATTATTTATGGCGCATCATCCTTTATATATGGAGCATCATATGGAGCACATATGGGCCATATTCTGTATGGAGAATTATATGGAGCCCATTCTGTATGGCGCACTATGTGGTGCCCATAATACTGTATGGAGGACAATACTGTCCAGTTTTTTAGCTATTGTAGAATTTACAATAGGTATCACTCATGTAATGTAAGAAGTGAAGTATTTGGCATTGTACTATACCTATATTTCTCTGCCGTATCGGAGCATCATGAATTGTGGTATGTGTTAAAGGGGCCCACTGAGACTCTGTCGCCCAGGGCCCACGAAAACCTTGAGCCAGCCCTGCCCCCTCACAATTTTATTCAAATAACCCCCAGTTTTCAATGCGTAACTATTATTATAAAGTAAATTAAGGTTGACAAGCTTAAGTAATATGAATTGATGTCGGCATTGAAATGGGCACTGTATGTGTGTTTACTGTCCTCCACTGACTGCCGACTTTTATTCCCCATTGACTTGCATTGGGGTCGGATTTTCTACTCCGACTCGACCTTTTCCGTTAGTCAGCTGACTTCATTCGACTCGACTTTTGGGAAAGTCGGGTGGTCCGAAACCCGACTCGACCCTCCCGGAGCCAAAGTCACTCATCTCTAGTCCTGATATGTAAATCCATAAAATATTGAGTCTGAATGCTGAAAAAACACAAATGAACACAAGGAGTAAAACGGTACGAAGATACACATCTTTCCTATATCACAAGGAGTAAAGAAACATGTGAAATAAAAACAGAATATGTGTTAAACCTTAGATACCTGAGAGTACCTCCCCTTTTACCCTGATAACAGGTTTACACCCCCTTGCCAATTCGCCAGCAGATTCCTCAGGTTTTCACCTGGATTGGCTTCCAACTGTCATGAAGTAGATCCCAGAAGTGCTGAGAGAGCACTTGTTGGCTGCTTTGTTTCACTCTGTGTCCAACTCATCCCAAACCATCAGAATTGAGTTGAAGTTAGGCAATCGTGAATGCCATGTGTGGCACCCCAGGAGTTCGGTTGCCACAGTGACCTTGCCTCCCTCCAGGGGGGAGTAATGTCATGCCTGAAAGCAAGGAAGGATCCCCTTAACAGGTAACACAACATACAACACTTTTCTTACTCCAGACCAGAAGGGGGAGCTCTAAAACCTGATTTCAGGAAAGCTCATCTGGAATATTCAGGCTGGGGGAGGAGTTAGTTAGTCTGTCTGTAGGGTTGAGAGAGGAAGGATGTGTGGGGACAAGCCGGGGTATTGGCGCTATAGCAGAGCTCACCCCCAGGTCTGAGCGCCAGAAACCAGACCCCGGAGTCCGAGGCTGAGTGGGTAAACTAAAGCCCCAGCAGCAGAATCCGGAGGGCAGAAGACAGCAGGTCCTCTGTCCCAGCTAATACTCGACTACACAGCAGCACATGTGAGCCGGAGACTCCATATAAGAGCGATTTCTGAAGCAGGCTACAGCTGCCTGTTATGAGAGTGAAGTTCTACCTAGACAAGAGACAGAGAGAGGAACTTGAACAGAGCTTACAGCAGCAAGTACATCAGGGAATAGCGCTAGAAAGGAGACCTCACATCCCACCTGAAATAAGGAGATTCCTAAATTGCTTACAGGCTGACCTACTCCAGCACCATCTGTAATCTGATCCCTGGACACTTTGCCTGCAAAGATTTGGAAACTGCATCTGTGTCCTCTCAAGTTCTTCCTGCAACACTCACTCAGCACTGCGACATCCCTTGCTAAATACTACACCTTTACAATCTCCCTTATATTACATCTGCCTTGGGACAGAGCTCTGCCTGTGGAGAGCTATACCAACTCTGCTGCATCAAACCATCAGTCCCAGGGATCTGCACTGCAGTGCTGGTCACCTCTGACCAGAAACCACAGGTGGCGTCACAAATACTATTACAAACTCTATTATCCCTTGTAAATATTCCCCTTTTATTGGACGCCCAGGGCCACGGACCGGGTCCCTGCTGCTGTGACACATACCTTTAAGACACCGAGTATCCCACTGCCTTCGTGGGTGATCCAACTTGGCGTCACGAACAGGATAGGTAGCCCAGCATCACAGGGTCCTGTGTGCCTATTTTGAACTGTTTAATGTACCAGAGAATTTGCTGAAAGTTTTGTACAACTGTTGCCATACTTGCACCACGAGGCGCGCAGTGAGAAGAAGGGGCGTGACATCATGGGCAGAGCCAGAGTGAGAGCGCGAAAAAGTGCTGCACGCGCTCTGCGGTCAGCTGACAGAGCACAGGGAGCTGAGGCCTGGAATCCCGGCGTGCACTGCTCACCCTGCCGGCAGAGCAACAGCCTGGTAAGGCAGTGGAAACACAGAGCCTGGCTAAGATTAACTAGGGGGGGAAGAGAATGTCTCACGCAGGAGCGTATGTAGCGGCGGACGCAGCCGCAGCCCCCATAGCGCCGCAAGATTCAGAGGCAGGTGCAGCCGCAACCCCCATAGTACAGCAGAATCCAGCGTCCGGTGCAGCCACAGCCCCCAGAGCACAGCAAGATCTGGTGACCGCCGCTGCATTCCCTATAATGCCGCTATCAATGCCATATATACCAGGAGCGGCCTAGCTACCACAATACTCAGGGGAACCGTATACCCTGAACGATTTCAAGGAGAGACTGTGCAGTTTATTTGATGTATACCCCCTGTCTGAAAACCTAAAAGTAAACATTTTCATTGGACAGTTAACTGGTGCAGCTCAACGAGAAGTAAAGTCCTGGCAGGACACTGATAAAGAGACTGTTAAGCAAATTCTCGCTAAGCTAAAGAGCACCTTTGACAACTGCACTGCATCAAATATAAAAATGAGGTTCTTTGGGTGTAAACAAAGGGTGCAGGACAGTATACAGGACTATGCTCTTAAACTTCAGGAGGCACTGCGGGCCATAAAGCAGATTGACCCATACAGCGTGCATGATGGAGACAGATTGTTAAAGGAGCAGTTTGTTGAGGGGCTCCTGGCCAGCACCCACAGGTCACAGCTGCGCATCATGGCCCTACAAAACCCTGACCTGAGCTTTGAAGACTTTAAAGACAGGGCTATGCGGGCGTTACATGAACCAAATGTCAGCCGTCCAGCGCCCCCTAGGCGCCCAGCAATTACATACCACCAGGAGGCGGCACCCTTCCCTCAGGCCTCTGCTGAGGCTGAAGCACAGACCCTGGATAATGATCCATCTGAAGAGCTGCATCTGCAGGTTCAGGAGTTGACCAAAAGTTTGCAAGTGCCCCAAAAGGAGATGATAGAGTTGGCCTCCAGTCCAGATGACGTCCCGTGGTGATGGAAGAAGAGGATCCCACCAATCAGAGGGAGAGACAATGATCGCTATGACCAGGACGGACGTCTCATTTGCCGCCGCCGCTGCAGCAAAGCAGGGCACATCGTAAGATTCTGTTATTTAAACAGGCGACCCCTGGGGCAGAGGGCCACCCCCCCAGGAGTAGGACGATCAGGCCCAAGGAACTGGAGAGCCAAGTACGTTGGAGGACGACCGGTCCTCCCAGTTGTGATTGACAGCATCCCAATGAACGCTTTGCTGGACACCGGCTCTCAGGTGACGACTATGCCATATATTCTTTACAAACGGAACTTGGCTGACTCTGATCTTACTCACTGCCCAGACGATAAGCTGACAGTAGTTGCCAGCAATGGTCAGCCTTTGCCACAGAAGGGGTATAAGTAGGTGACCATTAAGGTGGGGCGAGTAGAATTAAAAGCCCAAGGTATGATAATTATAGACATTGATCGACGAGAATGTAACCCAATGATGACCTTAGGTACTAATGTGATAGAAAATTGTCTTGCCGAGGTTATTGTTTTGTTGCAACAGGTAGCCGAAACTGCTGGTTCCAGTGAGCAACGGGTCCTGCAAAAGGAGATCAAGGCGCTGATGCAAAGACAGCAGGTAGAGCTATCTGGCGGAGAAGTCGCAGTGTCAGAGTGAGTGATTAATTCCCCATTGCAATACCCCCAAGAAGTGAAATGTTAATTTGGTGTTGGGCAGCCATAGGCCTCAGAGGAAGAGATTACCAAGCCTGGCAGAATCAGTGTACTCTGATAGTAGGCCCACTATCCTGACAGCCAGGGAGGTAGTTGATGTCCGCAAGGGGAGAGTACCTGTACGCATCTTAAATTGTGGGGAGGAGGAGGCCAAACTACCTCGGTATGCCACCGTTGCTAAGCTGTTCACTGTCAATAACAACGCAATTCAGACAGCAGAACCCTTGATCTCGTCTCACCAGGTAGAGGACAATGGCTCTGCAGAACAGCTGGAGGATTGGTGTCAGCAGCTGCACGTAGGCACTGACTCCACCCTTCCACAAAAAAAGAACGAGGTTTACCGAGTAGTCCAAGAGTTTGAACGGGTATTCAGCAAACACCCTTTAGACTTTGGGCAGGCAAAAGGGTCCAACATCATATCCCCACTGGAAATCATCTGCCCATTAAATAAAGGTATTGACCTGTACCCCCAAATCACTACCAATGTGCCAAGAGTATGTTACGAGAGATGAAGGAGGCTGGGGTGATCAGAGACAGTTGTAGCCCCTGGGCAGCTCCATTAGTCCTCGTTAGAAAGAAAGATGGTAAAATGAGGATGTGTGTTGACTACAGAAAACTTAACAGCATTACCCACAAAGATGCCTATCAATTACCTAGGATAGAGGAATCACTAGCTGCACTGAGAACCGCTAACTATTTCTCTACCTTAGATCTCACTAGTGGGTATTGGCAGGTTCCCGTGGCGGAGGCAGACAAAGAGAAGACCGCCTTTGCAACACCAATGGGCCTCTCAGAATTCAACTCCATGCCGTTCGGGCTCTGCAGCGCGCCAGGAACATTCCAGAGATTGATGGAGTGCTGCATCGGACACATGAACTTTGAGACCGTTCTGTTGCACCTAGATGATGTCATTGTCTTTTCCAACACCTATGAGGAACATTTGGAGCACCTGGCCAAGGTGTTCGAAGCCCTGTCCAAATTTGGCCTAAAGGTGAAGCCGTCCAAATGCCACCTCCTGAAACCCGAGGTGCAGTACCTAGGCCACGTAGTGAGCGTGGAAGGCGTGGCACCAGACCCTGACAAAGTCACTGTTATCAGGGACTGGCAGAGGCCCAGCAACATCCATGAAATACGTCAATTCCTCGGTTTGGTAGGCTACTACCGAAGGTTCATTAAGGGTTTCACTGAAATAGCCGCACCACTGCAAAACCTTCTTGTGGACCAGCCCAAGAAGGCCGGGAAGAAGAGTTCTACGTTTGATTGGAATAATGAACTGGAAAGATCCTTCACTCGGTTGAAGTTGGCTATTACAGGGGATGAAGTTCTGGCCTACCCAGACTATAACCAACCATTCATCCTCTATACTGATGCCAGCAATGTGGGACTGGGAGCAGTACTGTCACAGGTACAAAAAGGCAAAGAAAGAGTGATCTCCTACGCCAGCAGGAAACTTCGACCCACTGAAAGGAACTCTGACAACAACAGCTCCTTCAAGCTGGAGTTCCTCGCCATCATCTGGGTGGTGACCGAGCGGTTCAAACACTACATAGCTGCGGCAAAGTTTACCATCTTCATGGAGAACAATCCGCTGACTCACCTGGAAACCGCAAAGCTAGGCGCGCTGTAGCAGCGATGGATGGCCCGGCTATCCAACTACGAGTTCACTATCAAGTACCGAGCGGGGCATAAGAATGCTAATGCTGATGCGCTGTCCAGAATGCCCAACTTACCAGATGGGGGAGAAGATCTGGACACACTCAAAGAAATCGAGTTACCTGCCTTTCACCGGCAAATAGCGACCCAAAGCGCCCAAGGGGTGAAAAACAAGCGCTGCATCACAAAAGAGGCCACATTAAACCCATTGCCTCACCATGAGTGGGCAGAGACACAGGATAGTGACCCAGCAGTCCGCCTGGTAAAGGAGCTACTGACACAAGCTGACTCGCGTCCTGGTTCAGATGCTCCACAAGAGACCCAACAGTTGTGTAAGGAAAAGGGCAGGCTGTTCATCTACGAGGGAAAGCTGTGTCGGAGGAGTGTCAACGCCCGAACTCAAGAACTGGTCTGGCAGGTGGTAGTCCCGAGGCGAGATGCATCAATGGTCCTAGAAGAGTACCACAATGGAGCATGACACTTCGGATGGAAGAAGTTAGAGGTCCTACTTCGTGAGAGGTTCTACTGGGTTGGTATGAGGAAGGCCATTGAAGATTGGTGCCGGGAATGTGGACCATGCAACTTGCGCAGGAAGGATCGTAATAGCCAGCGAGCCCCGCTGCAGCCAATAATCACCAAACAGCCACTTGAACTGGTAGCCTTGGACCACGTGAAGCTGACCCCAAGCCGTTCAGGCTATGTCTACACTCTCACCATCGTTGACCATTACTCAAGGTTCCTGGTAGTCATGCCTGTCAAGGACCAAACAGCAAAGACAGCGGCCAAGGCATTTCAACAACACTTTTGTCGACCTCATGGTTACCCTGAACGAGTGCTAACCGACCAAGGCCCAGCCTTTGAAGCAGAATTGTTCCAGGAGTTCTGTAACATGTACGGCTGCAAGAACATCAGGACAATGCCGTACCATCCACAGACAAATGGCATGTGTGAGAAAATGATCCAAGTGGTAATTGACCTCTTGAAGACCTTGCCCCTGGAAGAGAGAAACTTGTGGCCAGAAAAATTGCCAGATCTGGTGTATCTCTACAATCACATTCCGGTGAATTCTACCAACTGTACTCCTGCCTACTTGATGAGAGCAAGACCTGGGAAGTTACCCATTGACTTGGACATGGGAGTCCTGACACCTGAGGTAACATCACCTGATGCAGACTGGGATACAGAGCGGCAGCAACAGTACCGCATAGTGCAAGAATGTGAAGAGAAGAGTTTGTCTCAAGCACGACAGAAGCAAGAAAGAAACTACAATTAGCACGCGCCTGCAGTTCCCTTGTCGCCTGGAGAACAGGTACTCAAAAGGAAAAGATGGCTCCACAAACTTGACGATCAGTGGGAAGCTGAACAATATACCACCATGCCTTCAGACTTTATTAACACCAAGGTGTGCCTCATCAGCAAAAATGGAGGAGAAACCTCAACAGCAGTGTCAAGGGATCACCTAAAACCATGCCCTGACCAACTGAAGGAAAAGATTGGAGATAAGGACATTTCTCAGTCAGTGGAAAAAGAAGAAGAAAAGATCCACACTGTACTTGGTGAGTTCCCTTCAAATTGGACAAGAGTGAATCAAGCCATAGTAGTGCCTGTCTTAACCCTTCCCTAACTAGCAGTGCCAGAAAGAGAAGTGACTCAAGATCAGCCTGAAGATCTGCAAGCTCAAGTGACAGAAGCCACACCTGCAGTGGAACACGAAAGTCCACCTCCTGCCAATGGTGAATCTGTCATGCCCACAGTGAGAAGGGGTAGTTGTAGAAAATCAGATATACCCGTGCTAAGATGAGTCGCAAGTAGAATAACCACTAGAGAGCACACTACACCAGTGGTAGTTAGCACAGTGAATCCAATCAGTTCACCACCAACACCAATGCTACGTAGGTCTATCCGTGCTACCAAAGGCCTACTCCCAAATGAGGTTCCACATATAAGTAGACTGTATACATGGGAAATGTAAATAAGTTAATAATGTTTATAATTGCAACCATTAAGCATATGTGCCTACAGAGACTACTGTATGAACTTTTGAGCATTCTTATTTTTTTGATTAAATGGACGATTGGGTCACTGGACTCTTAGTGACCAGGACAATGCTTATAAATAGTTAATATTATTGACTACAGAACAAAAGCCATCTGGCGTGGCCGAAGATGTGGTCCAAAAGGGAGACCAGCCATGCCTTGTAGCCCGCCCAAGGCCTACGTTGAGGGTTTGAGACGGGTCCTTCGTATTGTACTTTGCTAGGGTGAAAAAGGACACCCCATTTCAAGACTTGCCAAAAATTTATATTTGTTGTTAAAATTCTGTAAATAGTTATAATATGTTTTCTTTTATGTTTCCTCAGTCCAGGAGTACTAACTTGTACTAGGGGGGAAGGTGGCACCCCAGGAGTTCGGTTGCCACAGTGACTTTGCCTCCCTCCAGGGGGAGTGATATCATGAATGAAAGCAAGGAAGGATCCCCTTAACAGGTAACACAGCATACAACACTTTTCTACTCCAGACCAGAAGGAGGAGCTCTAACACCTGATTTCAGGAGAGCTCCTCTAGAATATTCTGGCTGGGGGAGGAGTTAGTCTGTCTGTACGGTTGAGAGAGGGAGGACGTGTGGGGACAAGCTGGGGTATTGGGGCTATAGCAGCGCTCACCACCAGGTCTGAGCGCCAGAAACCGGACCCCGGAGTCCAAGGCTGAGTGGGTAAACTAAGGCCCCAGCAGCAGAATCCGGAGGGCAGAAGACAGCAGGCCCTCTGTCCCAACTAATACTCAACTACACAGCAACACATGTGAGTCGGAGACTCTATATAGGAGCGATTCCTGAAGCAGGCTACAGCTGCCTGTTATGAGAGTGAAGTTCTACTTAGACAAGAGACAGAGAGAGGAACTTGAACAGAGCTTACAGCAGCAAGTACCTCAGAGAATAGCGCTAGAAAGGAGACCTCACATCCCACCTGAAATAAGGAGATTCCTAAATTGCTTCCAGGCTGACCGACTCCAGCACCATCTGTAATCTGATCCCTGGACACTTTGCCTGCAAAACTGTGAGTAAAGATTTGGAAACTGCATTTGACTATGTCCTCTCAAGTTCTTCCTGCAACACTCACTCAGCACTGCTACATCCCTTGCTAAATACTACACCTTTACCATCTCCTTTATATTATATCTGTCTTGGGACAGAGCTCTGCCTGTGGAGAGCTATACCAACTCTGCTGCATAACACCATCAGTCCCAGAGGATCAGCACTGCAGCACTGGTCACTCTGACCAGAAACCACAGTTGGCGTCACAAGCACTATTACAAACTCTATTATCCGTTGTAAATATTCCCCTTTTATTGGACGCCCAGGGCCACGGACCAGGTCCCTGCTGCCGTGACACATCCCTTTAAGACACAGGCCTGGTACCGAGTATCCCACTGCCCTGGTGGGCGATCCACATGTCATCTGACAGAGCCTACATCCCTCTCCTTCTTGATCACATAGTCCTTACATAGCCGAGAGATGTAATTTTGGGTAATTGTCCTGTTGCAAAAGAAATGATGGTTCCACTAAGAGCAAACCAGATAGTATGTCATTGCACAATTTTATGGTAGCCATACTGGGTAAGTGTGTAATTAATGTGGAATAAATCACCAACAGTGTCACCAGTAAAGGATCCCCACACCACTCACCTTTTTTTGTGTCACAAAGACTTGGCGATTGGCACCAAAAATCTCAACTTTTGACTCATCAGACCACAATACAGAATTCCATTCATCTATTGTCAAGTCTAGAGATGAGCGAACTTGTACTTTGACCACCTCCTTGCTTTATGATTTTATCCCTGGCATAAATTCTTGGCTTTAGTCCTGCTAGATGACCCTTCTTGCTGCCAGCTTGCTCGACCGGTCAGCAGCTAGCTGGGTCTGTGAGCCCAGTCCAAATTCCTAGAGATTATTTATTTTGAAACTGAAAACTGCAGAATTTTCTTCAAAATCTATGGTGGATTTATTTCTGTAGCTTGACAAATTGTAAGGAATATTTTAGATAAATCTACATTACATATTTTAAAATTACATATTTTTAAAATAAGATTTATATTTACCTATCTTCTCTTTTAATAAAAAAAACATAAAATTACCAAAAAAATAAAAGTAACTACAGATGAAAAAATTGTATTAATTCATATAATTCAATTCATGCATTTCCAGTACATTGCAAGGATTCTCCCACATTCCTCCTTAACGTCTTTGTTCCTGAAGCTATAAACCATTGGATTTAATAGAGGAATCATATAGACAAATAGGACTGTTAATATCTTCCCTTGATTTAGTGAAACGTTTGACTTAGGAATAAAGTACAAACCAAACAACAAAGTATAGAAAAGTCTGATGATGCTGAGATGAGAGGCACAAGTAGAGAAGGCCTTGTATTTTCCCTTATTGGTACGAATTTTGAGAACAGTAGTGATTATAAAGACATAAGACGTGAGTGTGAGAATAAAAGAGGTCCCTGTGTATAGAAGACCGTGGATGAAGATTGTATTACGTATATATGAATCATTACCTATCGCCACTTTTTCCAGTGCTTTGATGTCACAAAAAAAATGATTGAGTCTATTGATTTAAATTTTGCCATGGCGGTGGAGCATGTTAGAGAAATGGACCCCAGCAGACCTGCAATCCAGGTGCCGGCAGCAGCAATCCTACACACTGTGCTTTTCATAATCATCTGTAATGTAACGGCTTACAGATGGCCACGTAGCGGTCATAAGACATCACCGTGAGTAAGAGATATTCAGTGTTAAAAAAAACAGCGAAAAAGAAAAGCTGAACTATGCACTCCGAAAAGGAAGTTCTGCCATCGTTGGTGACAAATATGTGGATCAAATTTGGAGACGTCACGATGTATAGGCAATGTCCAGGAAAGACAAGTTACATAAGAAGAAGTACATTGGAGTTTTTAATGAAGAGCTGGAACATATAAGGAGAATAAGAATTAAATTCCCAACTATTGTCAGTATATAGACCAGCAGAAAAAACAAAAAGAGAGGAAACCAAAGATTGGGGGCGTCAGAAAATCCAACGATGAAGAACTCCACTGTGTCATTCCAACGATGCATTATATAAATTATAAAATTACTGAAAACACTTACTAAATGTGATGGAGGCAAAAATAGTGAAAAAAGGACAAATGTGTTTATAAAGATGCAGTGGTGAAGTTATTACCTGACAAAGTGATAAAACAACTGTTTAAAATAGAAAAATTATCCAAATATGATTTCCTATGGTAATAATAAAGCGGATGCCATATGACATCTGTTTATTTTGAACTCACCGACTGAGTTTAATGGGTTGGATGATCCCATAAATGGATCAGACTAAGTCATTCCGCGATTGTTACACGATGGCCATTTTGTCCGCGTCTGTAACGTTCACCTGATCTACCACATTGGCTTACATTGGTCTGTGTCATCTCTTTATATTTTCTGTTTAGCAAAGAACATTTACCACGCTTGTCTGAATGAGTCCTTCTATACAACTTACCGGAAGAATTATAGGTCCACACGCCTAAGACCTCATTCAGACATGACAATACGGACTAATTTACTTTAGTCTCCTGGGTAACATTTTCATTGGTCAGTTTGTCCGTTTTTACCATCAGATCTTCAGCATTTGTTCTCATATAGGAAAAGCAACTAATGGCGATTTCTCAAGGTTCTCATAGCAGTCAGTGAAAAATGGACAGCACATGGATTCTTCAGTGAGTTTTTCATGGACCTGTAGACTTGCACTGACTAGTTTGATCCATGACTCCGCGCTAATAACAGACTTGCCTAGATTTTTTTGAGGACACACAGTCCACAAAAAACAAAACATGTGAACAACCCCATAGTCTATTATGGGTACATGTTGATCCCAGGAAAATACAGATACAAGACGTATCTGAATGAGGTTTTGAAGCCACTTGAGTTTGACCACGTCCTAATCAAGGAACCTATATCAGTTTGCACTGCAGTAAGAAGATGGCTGCATGTGACAGGTCTTGAGGACCGTTATTCTAATATCCATCAACGTCATTTGCTTCCTATTTATATGGCATTTAGATATGGCCTCCAGTATTGCAAATGTTTTGAAAGAAAAACTCAAGAGTTACAACAAAGCTGGAGTCCACACCTTGCACAACCAGATGTGACCTGTTGTAGCCACAAGTATTTTAAGATGTGCAGAGGTGTAACATGAAATCATTAAAGGAGTCACCAGGATTAGAAATAAAGGATCTGCTTGAAATTAATGGGGATGAACTGCAATCCCACACTCAAGAGCTTTGCCAAATGTCACAAAAAACAAAAATGGACCCATAGCATTTACTGACATTTTCGTTCCTTTCTCATGTGACATTTCAAACATTCTGGAGGTTAAGATAACCAAGATGTGCAGCTGAATAATATTGAAGATGAGGTGTAATGTGCCAGGGCTTATGTGGGGCCGGCGTTATCCCCATAGGTCACTTTTTCCATTTCATTGGGATTTCCAATCTGTATCTTCAACAATTCCCAGTAGACACCAGTTATGTGTTTCATCTAATGATCTATTACAGCCTTCCAGTAAAATGATAATTCAAATTTATATTGTCACCACATTTTCTGCCGAAATTCAAATTTTTATGACAGAGACAATCCTCTTTACTAAAGGGATTAGTCCGAAACTAACATTGACTAATATTAAGTGTCTGCCTATTTCATATAATAATGTAATCTCTTTTCTAATATATTTTAATTAAAAAGTCGGTACTAGTGATGAGTGAACGTGCTCGCCACTACTCGTTACTCCCCGAGTATCATTGTCCTTGGTGTACTCGGCGAGCACCGAGCATTTCCGGTATTATTCGGAGGGAGCTCGGGTCTCCGCCCTGCAATTTTGGAGCTCTTTAGAGCACCAATGAACATGCAGAGATTGTCAGCCACGCACTGTAATGCTGCAGCCATCATTGTTATGGTATTACAGTGACTAGCTGGCCGCACAGCGTCATCAGGTTTATAAGAGACCGGACGCCGCCCTGCTCGACTCATTCAGCCAGGAGTCAGACAGTGTAGGGAGAGTTGCTGCTGAGACAGGGAGAGATTTGTGCTTTTATTAGTTAGTGTGGGTCTACAATTGTTCAATCCACAAATTCAGATAAACCAACAGTCCTTTTAAGGGCTAATTAGGGGGTATATAGATTGCAGTGCTAGGTAGGCTGTGGAGTCTATGTGCGCATATCCACATCAGTGTAAAGCCAGGATCACACATGCGAGAAACACGGCCGAGTCTCGCATGTGAAATCCCAACTCTGGCGCCGGCAACTCGCTCCGTTCCTGAGCGCCGGCGCCAGAGCTGGGATTTCACATGCGAGACTCGGTCGTGTTTCTCGCATGTGTGATCCTGGCCTAAGGCATGCAGGCACTGTATGTGAGTGTACAGATCTCACTGCATACTTCAAAAGGGTCCATTACTGTCTGGTGCTGCCTATTATATATAAACCAGCTGCAGGTATCCGTGGCTAGGATTTTTTTTTTTTTTGCACCTGAATCCTGCTAATTTTTTTACAAAGCAATCCAGAGACCCCATTTTTTTCTACAATTATTTGCTTGGTCCCACTGCAGTCTACAGCCAGGTCATTTTAATACAACAGGGTGAAAATCTGGCAATTTAAAACTGCTTTTTTTGTCCCAGGCATCAGATCTGAGTGCGCAGAAAATTCAGTTTTTTTTGTTATGATATTCTTTGGAGTGTCTTACAACATTTTTGGCCACCATGTTGTTGCCAAAAAACTTTGGGTGCAAAAAGTATTTATTTACAGGTTCTTATATTCACTGTGTTTAACCACAAGCATCGCATATCATTGCGATAACTATTTTATAATTTTAGTACTCCAACAATTTTTTTTAGTGTCATAGCCTAGATATTGACACAATTTTGGTGGTCCCAAAAAAATTCCAGCCCACATATTTAACAGTGTTGTATCTCCGTCAGACGCCAGATCTATCTGTGGTCTACAAACTGTGGCATTTCCGGCTATATTCCACTGTACTTGCTCTCTGTTACCTTAGTTCTGTACAATATTTTGAGGTATCAACTAAAAAAATACAGGCTACAATTAGTGACCAGTGTGGTATCTGTGTCAGACTCCTATCTCTCTGTGTGCAAAAAATTGTGGCATATCAGGGAAACATTACCCTTTCTTGCTGTGTCTTACCCTATTTCTAGACAATCTTTTTGGGTAAAATTAAAAAAAAAAATCTACATGGCACATATTGAAGAGTCTGTTATCTCCGTCAGATGCCAGTTGTATCTGTGCTCTACAAATAGTTGCTTTTCAGGCCTACCTTGCCCTTTTTTCTGTCTGCTACCCTGGGTCTAGTATTCACTATTTTGGCCTAAACAAATTAAAAAATACCGGCCTCATATTGAACAGTCTGGTATCTCAGTGGCACCCTCATCTATCTGTGGACTAGAAAGTGTGCTTTTGAGCCTACCCTTTAGCTTTTTATTTGCTGTGTGTTACGGTAGCTCAAAACAGTTTTTATGTTGTAAAAAATAACAAAAAGAACGGTGACAAATTGAACAGTCCGGTATCTCTGTGACACGCCTTATGTATATGAGGGCTACAAAAGTGTGCTTTGTAAGCTTCCATTCACCTTTATTTGCTGTGTGTTACCCTAGCTGTAAACACTAGAGTTGAGCGAAACAGATCGGTCAGATTCATAAGTCGCCGACTTTCGCCAAAGTCGGGTTTCGCCGAGCAAAACCCAACCATAGCGTGAAGTCGGCCATGCAGTTGTCAACCCGAGTGCCAAAGTCGGTTTTCCCATAATGCTTGCAGGCGCCTTTTTTCAGCCAATGAGCAAGGACGTACACTGTGGGCAACTAGATGACATGGGCAGCGTCCACCACCATCTTAGAGAAGGGCTGTCATGGGTGCATCGCCACAAGGATCATCGCGATTGCACATTCTGACTTCTCGCAGCTGAGTTGCTGTTACTTTGTGTTTGGTGGTGAGGGAGTTAATTTTACCTAGCTCTTTGCTAAGACTAGGTCCAGCCTCGCCCGGCTGCTTTTGATTATGTTCTAATTAGTTTCCTTTATATAGCTGTCAGTCTGCTGGTTAGATGCCGGTGAAAGCATTCATACAGACTGCAGTAGGATCGGTTCTGAGAAGACTTAAGCTAAGAGTTCCTATGTTGTTTCTCCTCTCCTTGCTTATAGTTTATCTCCTAGACCTTTGGTGTTCCCTCTGTGTTTATATGTTGTATGAAAGACAGTATTTACTTTATCCCTGTCTGTCTCGTTTGTCTATACTGTTTGTTTACCTTTACCTGTCCATTCCCTATGGTGGTAATCAGGGTCCTTCTAAGGACTAGATTACAGTGGTCAGGGATTTATAGGAGACAGGGTTTACGCTGGTGGCCTGGACCTCTGTACCATTAACAGTACCTCCAGGTAGAGGGACTAGTCAGGACCCCAGTTTAGGGTCAGCATAGACCCCGGTCCACCTCTAGCCAGAGACAGCGTGAAAAGGATTCAGTATTGACCCACAGGATATTATGTCAGGCAATACTATGCTATATATACATGTTAATGTTATCTATTTATATGTTATATAGAATGTTGTCCCACTTGCTAGATTACTGACATTATATATTTATACATCTGCTAGACAGCGTGACATTTTCACCGGCCCTACTAAAGATTCTCCCCAGCTACCATGGATCCAGTGGCCCAGATTGCCCTGCAGTTGCAGAAGTTGTCCTTGGAGCTTGCGGACATTAAGTCCAAGGTTTTGTTCCCCCGGAGCAAACCAGGTCTGAACCTAAGGTTGCTCTCCCAGACAGGTTCACGGTGGGCGGGACAAATTTTTTACCTTCCGGGAGGCATGTAAATTATACTTTCGGCTGCGGCCTCGGTCATCGGGGAGTGATGAGCAGAGGGTGGGAATTGTCATCTCGCTCTTACAAGGGGACCCTCAATCCTGGGCGTTCTCTCTTCCCCGGGTTCCCCGGCCCTCCAGTCAGTAGATCGATTTTTTGCTGCCCTGGGTCTGGTGTATGATGACCCGGATCGGGTCTGCCTTGCTGAAACAAAGTTACCTAGGATACAGCAGGGAGATCGTCCGGCAGAGGAATTTTCTTCTGAGTTCCGTAGATGGGCCACAGATACTCAGTGGAATGACCCAGCTCTTAGGAGCCAGTTTTGTCAAGGGTTGTCTGACAAATTAAAAGATGTTTTGGCTCAGTATGATTCTCCTCCGTCACTGGAGGCTGCTATGGCCCTTGCTATTCGTATTGATAGACGGCTTCGGGGAGGTGCGAGGTAACTCCGCCCCCTGTTATGACTCCACCCACTACTAAAGTCCCTTTTATTGAGGTTCCCCTGGCCTGTTCTGAGGAACCTATGCAGTTGGGAGGGACATCATTTTGTAGGAGGGAATCAGCGGTGTGCCGCAAGACAAGAAGGTGTTTCTTCTGCGGAAGAGAGGGACATTTTGTTGGGGGGTGTCCCTTCCGTGCCTCATTGAGCAAAAAAGTCACCGAAAAACTGTTAATCCCAGGTTGTGTAGTGGACGACAACCTGGGAGTAGGTATTTCGTCCCCAGGTCCGTCTCAATTTCTCGTGCCTGCGGAGGTGATGGTTGGTGCGAGAGTTGAGAGGATTTCTGTTCTTCTTGATAGTGGGTCTGGGGCTAATATGGTGGACGCTCGGTTTGCTCAGGTGCAAGGTATGCAACTGAGTGTATTGGCCAAACCGATCCCTATACTTTCTATTGACGCCAGACCTCTCGGTCAAGGTAGCTTTGTACAAGCTGTTCATAACATAGACCTTCGAGTAGGGGCAATACATAAAGAACAGTTGTCTTGTTATGTGTTGGAGGGTCTTCCTACTCCTATTGTGTTGGGACTTCCCTGGTTGGCTAAACATAACCCAGTGATTGATTGGCAATCCAGAAAGATAAGCCAGTGGGGTGAATTTTGCAAGAATAACTGCATGAAAACGGTCATCGGTGCGGTCGTGCCTAGGACTTTGCCTCCTTTTCTGGAGGACTTTGGGGAGATGTTCTCAGAGGAGGGGTGTCAAAAGTTACCTCCTCATCGCACGTATGACTGCTCAATAAAATTGCTTCCTGATGCCTTATCTCGTAGTTTCCCAGGGGCTGGAAAGACGGATGACCCGGTTCCTATCCTTCAGGAAGGAGTGCTGAATGGTCTGAGTGCTATGGGGAACTGTTTCAAGCGGAGGTCTGATAGGAGGAGAGTGTCTGGTCCGGACCTAGGTGTGAACGATCTGGTGTGGTTGTCTACCAGGAATATAAAACGCCCTCCTGGAAACTGGGTCCCAGGTTCATCGGTCCATACAGGATCAGTTCTATAATTAATCCTGTGGCATTTCGTCTGGACCTCCCTCCTACGTTTAAAATCCATAATGTATTCCACAAATCGTTGCTTAAGAGGTATGTGGCGCCAGTTATACCGTCACTTCTACCTCCTCCTCCAGTGGTGGTCAATGGTAACTTAGAATTTCAAGTGTTGAAGATCATTGACTCACATCTGAATCGCCGGTCCCTTCAGTATTTGGTTCATTGGAAGGGGTATGGTCCTGAGGAGAGGACGTGGGTCCCTGCGTCGGAGGTTAACGCAGATCGATTGGTTCGGACCTTCCACACAACTTACCCGGGCAGACCTGGCCCTGAGGGTCCGGAGGCCCCTCGTAGAAGGGGGGGTACTGTCATGGGTGCATCGCCACAAGGATCATCGCGATTGCACATTCTGACTTCTCGCAGCTGAGTTGCTGTTACTTTGTGTTTGGTGGTGAGGGAGTTAATTTTACCTAGCTCTTTGCTAAGACTAGGTCCAGCCTCGCCCGGCTGCTTTTGATTATGTTCTAATTAGTTTCCTTTATATAGCAGCCAGTCTGCTGGTTAGATGCCGGTGAAAGCATTCATACAGACTGCAGTTAGGATCGGTTCTGAGAAGACTTAAGCTAAGAGTTCCTATGTTGTTTCTCCTCTCCTTGCTTATAGTTTATCTCCTAGACCTTTGGTGTTCCCTCTGTGTTTATATGTTGTATGAAAGACAGTATTTACTTTATCCCCTGTCTGTCTCGTTTGTCTATACTGTTTGTTTACCTTTACCTGTCCATTCCCTATGGTGGTAATCAGGGTCCTTCTAAGGACTAGATTACAGTGGTCAGGGATTTATAGGAGACAGGGTTTACGCTGGTGGCCTGGACCTCTGTACCATTAACAGTACCTCCAGGTAGAGGGACTAGTCAGGACCCCAGTTTAGGGTCAGCATAGACCCCGGTCCACCTCTAGCCAGAGACAGCGTGAAAAGGATTCAGTATTGACCCACAGGATATTATGTCAGGTAATACTATGCTATATATACATGTTAATGTTATCTATTTATATGTTATATAGAATGTTGTCCCACTTGCTAGATTACTGACATTATATATTTATACATCTGCTAGACAGCGTGACAAGGGCATTGCAGTGATTGACTTGCTTTGGGGGGCGTCATAGTGTCTATAAAAGCCCTGACCGCCGACCTCCATTTTACTTCTGCCGATCTTAACAGTAGAGAGAGGTTGCTGACGCTGTTTATCAGTTGGGAGAGAGTTAGGGCTGGAAAGACAAGTTCTTATGTGCTTGTGCTGATAGCAATTGTACTGTACAGTTAGTGTGCAGTGACAGGGGAGGGTTTTCTTGTGTGCAGAAGCGCTGGTTATTAGGCTGCCTGCCAGTGACAGGGGAGGATTTTCTTGTGTGCAGCAGCGCTGGTTAATAGGCTGCCTGCTAGCTGTATTGCTGTGTGTACATTGCTGTGCAGACTGCTTTTTACACAGCACTAATACTTTTATTCTTTTTTTCTGCACAGTTACCGAGCGTTCATTTTTTCCCACATCGTATAGAGCTGTATGCTCCTCACACACTACAATGTACCGACTGGTATCACGGACAAATACATGATGACGATCTGTGTGACTCCGGAAATCTATACGGAGATTGAAATTTTCCCCTACAATATATACACCTGGTATCTTCTGATACAGTACCCTTTTTCTGCTTTTTATATTCTGGTCTAATCCATACTGAGCCTGTGAGCGTCTGTCTGTGACTCCGGAAATATATACGGAGATTTAAAATGACCCCAACACTATATACACCTGTTTAGTGGCGCACCTATCATGAGGCGAGTTGAGCACTCAGCCTCAGGCGGCACATCCCTGAAGAGTGGGTTATCTCCTGGCTCCTGCATCAGCATCCTGTCAGAATTCATAGGGGACGGCAGAAGACCACTCTTGACATCAGAGCAGCGTGAAAAGGTAGTTGGTTGGATGGCGGATATTACTTCCAGTCAGTTTGGCACCACCACCAGCACCCTGTCTTCCACACGGTCAAGTCTGAGTAGCCGTGAGTCAGGACCGCATATTTCTCACCCTGATCCTCCTTCCACCTCCCATGCCAAGTGCCCGCAGACAACTGATTCCACACTTGGACACTCCGAAGAGCTGTTCAGTTGTCTATTTATAGATTCTGACCACTTGCCCGGTCCACTTGAAGCGGGGCAAACTGAGATTGCATGTAGCGATGACCAAATATTTGAGCAGCCACGTTCACA
>JARQOD010000004.1:556112173-556344282 GCA_033576555.1 Oophaga sylvatica | reverse complement strand
GGGGAATAGACTTCTGTAGGGGTATCAAGGGAAACCCACAACGTTTAGCAAAATCATAATCCATCAGGTTAATAGCTGCTCCAGAATCAACGAAAGCCTGAGCAGAAAATGAGGACAGAGAGCATATCAGAGTGACAGTTAATAAAAACTTAGTCTGAACACTACCCAAGACAACTGAGCGTGCAAAACGTCTTCCCCGCTTAGGGCAGACTGAAATAGCATGAGAGGCATCACCACAGTAGAAACATAACCCATTGCGCTTTCGAAACTCATGACGCTGTGCCCCAGACACCACTCTATCACACTGCATGGGTTCAGAAGCTGGTTCACAAGGCAACACCATTCCACGCATACTTCTCCGCTCACGCAAACGTCTGTCAATTTGAATCGCTAATGACATAGAATCATTGAGACCAGAGGGGACAGGGAATCCCACCATAACATCCTTTACATTATCTGACAGACCCTTCCGGAAAAGGGCTGCCAAAGCGTCGTCATTCCATTTGGTCAGGACTGCCCACCTACGGAATCTCTGACAGTATAACTCAGCGTCATAAGGCCCCTGATTTAATGCCAACAAGGCTTTTTCAGCTTGATCAGTGACATTAGGCTCATCGTACAATAACTGAAAATATATAAGGTACAGAAGGGCTTCAAAACCAAAATCATAGAATCATGCCCTATAGGCAATCCTTTATTGATAAAATACCTCAATGGGTAGCACCCAAAAACAACCGTGATATAAAGAACAAAAAACAAAGTGTATTCCTAACTTAAAAGCTATGGGGATAGCCTAGAGTCCCTGATGTAGGTCTGGGCTGTCACCTGCCTAACAGCGGAGGTTGGCACCCTAGGGGGAAGCGTTGTGGCGCCCCCGCTCCACGATGGCTGACCCTAGGGTCCCTGTTAGGGCCTTACACCTTAGGGGATACCTCTACCCAGATAGTAGGGAGACCCCTAACATTAATACAGAGACCAGCTAACATTAAAGGTGACCCTAAGTCCCAAAGTATTAAAAACAGTTCACAACACACGGGGTGGTAGGAAGTATAATGGAGATTGGCACAGATCTGCTGTACAACACTGCTAGTATACAGCAGCCTCCTTTTATGAACAGGAGTTATGATAAAACTGCCTTCTTGTGCCACAGCTTAATGAAAGTGAATGTGAACAGTCTCATACTTGTTCACTCACTAGTCAAAGCTCCTCCAGTGTATGGGAAATCTAAATGTGTGTGCATACCAGACAGTCACATATAAGCTAAGATGCAATCTATAATTGTCAGCTATTGGACCAAAAGTCTAGTCTGAACTTATAAACACACTGAAAGAATGACTAGAGCATATAATGACTGGAATAAATAAGAGCATCGGCGTCATGAGAAGGTCATTGACACTTGATTTTAGTGTAATGTTAGGGGATAGCAATATTTGAAGATAAATGTATAAGGCAGCAAGATATAATTGATGTATACCTTCCCTAGCAATGCCCGATGTACCGAATAGGAGATAGGTACAGATATAACATTCCTACAGGTATGGTGCTAAATGGGGAATAGGTATATATATTGCCTTCCTGTACGTATAAAACTAATCACCCCTCATCATGATGTGGATACACTGAGAAACTCCATTATAAAATGATATTAATAAGAAATGCGTAACGATACTCATCATTTCTCATGGTCACTCCACCACCATCAATAGTAGCGCCTCAACGCGTTTCGCCCCATGGGCTCATCAGGAGGCCAGATGTACAGATGTCCGGTGTCAAAATGACATGGTGCAGAGACTAACAGATGCTGTGTGACTTCCTCATATTTATATCTGCCGCCTAATGGAGACGCTCCACCCCCTGTGCGGGCTCGCCTTCATAGGCTCCTCCCCCTTATATGGCTCCGCCAATAGGCTCATGGGGAAAGCTCTGACCTCATCAGGGGGCGTATCTCTATCGCCCTGCGTCAGAGAAGCAGTGCATGCCGGGAGTAGGAGGGGTGTCTGGGTCCTGACTAGTTGCGTGCAGAGCGGACCTTTACCCCTGCACAGGCTATGCATAACATATGTTCCTAGTGGCGACTCCACTAAAACACAGCGGCCAGAACGGCTAACTTTCAAAGGGCTCATGGCTCACCGGTTCAAGCCCCACCTGGGAGCCTCAATAGTGGGCATACCCCCACATCGATGAGTATGTCCCTAATTTATCCTATCCACCGGAAGATAATCCAAGATGGCCTAGGATAATATTTTAACAGAAATGTATAAAGGGACATAGAACATAAATGGAAAAAGGTCGACAGTAATACGAGAGTCATTCTGATACATAGAATATAATGGTCACCCATTATAGGGGAACATAAAACATAGAATTGTATAGTCAGTTTAATCAAGTAGTCCAAAACAGCGTCTTGGCTATAGGAAACAGGCAAATGACATCTGCTCGTTTAATCCATATGGTTCGAGTGATTCTAGCCTAAAGATCCATTCACACTCGCGTCTGAGGATAATTTTGTCCACGTCACCCCCTCTCGGATTTAGCTTAACAACCTCCAGAATCATGAACTTAACCTCGCCCATTCTCCCACCATGTTGATTGTTGATGTGTCTCGCAAGGGGAGTATCCCTGTTATTTCTGATGTCACCCATGTGTTCTCCCACCCTCCTTCTAAATTCTCTTTTTGTTTTGCCCACATAGTCCTTGGGACAAGTACACGTCCCCTTATATACCACAGCCGTGGTCTTGCAATTAGCAAAATCTCTTAAATAGAATCTTCTTCCTGTGTGAGCACTATGGAAGGATTTCATAGGTGACATCCATTTGCACAGACTGCAGTCGCCACAAGTGAAGAAACCAATGGGCTTTCTATCTAGCCATGTACCTGCTTTCAACGGTTTTTTGTATTGGCTATGTACCAGACGATCCTTAATGGATCTACCTTTTCTATAGGTAATGTTGGGTCTTTCACCCACCCAATCTCTCAGATCTGGGTCCATTTTTAGAATGTCCCAGTGTTTCATTAGAATACTCCTAATTTGCATATGCTGAGAGTCAAAGGTACCGATAATTCTGGTGATATCTGTATCATCACGATCTGGTTTCTTATGTAAAAGCTGTTGTCTGTCTGTTCTCCTAGCGTGCTGGAAAGCTGTATCAATAACATGATGGGGATAACCTCTTTCCTTAAACCTCCTCTGCATATCTCCTGCCTGTAGAAGAAACGCATCATAATTCGAACAGTTCCGTCTGAGCCTGAGGAACTGTCCCTTAGGGATGCCTCTTTTAGGGGAACAGGGTGGTGGCTATCCCAATGGAGGAGACTGTTGGTACTGGTTGGTTTCCGATATGTTCTTGTGGACAGATTACCTACAGTTTCTCTTCTAATACTGATGTCCAAAAATGACAGTTCGCTCTTCTGTATTTCGAAAGTGAACCTAAGGTTCAGTTCGTTGGTATTCAATTCATTTACGAAACTTTCAAAATTCTCCTTTGTGCCTGTCCATATAATGAATACATCGTCGATGTATCTGTACCATAGTGTAATCATATCCTGCCACCATCTCTCCTCGCCAAACACCTCAGTTTCCTCCCACCAGCCCAGGAACAAATTGGCGTACGAGGGGGCACAGGGGCTCCCCATCGCTGTGCCCCTGAGCTGGTGGAGGTGCATGCCATCAAAGGTGAAGGAGTTGTGGGTCAGTACAAAGTCAAGTAACCTGACCACAAAGTCATTATGTTCCCCACATCCCACAGACCTCTGTCTCAGATAGAATTCTACACCCTTGATGCCCAGGTGGTGAGGGATGCTACTATACAGGGCTTCGATGTCAATGGAGGCCAACCAGAAATCTTCCTCTAGGTGAATATCCTCTAGTTTGAGTATCAGATCGGAGGTGTCCCTCAAATATGAGGGTAATGATGTCACAAACGGACGAAGTATCTCATCGATATATATCCCACAATTCTGGGTGAGGGAATTTACGCCATATACGATGGGTCTGCCCTTCAAAGGGGCCAGTCCCTTATGGATCTTTGGCAAGGCGTAGAAGGTGGCTAACACCGGAAACTTGGGAAGCAGGAAATTATATTCAGTCTTAGATATGAGCCTCGACCCCAACCCGCCCTCAAGCAGGCCCTGTAACATCTCCTTATAATCCAGCATTGGGTTTTTGCTCAAGACCTCATATGTCTCTCTGTCGAGCAGTATATCTAGGCACATCTTACGGTATTTGGAATGATCCATGATGACTAGATTCCCCCCCTTATCCGAGGGTTTGACAATGAGCTGATCATTCTTGCTCAACCTATCAAGTGCCTCACGCTCACTGCATGACAGGTTATCCTCTTCCCCAAACCCAGTTACCTTAAGTTTTTTGAGGTCTCTTTCCACCAATGACAAGAATATGTCAATATTGCTCGTATCCCCAGCAGGAGGCATCCTCTCACTCTTATTTTTAAGTTTAGTGAAGGGGCCCTTACCGTCTTCACTTGACCTCTCATTTTCATTGAGAAGATCACGTAGGGCTTGATATCCCTCCATATCCTCTTCATGTATACCATATCTTTGACACTCCTCACGATCGTGTTGTAGAAAAAACTTTTTCCATTTCAGTTTTCTGCCGAACAGGTTAAGATCTTTTACCCACTCAAAACAGTTAAAGTTATTTGTGGGCACAAAACTCAGGCCTCTTAGCAGTACATCTACTTCCTCCCTTGTGAGCTCATGCGAGGTCAGGTTGATAACCCGTCCCCTGGTTAGTTGAACCGGGTCCTGAGATGATATCCTGTCCTCGCACTTTGCTCCAAAAAAGATGAAGAGGATAAAGAGGAAGATGCAGCTGGGACTAAGGATGAGGCTCCTGCTCCCATGTAGTTGGTTTCTATGGGGAATGCCATCTGGTAACCTCCTCTCGAGGTACCCCTTCCCTTCCTGGAGTACCTTCCTCCTCGACCCCTTCCTGATTGCCATCTATTCCTATGAAAGGATCCTCTTTGTTGTTGTATCCCTCTTAGGCCTATATCAGCCCTTTCAGTATCGGAGGTGTCAATATCAGAAGAGGATGCCTCCGATGGTATGTCTTTTTGAAAGTTAAACACTTGGTTATCGCTAAAGTCTTTTAGGTCCCGCTGAAATTGTATTTGCTTACGTTCTTTTAGTAGAGACTGATATCTCTCCACTGACGTTTGCAAAAGTCCCTCCCTTCTGTTAAAGTCCGGATCAGTTTTAAATTTAAGTACTCCCTCAATCAGTCTATTGAGAAGTGCGGTGGACTTTTCGAAAACTTTTTTCTCCTCTATGAGCAGGATTTGCATAAACCTGATTGAGGACTCAATGGATTCCTTATACCAGACGCTCATAAACTCCTGTGTAGCGATTCTAGGTGAGGGATTTATATTGATCCTCAATCCTCTAGGGACAATGCGATTTTTTAGATAGTTTTCAATTGTCCTGATTTCCCACCAGGATTTCAAATGCCCCTTGTAAGCTCCATAGAGTTCATTAAACAGATTTTTAAGAGTCAGCGGACCCGTGGGGTTCGTTGATGTGCCCCCTACGCTAAATGTGTTGTGACCCGCACCACAATTGTGGGTTACCAGAGCAATGGGGTACTCAGAGCCGAGCCCATGGAAGTCTATGGGGTTGTCACAGGTAGCGGTGGCTCGGTCTGTGGCCCTGGCGGTCAGGCGTATGTTGGGGGGTATATTTACAGGGGATAGGTGTATAACAGTTCGTGACGCCACCTGTAGTTCTCTGATCACTAAGACCAGCGCTGCTGTAGATCTCTGAGGGGATGGTGTGGCAGCTAGATGTCGGGTCCCCTACAGGTGGGACTGGTCCCTCAAAGTCTATGGAATTAATGATGTCGGGTGCAGATAAATAAGTCAGTCTCACACCATCCAGCGTCTTTCCATACCTTTTACTTGTCAGAAGATAAGGCAGGTCCCAGGGAGGCTGGTCGGGTGGAGGATGTGCTTTGAGGTAACGGCAGAGCAGTTTAGGGGCCTCCTTTACTTTCCAAGATGATGAGTTCAACCTGCATAGAGCTAAGTTCACTCCAATTTCTCCAAAGCTGTACTGCCCAGTCAGTTTTGTGGTCGGAATCTTCCAGTGATGGAACTAGGTTCTTGCTTTTGTCGTGCACTGACTCAAAGTCCCTACTCCACTTGACCCCTGTTACGTACCGACACTCCAAGGCTGCTTTCTGCGACCTAAGGTCCAGTAAGACTCTGGTTTTTCTATCTCTACGCCTGAAGCTGTAGTGACACTTCGGTCTCCAGTGACCGGAGAACAATGCCGGATAGTCCAATCCTTAAGGCACTTTGATAATTCTTTCCTCTGCGCCCTTCGCCCTGCTCAACTCTTACTATCAGCACTGACTAGGCTAGGATAAAATTCGGTTATCCGTACTAGCCTCCACTTTTGCACTGTCTCTCTGTATTGACAGGAATCTCGTTTCTCCAACAGGCACTAGTCCTGACTACCTCCACTCTCTCAGGAGAACTTCAGACTTCTGTGCGACAGGACACTCCCCTATACACCCCTGCTGGGTGTGTCTGAAGTGTATGTGAGTAATGTCGAGCTCTTAACCGTTACCTCTCCGCACATCCTCCAGGGTACTGTGTGTGCCTTCACACCAGGGCTACACATTCCCCCATGGTAAAATACAGCACTCCCGGGCTGTGAAATACAAGAAGACATTTTGTTTTTCATTAACAATAAACATTAAACTCTTCCCATCCGGGAGGTAAGAATTTCTTAAACGTTGCAATATGTACAGTAGGAAAATACAAAAAGTATTAAAGCATCAAAACATTCAATAAATACACAGTATTCTTGTGAAGGACCCGCACCAAACCTTCAACGTGGGTCCTGGGTGGGCTGCAGGACATCTGGCTGCAGACCTCACTCAGTGCCACACCACACGGGTTTTCTGTTCAGAGGTAGTTGTGGTGGTTTCATGTAAAACCACTATTATGCACCGAAGCGCAACTATGTACAAAGATAAGTTCTGGGCTGGCACAGTCCTCAGCCTCTCAGTCCATGGCATAATAAAAGACACATATTGGTAATGCACAATACTATAACAATACTTTTTACAATATTCACATAAGGTAACCTTTTCTGGGTTAAATTACATTATTTTACTTGAACTACTGTTGATATCGAATGGGTATTTTCCTTTTCGTGGTTCGCTCTGATCTACGTGGTGTAGCTTCAGGTATATTGGTCTGTAATCTATCTGCTCTGCGTAATGGCAAACTATAGAACTGTCTCAATCTTTCTATGGATCTGGCAAGCGTACTGATGGCTGGGCGGTGTGAGTCAGCTTCACCAGGGATCCCATAGCATGGGGCGCTGCTTCTGATGGTCCTTCTTGAGATTCTGTAGGCTGGGGTGTTACTGGAATAGGTAACTCCTGAACTGGCTCCACTGGCACCACTGGCACCATGGGCACAACTGGAGGTAGAACTTCCTCTTGTGGCTGATAAAACTGCAACACCGGAATGATTACAGCATCTCCCAGTCTGGGCCAATCCGCAGGAAAATCTCCCAGATCCGTGTGTATGACTTCTTCTTTTCTTTCTTCTTGATTGATGACAGGGTTCTTTTCACAAAGCTTTAAGGGTGCTGGACACAATTTCAAATGGTCTCTGGACACAGTGGATATTGTTCTTCCTCCGTCCTTACTGATGATACAAACTTTTCTGTTGTCATATTTGGAATCTTGTACGACGTAGGGTTCTTGTTCCCACTGGTTATCCAATTTGTGCATCTTCCTTTTTCTTTTCAATACTACTTCTCCAGGCATCAAAGGCTTGGCAGGAGCATTCCTGTTGTAAATATCTTCCTGTTTTTCCCGTGCCTTGTTGAGACTTTCTTCTACACAGACTTGCACTCGTCTGTACTGCTCTTGCCGATTGGTGTCCCAGTTTTCAACGGCGTCGTCTGCCTCCGGTTCTACCACTCCAAGTTCTAAATCCATTGGTAGTCTTCCGGGCCTTGCTCTCATAAGATAGGCTGGAGTGCAGTTAGTGGAACTTACAGGTATATGGTTATACAAGTCAACCAAATCAGGTAGTAAGTCCGGCCACCGATTTCTGTCTTCCAACGGTATGGATTTCAGCAAATCAAGGACAATGTGGTTCATTTTCTCGCAAAGGCCGTTGGTTTGAGGATGGTATGGCGTTGTTCTAATTTTCTTGCACCCATACATGTGACAGAATTCCTTGAATAGGTCAGCCTCGAAAGCAGGTCCTTGATCAGTTAATACTTGCTCCGGATACCCATGCGGTCTGCAGAAGCTTGCTTGAATGGTTCTTGCTGCCGTCACTGCTGTCTGATCCTTTACTGGAACAACCACCAGAAATCTAGAGTAATGGTCCACCATGGTCAGGGCGGATGAGTATCCAGATCTACTTGGCGACAATTTAACGTGATCCAAGGCCACAATCTCTAAGGGACGAGTCGTCCGGATAGGCTGCAGGGGTACCCTCTGACTACCGTAATCCTTTCTTCTGAGACCACAGGGTCCACAGTTCCGACACCACCTCTCGATGGAGCTGCGCATCCCTACCCAGTAGAACCGGCACCTCAACAGGGTCTCCAGCTTTCTCCAGCCAAAGTGTCCTGCTTGATCGTGGTATGCCTCCAACACCATTTGGACGTCTGCCTTGGGGACCACTATCTGCCAGACCATCTCGTGGGTCCTGGGGTTGACGTATCTCCTGCACAACTTCTCACGGTATAGGAACAACCGGCTTCTCTCGTTCCACAGGAGCTTTGCTGACATAGGTGCATCTTTTTCCAAGGAGGAACCTTCTTGTCTTAACAACTCCTTGATACGGCTGACCACTGGATCGCTGTCCTGAGTCTCCTTCCAGCTTGATGGGGTAAGGGATTTAACGTTGCACCATACTGCTTTCTGTAGACTCGATGCTCGTGGACTACCCCATTTCGATGGAACGCAGGTAGCTCAATTTCTTCCAGGTCGTCCGATTCTTCTTCCGTGTCAGAGTCATGCGGCATTCGGGACAATGCGTCAGCATTAGCATTCTTTCGGCCTGCCCGGTACTTGATGGTAAACTGGTAATTGGACAACCGAGCCATCCAACGCTGCTCCATGGCGCCCAGCTTGGCGGTTTCCAGGTGCGTTAAGGGGTTGTTATCTGTAAACGCAGTGAACTGATTGGAGGCCAGATAATGCTTAAATCTTTCAGTAATGGCCCAGACCAGCGCCAGAAACTCCAGCTTGAAGCTGCTATAATTTTCCGGATTCCTCTCAGTTGGCCTGAGTTTTCTGCTGGCATATGCGATGACTTTTTCTTGGCCATTCTGCTTCTGACTGAGAACTGCTCCCAAACCTTCATTACTGGCGTCGGTGTACAGCAGGAACGGTTGGCTGTAATCAGGATAGGTTAAGATCTCATCACCTGTAAGGATCTCTTTCATCTTTTGGAATGCTTCAGCCTGTTCTTTACCCCAATTAAAGGGAGGGTTTCTGCTCTTTAGGGATTGTCCTACTAGGAGGTCCTGTAAAGGGGCTGCCTTCTTCGTGTAATCTTTCACGAACCTTCTGTAGTAACCCGTTAGTCCCAGGAACTGTTGCACTTCCTTGAGGTTCTTCGGCTCCGGCCACTTCTGGATGGCAGTGACTTTCTCTGGGTCCGGCGCTACTCCTTCCGAACTGACGATGTGCCCCAAGTATTGTACCTTCTGTTTGAGTAGATGGCATTTTGAGGGTTTCAACTTCATCCCGTACCTGGACAGGGACTCAAATACTTCTGCCAGGTGCTTCAGATGGTCCTCATATGTCTTGGAATACACGATGACGTCGTCTAGGTATAGCAGCACGGTTTCAAAATTGAGATGTCCCAGGCAGTTCTCCATCACTCTCTGAAATGTTCCTGGGGCACTGCTGAGCCCAAACGGCATTCTGTCGAACTCACAGAGCCCCATTGGGGTGGTGAAAGCCGTTTTCTCACGATCCTCCTCAGCCACAGCCACTTGCCAGTACCCACTAGTCAGATCGAGGGTAGAAAAGTAGTTAGCCGTTTTCAGAGCAGCTAATGATTCCTCTATACGTGGTAACGGGTATGCGTCCTTATGTGTTATGCGATTCACCTGCCTGTAATCCACACACATTCTCAAGCTACCATCTTTTTTTCTAACCAGGACTAGAGGTGCTGCCCAGGGACTACAACTATCCCTGATTACTCCGGCTTCTTTCATATCTCGCAACATTTCTTTAGCCTTCTGATAATGGGCTGGGGGTATAGGCCTGTACTGCTCTTTGATGGGAGGATGACTGCCTGTAGGGATATGATGTTGTACTCCCTTAATTATCCCAAAATCAAGTGGATGCTTGCTAAACACTTGGGCGTACTCTTGGACCACCCGTAATACCCCTTGCTTCTGGTGAGCGGGAGTGGTGTCCGTCCCAACATGGAGCTGCTGACACCATTCCGCCACCTGAGTTGCTGGGTCATTGTCCTCCGCTATCTGACAGGAGTCTAAGGACTCAGCCGGGAGAATAGAATTATTGTCGACAGCATGTAGTTTAGCAATGGTTGCATAACGGGGTAAGTTTACCTCATCATCTCCCCAATTTAGAAGCCGTACCGGTACTCTTCCATTCACCACTTCTACTACTCCCCTAGCAGTCATAAGTGTAGGTCTATGTTCTGAAGGGTGTGGTTCTACTACAGCTTGGTAGTTCTGTCCTCTCAGACCTATGACTGCCCTGCACCAGATTATCATTTCACTCATTGGGGGTATCACAATGGGATTCGAGTCAGCGACCCGTACATTACCAATTTCGCCGTCTGTAAGCTTCGCTTGCTGCTGACACACCAGGGCCCGGATCTCTCTTTGGATTGCTCCCTTTTGTCTTGGTCTGGCAATTTCAGCGAGCTGTTGGAGTAAGAACACAACTTCTCCCAGACAGTTACTGATAATGTTAGTACCCAAAATTATATTTAAACCGTTCTCCTCATTTACAGTCTTTACTACTAGAAGCCCCTGGTCTTTCAACTCCTCTCTGCCCACTTTCACATCCACACATTTGGTCCCGAGTACTTCTACAGGAAGACCATTAGAAGCGTACACGGTAAAGTCAGGGCTCGGGGTTTAAGACTATCCATAGACCAGAACTTCGTATATAAGGCATCAGGTATTAGGGTCACCTGAGACCCAGTGCAATACCATCTAGAATGATAGACAGGTAGGGTCGTCCACCCACATACCTGCGGTTCCAGTCTAGGGGGCCTGACGGGTCTCCTCCTGGGTGTTGGCCCTCGGACCCAGGTTCTGCCCGTTTAAAGGACACTGTGGAGACATATGACCTTTCCGGTTGCATCGGTAACAGGTGATCTCCCGACGAGGAAGGTGTTGATCAGAGGTCGCTCCTGGGGGTGGCGTTGTCCTCCTCCGAGGGGGCGACGTCTTCCTTCTTCTCCGGTTCATCCACGGGACGTCTTCTGGGCAGTCAGCTAATAAGATCTTCCCTTCTTCCTCTCTCCGCAGCTGCAGGGCACTCATCACAGCAGCCAGATTTTTAGTCAGCTGGCGCACCTCTGAGCGCAGACAGTCCAATTCACTAGGGGGTGTCACCTGCGTTTTTGTTTCTGCCACTAGCGAGGAAAAGGGGGGTGCCGCCGGTTCCAGAGTGACTTCACCCTGGTGTTGTTGAGTTGACACCTCAGGTTTGCCCAGGGGTCGCAGCCCTTTTATTGCCATGTCCTTTAGGGCATCAAAGGTAGCATCAGGATGATCTAAGGACCACCAGTTTACAGTTCTGCGCTCCTCTTGGGATCTCAATCCCTGTATAAATTGCTCTTTCAACATCTTATTCTCATCGATAGCATTTAAATTATTAATCTGCTTAAGGGCTCTCAGGGCTCCTTGTAGTCGGCAAGCGTAGTCCCTGATGCTGTCACCTGACTGCTGTGTACAGTGGTAGAAGGCCATCCGGAGATCCGTTTCTGTGCGGTCTTCAAACATGGCATGTAGCTTAAGGAGGATCGCAGGTACCGACTCCTGATCAACGGTATCCCAAGTCTCCACTTCCCTCTCAGCAGCGCCAGTTAGCTGCCCTATCAGCACAGCAGTTTTTTGTCTCTCGGGCATGGAGTACATTTCTAAGATGCTGCATAACTTCCGCTTGAAGCCTGCTAAAGTGCCTGGCTCACCGCTGTACTGGGGAAGCCATTTCGCCCCAGGCATATATGGGAGCGTTAGTGGCATGATCGGGACTACCGGACTGGGTGCGGGGCCTGCGCCCCCATCTGGCGCTACAATGCCAGGTGGTGCGGGATCGGGGCCTCCGGCTGGGGCCGCACTGTCGGCCGGTTGTTGTGACATCTTAGCGCCCCCTTGGTTAAACGGAGCCTACCGGTTTCAGAAGCTGCTATTTCACAGGCACAGCAGTGGGAACAGGACCTTCGTCGCAGGCGCTCTGATGTCAGAGCGTCCACTTCCTGTCGCAGGACCTGTCGCTGAGTCAGAGCCGGGGGCGTGTCCAAGACTTTGCGCGCTCTCTCAGGTACGCCCACCTTCTTCTCCAGCGCCTTAGGGCGCGAATATGGCGGCAAATATGGCGGTATTTGGCGCCAAACAACAGCAACAGTCTTTTTCACCAAAACACTCCACAGGCACACAGGGCTCGCAATTTTGCGAGTTTCGGATCCTGTTCGTGACGCCAAGTTTTTGTTGTGACCCGCACCACAATTGTGGGTTACCAGGGCAATGGGGTACCCAGAGCCGAGCCCATGGAAGTCTATGGGGTTGTCACAGGTAGCGGTGGCTCGGTCTGTGGCCCTGGCGGTCAGGCGTATGTTGGGGGGTATATTTACAGGGGATAGGTGTATAACAGTTCGTGACGCCACCTGTAGTTCTCTGATCACTAAGACCAGCGCTGCTGTAGATCTCTGAGGGGATGGTGTGGCAGCTAGATGTCGGGTCCCCTACAGGTGGGACTGGTCCCTCAAAGTCTATGGAATTAATGATGTCGGGTGCAGATAAATAAGTCAGTCTCACACCATCCAGCGTCTTTCCATACCTTTTACTTGTCAGAAGATAAGGCAGGTCCCAGGGAGGCTGGTCGGGTGGAGGATGTGCTTTGAGGTAACGGCAGAGCAGTTTAGGGGCCTCCTTTACTTTCCAAGATGATGAGTTCAACCTGCATAGAGCTAAGTTCACTCCAATTTCTCCAAAGCTGTACTGCCCGGTCAGTTTTGTGGTCGGAATCTTCCAGTGATGGAACTAGGTTCTTGCTTTTGTCGTGCACTGACTCAAAGTCCCTACTCCACTTGACCCCTGTTACGTACCGACACTCCAAGGCTGCTTTCTGCGACCTAAGGTCCAGTAAGACTCTGGTTTTTCTATCTCTACGCCTGAAGCTGTAGTGACACTTCGGTCTCCAGTGACTGGAGAACAATGCCGGATAGTCCAATCCTTAAGGCACTTTGATAATTCTTTCCTCTGCGCCCTTCGCCCTGCTCAACTCTTACTATCAGCACTGACTAGGCTAGGATAAAATTCGGTTATCCGTACTAGCCTCCACTTTTGCACTGTCTCTCTGTATTGACAGGAATCTCGTTTCTCCAACAGGCACTAGTCCTGACTACCTCCACTCTCTCAGGAGAACTTCAGACTTCTGTGCGACAGGACACTCCCCTATACACCCCTGCTGGGTGTGTCTGAAGTGTATGTGAGTAATGTCGAGCTCTTAACCGTTACCTCTCCGCACATACTTCCAGGGTACTGTGTGTGCCTTCACACCAGGGCTACACAAATGCCTGATTAGCATCCTCCAGCCAAAGATCAGGGTTAATTGGACCTACCAAAAAACTGGCCATAACAAAACCAGAATAAGTAACTGAAAATATATAAGGTACAGAAGGGCTTCAAAACCAAAATCATAGAATCATGCCCTATAGGCAATCCTTTATTGATAAAATACCTCAATGGGTAGCACCCAAAAACAACCGTGATATAAAGAACAAAAAACAAAGTGTATTCCTAACTTAAAAGCTATGGGGATAGCCTAGAGTCCCTGATGTAGGTCTGGGCTGTCACCTGCCTAACAGCGGAGGTTGGCACCCTAGGGGGAAGCGTTGTGGCGCCCCGCTCCACGATGGCTGACCCTAGGGTCCCTGTTAGGCCCTTACACCTTAGGGGATACCTCTACCCAGATAGTAGGGAGACCCCTAACATTAATACAGAGACCAGCTAACATTAAAGGTGACCCTAAGTCCCCAAAGTATTAAAAACAGTTCACAACACACGGGGTGGTAGGAAGTATAATGGAGATTGGCACAGATCTGCTGTACAACACTGCTAGTATACAGCAGCCTCCTTTTATGAACAGGAGTTATGATAAAACTGCCTTCTTGTGCCACAGCTTAATGAAAGTGAATGTGAACAGTCTCATACTTGTTCACTCACTAGTCAAAGCTCCTCCAGTGTATGGGAAATCTAAATGTGTGTGCATACCAGACAGTCACATATAAGCTAAGATGCAATCTATAATTGTCAGCTATTGGACCAAAAGTCTAGTCTGAACTTATAAACACACTGAAAGAATGACTAGAGCATATAATGACTGGAATAAATAAGACGCATCGGCGTCATGAGAAGGTCATTGACACTTGATTTTAGTGTAATGTTAGGGGATAGCAATATTTGAAGATAAATGTATAAGGCAGCAAGATATAATTGATGTATACCTTCCCTAGCAATGCCCGATGTACCGAATAGGAGATAGGTACAGATATAACATTCCTACAGGTATGGTGCTAAATGGGGAATAGGTATATATATTGCCTTCCTGTACGTATAAAACTAATCACCCCTCATCATGATGTGGATACACTGAGAAACTCCATTATAAAATGATATTAATAAGAAATGCGTAACGATACTCATCATTTCTCATGGTCACCCCACCACCATCAATAGTAGCGCCTCAACGCGTTTCGCCCCATGGGCTCATCAGGAGGCCAGATGTACAGATGTCCGGTGTCAAAAGGACATGGTGCAGAGACTAACAGATGCTGTGTGACTTCCTCATATTTATATCTGCCGCCTAATGGAGACGCTCCACCCCCCTGTGCGGGCTCGCCTTCATAGGCTCCTCCCCTTATATGGCTCCGCCAATAGGCTCGTGGGGAAAGCTCTGACCTCATCAGGGGGCGTATCTCTATCGCCCTGCGTCAGAGAAGCAGTGCATGCCGGGAGTAGGAGGGGTGTCTGGGTCCTGACTAGTTGCGTGCAGAGCGGACCTTTACCCCTGCACAGGCTATGCATAACATATGTTCCTGGTGGCGACTCCACTAAAACACAGCGGCCAGAACGGCTAACTTTCAAAGGGCTCATGGCTCACCGGTTCAAGCCCCACCTGGGAGCCTCAATAGTGGGCATACCCCCACATCGATGAGTATGTCCCTAATTTATCCTATCCAACGGAAGATAATCCAAGATGGCCTAGGATAATATTTTAACAGAAATGTATAAAGGGACATAGAACATAAATGGAAAAAGGTCGACAGTAATACGAGAGTCATTCTGATACATAGAATATAATGGTCACCCATTATAGGGGAACATAAAACATAGAATTGTATAGTCAGTTTAATCAAGTAGTCCAAAACAGCGTCTTGGCTATAGGAAACAGGCAAATACATCTGCTCGTTTAATCCATATGGTTCGAGTGATTCTAGCCTAAAGATCCATTCACAATCGCGTCTGAGGATAATTTTGACCACGTCACCCCCTCTCGGATTTAGCTTAACAACCTCCAGAATCATGAACTTAACCTCGCCCATTCTCCCACCATGTTGATTGTTGATGTGTCTCGCAAGGGGAGTATCCCTGTTATTTCTGATGTCACCCATGTGTTCTCCCACCCTCCTTCTAAATTCTCTTTTTGTTTTGCCCACATAGTCCTTGGGACAAGTACACGTCCCCTTATATACCACAGCCGTGGTCTTGCAATTAGCAAAATCTCTTAAATAGAATCTTCTTCCTGTGTGAGCACTACGGAAGGATTTCATAGGTGACATCCATTTGCACAGACTGCAGTCGCCACAAGTGAAGAAACCAATGGGCTTTCTATCTAGCCATGTACCTGCTTTCAACGGTTCCTGCTTCCCAAGTTTCCGGTGTTAGCCACCTTCTACGCCTTGCCAAAGATCCATAAGGGACTGGCCCCTTTGAAGGGCAGACCCATCGTATCTGGCGTAAATTCCCTCACCCAGAATTGTGGGATATATATCGATGAGATACTTCGTCCGTTTGTGACATCATTACCCTCATATTTGAGGGACACCTCCGATCTGATACTCAAACTAGAGGATATTCACCTAGAGGAAGATTTCTGGTTGGCCTCCATTGACATCGAAGCCCTGTATAGTAGCATCCCTCACCACCTGGGCATCAAGGGTGTAGAATTCTATCTGAGACAGAGGTCTGTGGGATGTGGGGAACATAATGACTTTGTGGTCAGGTTACTTGACTTTGTACTGACCCACAACTCCTTCACCTTTGATGGCATGCACCTCCACCAGCTCAGGGGCACAGCGATGGGGAGCCCCTGTGCCCCCTCGTACGCCAATTTGTTCCTGGGCTGGTGGGAGGAAACTGAGGTGTTTGGCGAGGAGAGATGGTGGCAGGATATGATTACACTATGGTACAGATACATCGACGATGTATTCATTATATGGACAGGCACAAAGGAGAATTTTGAAAGTTTCGTAAATGAATTGAATACCAACGAACTGAACCTTAGGTTCACTTTCGAAATACAGAAGAGCGAACTGTCATTTTTGGACATCAGTATTAGAAGAGAAACTGTAGGTAATCTGTCCACAAGAATATATCGGAAACCAACCAGTACCAACAGTCTCCTCCATTGGGATAGCCACCACCCTGTTCCCCTAAAAAGAGGCATCCCTAAGGGACAGTTCCTCAGGCTCAGACGGAACTGTTCGAATTATGATGCGTTTCTTCTACAGGCAGGAGATATGCAGAGGAGGTTTAAGGAAAGAGGTTATCCCCATCATGTTATTGATACAGCTTTCCAGCACGCTAGGAGAACAGACAGACAACAGCTTTTACATAAGAAACCAGATCGTGATGATACAGATATCACCAGAATTATCGGTACCTTTGACTCTCAGCATATGCAAATTAGGAGTATTCTAATGAAACACTGGGACATTCTAAAAATGGACCCAGATCTGAGAGATTGGGTGGGTGAAAGACCCAACATTACCTATAGAAAAGGTGGATCCATTAAGGATCGTCTGGTACATAGCCAATACAAAAAACCGTTGAAAGCAGGTACATGGCTAGATAGAAAGCCCATTGGTTTCTTCACTTGTGGCGACTGCAGTCTGTGCAAATGGATGTCACCTATGAAATCCTTCCGTAGTGCTCACACAGGAAGAAGATTCTATTTAAGAGATTTTGCTAATTGCAAGACCACGGCTGTGGTATATAAGGGGACGTGTACTTGTCCCAAGGACTATGTGGGCAAAACAAAAAGAGAATTTAGAAGGAGGGTGGGAGAACACATGGGTGACATCAGAAATAACAGGGATACTCCCCTTGCGAGACACATCAACAATCAACATGGTGGGAGAATGGGCGAGGTTAAGTTCATGATTCTGGAGGTTGTTAAGCTAAATCCGAGAGGGGGTGACGTGGACAAAATTATCCTCAGACGCGAGTGTGAATGGATCTTTAGGCTAGAATCACTCGAACCATATGGATTAAACGAGCAGATGTCATTTGCCTGTTTCCTATAGCCAAGACGCTGTTTTGGACTACTTGATTAAACTGACTATACAATTCTATGTTTTATGTTCCCCTATAATGGGTGACCATTATATTCTATGTATCAGAATGACTCTCGTATTACTGTCGACCTTTTTCCATTTATGTTCTATGTCCCTTTATACATTTCTGTTAAAATATTATCCTAGGCCATCTTGGATTATCTTCCGTTGGATAGGATAAATTAGGGACATACTCATCGATGTGGGGGTTTGCCCACTATTGAGGCTCCCAGGTGGGGCTTGAACCGGTGAGCCATGAGCCCTTTGAAAGTTAGCCGTTCTGGCCGCTGTGTTTTAGTGGAGTCGCCACCAGGAACATATGTTATGCATAGCCTGTGCAGGGGTAAAGGTCCGCTCTGCACGCAACTAGTCAGGACCCAGACACCCCTCCTACTCCCGGCATGCACTGCTTCTCTGACGCAGGGCGATAGAGATACGCCCCTGATGAGGTCAGAGCTTTCACCACGAGCCTATTGGCGGAGCCATATAAGGGGGAGGAGCCTATGAAGGCGAGCCCGCACAGGGGGGTGGAGCGTCTCCATTAGGCGGCAGATATAAATATGAGGAAGTCACACAGCATCTGTTAGTCTCTGCACCATGTCATTTTGACACCGGACATCTGTACATCTGGCCTCCTGATGAGCCCATGGGGCGAAACGCGTTGAGGCGCTACTATTGATGGTGGTGGGGTGACCATGAGAAATGATGAGTATCGTTACGCATTTCTTATTAATATCATTTTATAATGGAGTTTCTCAGTGTATCCACATCATGATGAGGGGTGATTAGTTTTATACGTACAGGAAGGCAATATATATACCTATTCCCCATTTAGCACCATACCTGTAGGAATGTTATATCTGTACCTATCTCCTATTCGGTACATCGGGCATTGCTAGGGAAGGTATACATCAATTATATCTTGCTGCCTTATACATTTATCTTCAAATATTGCTATCCCCTAACATTACACTAAAATCAAGTGTCAATGACCTTCTCATGATGCCGATGCGTCTTATTTATTCCAGTCATTATATGCTCTAGTCATTCTTTCAGTGTGTTTATACGTTCAGACTAGACTTTTGGTCCAATAGCTGACAATTATAGATTGCATCTTAGCTTATATGTGACTGTCTGGTATGCACACACATTTAGATTTCCCATACACTGGAGGAGCTTTGACTAGTGAGTGAACAAGTATGAGACTGTTCACATTCACTTTCATTAAGCTGTGGCACAAGAAGGCAGTTTTATCATAACTCCTGTTCATAAAAGGAGGCTGCTGTATACTAGCAGTGTTGTACAGCAGATCTGTGCCAATCTCCATTATACTTCCTACCACCCCGTGTGTTGTGAACTGTTTTTAATACTTTGGGGACTTAGGGTCACCTTTAATGTTAGCTGGTCTCTGTATTAATGTTAGGGGTCTCCCTACTATCTGGGTAGAGGTATCCCCTAAGGTGTAAGGGCCTAACAGGGACCCTAGGGTCAGCCATCGTGGAGCGGGGGCGCCACAACGCTTCCCCCTAGGGTGCCAACCTCCGCTGTTAGGCAGGTGACAGCCCAGACCTACATCAGGGACTCTAGGCTATCCCCATAGCTTTTAAGTTAGGAATACACTTTGTTTTTTGTTCTTTATATCACGGTTGTTTTTGGGTGCTACCCATTGAGGTATTTTATCAATAAAGGATTGCCTATAGGGCATGATTCTATGATTTTGGTCATCGTACAATAACCCCAAAGCCTGAAAAAATGCATCAACATCACTCAAAACAGGATCCCCAGGTGTCAGGGAAAAAGCCCAATCCTGAGGATCGCCGCGCAGGAGAGAGATGATAATTTGAACCTGCTGCGCTGCGTTCCCTGAGGACTTAGATTTTAAGGCAAAAAACAATTTACAATTATTTTTGAAATTCTGAAACTTAGCTCGATCCCCCAAAAACAAATCTGGCATGGGGATCCTAGGTTCCACAACAGGCAACCTAGCAAGATAGGCAGCAATACTCTGAACCTCAGTGGCAAGCTGATCCACACGGCCAGACAACCGTGCAAACTCCATTGGGAGAAAAGATCCTCCCCAGCACCCAGAGATACAGAGGGAAAAAAAAAAAAAAAAATGCAACAAACAGAAAAATATCTCTGACAACTCTGACAACCTTTTTTCTTTCACAATATTTTTTCCCTTCTGTGAGTACCATACAATTTTCAATTTTTGGGCCGGTGATACTGTTATGTTTCGGTAGCTGAGGAGTGCAGGAAAAAAAGGCAATACACCAGAGCAGTTGGAATCTATGAGATTGCAGTACCCTGACTAACCACCACAACTAGAGGCAGCCGTGGAGCGTTCCTACGTTGGTCCTAGACGCCTTGTCACAGCCTGAGAAACTAACTACACCTAAAGATAGAAATAGGAAAGCTATCTGCCCCGGAGCAGAACCCCAAAGATAATAGAAAGCCCCCAAACAAGTAATGGCGGTTAGACAAGAAGAAATACTGACACAGAAAGAAAATAGTATGAGCAAACGCTGGGGCCCAAACTAACTAAATAGAAAAGGATAGGAAGGGTACTTACTGCAATCCCAGAAAACCCTGAAAAGCACCAACTCTACTAATTTCAAAATCACCTGAGATCACACGACCTCTACCACCTAAATTAGCTCTCTGGTGTAACAAAATCAAAACAGCAGCCACTGAAAAAACTGGAAAAAGCAAAAGTACAAACATCAGTGGCTGAACTAAACTGAGAGGGCAAAAGCCCCCGAAGGGGACCCAGAAGGCCCCCAAAGAAGTGCAGGACAAAATGCAAAAATATAGTACAAAAGCAAAAAGAAGAAAATGTCTTATCTGTTAGCAGGAGATGCAGACACGACACAGCAGGCTACAAGGGAAACAGGAATGAAGGATTCAGACCAGAACAATTGATCACCGGCAACCCTGATGGGAAGGTGACTCCCTTATATAAGACCAGTCAGTAACACCTGATTCCCAGTCCTCACAATCTTCACTGAACAGACCAGTACCGCTTGTAACCACCAGAGGGAGTCTCTGCTCAGAACTCATCTCAAACCCATTCACAACAGACGACTCAGTGCTTGCATTTTTTGAAACTTGAGAAGAGGAGACGATAGAGCTGAAGGCTGTTTCGGCAATATAAGCCAAAACATGTTCCTGATGCTCCGGCTTTAAAAGCGGTTTACCTACTCCCAGAAAAGGGAGCCTTCAAGGCCTTCTGGAGCCAGATGATGATGCAGGCTCAACACCTCCTGCCTTAGGTGCTATTGTGCTTTTGGCACTACCAGCAGATGCACCACCACCAACATCAGTACCAGCTGCCCCTCCCGCGCACGTCCGCGGCCTCTTCCACCATACTTCCTCATGTTTGGGAAAATGTACCAAAAATACCAGCAGATATATGGTACTGTATCAGAAGCGTAACACACAGACGCTCACAGGCTCAGTATGAATTAGACCAGAATATAAAAAGCAGAAAAACGGTACTGTATCAGAAGCGTACAGCGGTATACAGTGTTGGAGTAATTTTAAATCTCCGTTTACATTTCCATAGTAACACACAGACGCTCAATCAGTATGGACTAGACCAGAATATAAAAAGCAGAAAAACGGTACTGTATCAGAAGCGTACAGCTGTATACAGTGTTGGGGTAATTTTAAATCTCCGTATATATTTCCGGAGTAACACACAGACGCTCACAGGCTCTATATGGATTAGACCAGAATATAAAAAGCAGTAAAAGGGTACTGTATCAGAAGATAACACGTGTATACAGTGTTGGGGTAATTTTAAATCTCCGTATATATTTCCGGAGTAACACACAGTCTCTCACATGCTCTATATGGATTAGACCAGAATATAAAAAGCAGTAAAAGGGTACTGTATCAGAAGATAACACATGTATACAGTGTTGGGGTAATTTTAAATCTACGTATATATTTCCGGAGTAACACACAGACGCTCAGTATGGATTAGACCAGAATATAAAAAGCAGAAAAAGGGTACTGTATCAGAAGATAACAGGTGCAGCGGTGAACCTAGCCTCTCTGCTGCCTGAGGCGAACTGCAAAATGGTGCCCCCCCCATAGTAAAATCAGTACAAATAAATCTGGTTTACTCTTTACTAGCCTAACCTGACGCACATGTAAAATACATACACTTTTAAATAGGAATATACACTTCTTCAGTGACTCCTGAGTGAAGTGATCAACTTGTTTCACTGTAGGTGCACCCCTGGCCGGGGAACAGTGCTTACTGTAGCGCTTCTTCCCTGGCGACAGTCTGTGTGGTACTGATGCGGCACACAGTTGCCACACGTATTACACACACGGACACGGATATCTCCACTAACGGTTTTTCCGGTACTGGAAATATCAGGATGTATGAAAACAACCTAAAGCCACATTCACACATTCAGTATTTGGTCATCATTTTACCTCAGTATTTGTAAGCCAAATTGGGAGTGGGTGAGAAATCCAGAAGTGGTGACGTGTTTCTATTATACTTTTCCTCTGATTGTTCCACTCCTGGTTTTGGCCTACAAATACTGAGGTAAAATACTGAACGTGTGAACATGGCCTGATAGAGGGTTTCTGCTACTTCTGACTTCCCGCAGACAGAAGTTGCACTCACAAGATAGCGCCGATAAAAGGTGGAGACGGTGACATTATACGCAGGAGCTCTGTATGTAGTGTCAGTGTACAGGTAATACAGTGATCACTGGTGACATTATACACAGGAGCTCTGTATGTAGTGTCAGTGTACAGGTAATACAGTGATCACCAGTGACATTATACACAGGAGTTCTCTATATAGTGTCAGTGTACAGGTAATACAGTTATCACCAGTGACATTATACACAGGAGCTCTCTATATAGTGTCAGTAGCTGGTACTATGGGCGCACTGACTGGTACTGATAAAAAGAAAGAAAGAACAGAGAGAGAAAGAAGGAGGGGAAAGAAAGAACAGAGAGAAAACAAAGAAAGAACAGAGAGAGAGAGAAAGAAAGAAAGAAAGAAAGAAAGAAAGAAAGAAAGAAAGAAAGAAAGAGAAAGAAAGAAAGAGCAGAGAAAGAACAGAGAGAAAGGAAGAAGAGAGAGAAAGAAAGGGGAAAGAAGATGAACAGAGAGAGAGAAAGAACGAGGGGAAAGAAAGAAAGAAAGAACAGAGAGAAAGAAAGGGGAAATAAAGAACATAAAAAGAAAGAAAGGAGAAAGAAAGAACAGAGAGAAAGAACAGAGAGAAAAAAGAAAACGGAGAGCGAAAGAAAGAACAGAGAGAGATAGAAAGAACAGAGAAAGAAAGAGGGAAAGAAAGAAGAGACAGAAAGAAAGAACAGAGAAAGAAAGAGGGGAAAGAAAGAAGAGACAGAAAGAAAGAGAAAGAACAGAGAGAGAAAGGAAGAACAGAGAGAAAGAAAGAGGGGAAAGAAGATGAACAGAGAGCAAAAGAAAGAACAGAGAGAGAAAAAGAAAAAGGGGAAAGAAGGAAAGAAAGAAAAGAGAGAAAGAAAGGGGAAATAAAGAACATAGAAAGAAATAAAGAACAGAAAGAGAGAAAGGGGGGAAAGAAAGAACAAAGAGAGAACGAAAGAGAGGAAGGAAAGAAAGAAAGAACAGAGAGAGAGAGAAAGTAACAGAGAGAAAGAAAGATTCTATAAAGATACTACAGCAGCCCTGCTCCCATTGTCATGCCCACCTGTGCCTCCCGATGCAGGACATATCAGCATCTGCTCACATGGCCGACATCCCCGATTCCAAGGCAATCCCCCAGTCAGCTCTGTCGGAGGAGGACATGGTGATAGATCTGAAGCATTCCCTGAAGTGCCTCCATGGTTCCATCAAAACTACCTCATTTCCGGTCAGCTTCCAGCACATCACTTCCAGTGGAACGTCACTTGTGAGTTTTAAAGTGCTCCTCGGGGCTCCGCTGTGTACTCCTGTGTCCATGGAAAAGTAAGCTGTTGGCCGGGGCACTCTCAAAATCGGGACAGTCTCGCTGGATTTGGGACGGTTGGAAGGTATGAATGCTCCCCGCCATACACTGACCTCGTACATGCACGTCTCCGCACACCTCATACACACACGGTTCCACTTTGTGTGCCTCGTACACATGCGGCTCCGCTCCGCACACCTCGTACACACGCGGCTCCGCTCCGCACACCTCATACACACGTGGCTCCGCACACCTCGTACACACGGCTCTGCTCCGTACACCTCGTACACACGCAGCTCCGCTCTGTACACCTCGTACACACGCGGCTCCACTCAGTACACCTCGTACACACACGGCTCCGCTCCGTACACCTCGTACACACACGGCTCTGCTCCGTACACCTCGCACACACACAGCTCTGCTCCGTACACCTCGCACACACCACACGGCTCTGCTACATTCACACTGTAAACCCCTCCTAACCCCTCACATATAAACTTACCCGCTCATCCAGCACCATGACAACCAGCAAGCAGAGACCTACACATGGAGGAGCCTGACCATGTTACACCTAACTCCTCCCCTCCTGTGACCTCATCACAGGTCCTGCTCGCACATTTACAGAGCACAGCACAGCAATGGTAAATGCTGGCTCTGAGAAACTGGGAAGGTGATAGTCAGCATGTATTTGTCCGTGATACCAGCCGGTACACGGTAGTGTTTGAGGAGCGTACAGCTCTATACGATGTGGGAAAAAATGAACGCTCTGTAACTGTGCAGAAAAAAAGAATAAAAGTATTAGTGCTGTGTAAAAAGCAGTCTGCACAGCAATGTACACACAGCAATACAGCTAGCATTCAGCCTAATAACCAGCGCTGCTGCACACAAGAAAATCCTCCCCTGTCACTGCACACTAACTGTACAGCACAATTGCTATCAGCACAAGCACAGAAGAACTTCTCTTTCCAGCCCTAACTCTCTCCCTACTGATAAACAGTGTCAGCAACCTCTCCCTACTGTTAAGATCAGCAGAAGTAAAATGGAGGTTGGCGGTCAGGGCTTTTATAGACACTATGACGCCCCCCAAAGCAAGCCGATCACTGCAATGCCCTTCTCTAAGATGGTGGTAGCCGCTGCCCATGTCATCTCGTTGCCCACAGTGTACGTCCTTGCTCATTGGCTGAAAAAAGGCGCCTGCAAGCATTATGGGAAAACCGATTTTGGTGCTTGGGTCGACGACCACATGGCCGACTTAACGCTATGGTTGGGTTTCGCTCGGCGAAACCCGACTTTGGCGAAAGTCGGCGACTTATGAATCTGACCGACCTGTTTCGCTCAATTCTAGTGTTTACAGCTAGGGTAACACACAGCAAATAAAGGTGAATGGAAGCCTCCAAAGCACACTTTTGTAGCCCTCATATACATAAAGCGTGTCACAGAGATACCGGACTGTTCAATTTGTCACCGGTCTTTTTGTATTTTTTACAGCATAAAAACTGTTTTGAGCTACGGTAACACACAGCAAAAATAAGCTAAAGGGTAGGCTCAAAAGCACACTTTCTAGTCCACAGATAGATGAGGCGTGCCACTGAGATACCAGACTGTTCAATATGAGGCTGGTATTTTTTAATTTTTTTTAGGCCAAAATAGTGAATACTAGACTTAGGGTAGCAGACAGAAAAAAAGGGCAAGGTAGGCCTGAAAAGCAACTATTTGTAGAGCACAGATACAACTGGCATCTGACGGAGATAACAGACTCTTCAATATGTGCCATGGAGAATTTTTTAAAAAAATTTACCCAAAAAGATTGTCTAGAAATAGGGTAAGTCACAGCAAGAAAGGGTAATGTTTCCCTGATATGCCACAATTTTTTGCACACAGAGAGATAGGAGTCTGACACAGATACCACACTGGTCACTAAATGTAGCCTGTATTTTTTTAGTTGATACCCCAAAATATTGTACAGAACTAAGGTAACAGAGAGCAAATACAGTGGAATATAGGCCGGAAATGCCACAATTTGTAGACCACAGAGAGATCTGGCGTCTGACGGAGATACAACAATATTTTTGGGATCACCAAAATTGTGTCAATATCTAGGCTATGACACTAAAAAAAATTGTTGGAGTATTAAAATTATAAAATAGTTATCGCAATGATATGCGATGCGTGTGGCGTTAAAAACACAGTGATAAATATAAGAATTTTAGATAAATATTTTTTGCCCACCTAAAGATTTTTTGGTCAACAAAATGGTGGCCAAAAATGTTGTAAGACACTCCAAAAAATACTACAATAACAAAAAAAAACAGAATTTTCTGTGCACTCAGATCTGATGCCTGGGACAAAAAAAGCAGTTTTAAATTGCCAGATTTTCACCCTGTTGTATTAAAATGACCTGGCTGTAGACTGCAGTGGGACCAAGCAAATAATTGTAGAAAAAAATGGGGTCTCTGGATTGCTTTGTAAAAAAAATTAGCAGGATTCAGGTGCAAAAAAAAAAAAAAATCCTAGCCACGGATACCTGCAGCTAGGTTTATATATAATAGGCAGCACCAGACAGTAATGGACCCTTTTGAAGTATGCAGTGAGATCTGTACACTCACATACAGTGCCTGCATGCCTTAGGCCAGGATCACACATGCGAGAAACACGACCGAGTCTCGCATGTGAAATCCCAGCTCTGGCGCCGGCACTCGGGAGCGGAGCGAGTGCCGGCGCCAGAGCTGGGATTTCACATGCGAGACTCGGCCGTGTTTCTCACATGTGTGATCCTGGCCTTACTACTGATGTGAATATGCGTCATGACAGCGGCACACATGGGGGGATAGCCAGGGCTATGGGGTGGTACTCGCGATGCACTGAGCCCTAACTGGAAGCCTGATGGGGAATGTCACTGGCAGCAGAGCTCGGTCCGTGGCCCTGGGCGCTCATACAATGGGGGATATTTACAGGGGATTATAAAGATAGTTCGTGACGCCACCTGTGGTTTCTGATCTGATTGACCAGCGCTGCAGGGTAGATCTCTGAGGGGATGTTATGGCAGCTAGGTGTTAAGTCCCCCACAGGTGGGACTGGTCCCTCAAAGTCTATGGTGATGCAGGGTGCGGATAAGAAGTCAGTAACACACAATGCAGTCTCTTTCCATACCTTTACTTGTAGATGTTGCAGGTATGTCCCGGGGAGCTGGTCAGGTTGGAGAATGCACATTCAGGGAATTGCTGAGCAGGTTTAAGGCCTCCTTTCTCCTTAATGTGTATGTGAGTCCTAACTTGCATGAAGTCAAGTTTAACTCTTTCTATAGCAGCTACGCCCGGCCAACATTGTGGTGGAAGTCTTCTGTTGGATAGAACTAAGCCTACGTGGCTGATCAGGCCAGACTCCTGTTCTCCCTGACTCCAGTTACGTATCAGCACTTGGGGCTACCTTCTGTGACTTGAAGTCCAGCAAGGCCTCCGGTGTTTCTTATTACTAGGCGTGAAGCACTAGCAACGCTTCGGACCCCGGTGTCCGGTTTACTAAGTGAAGGTGATCTGTCACCTAGGTCACTTGTCCTTCTTTTTCCACTCGCCTGTCGCCCTGCTCTTGCCCTTAACATAAGCACAGGTAGCAGCGGTAGTAGATGTCAGCTTTCCTTCCAGTGCTCACTGACCTGTTCTCAGTTGACTCGATGTTATAACTGCTGTAGTCCCCTTCCTTCTTTCCTTTCTAAACTCTGTCCAGAGAAGCTCACAGGACGTTTCGTCAGACTGTATACACGCTGTAGCTCCGAGAGTCACTTTCCACGTTCTTAGGGAACACAGGCAGCTTGTTCTGAGATAGCGGCTTCAGATGTAGCTCTGACTAGGCTAGAGTGCCTCACTTGTCCACTCGTACTAGCCTCCACTTCTGTATGAGGTGAGCTACAGGAGCTCCTTCAGATCTCAGTCTTATCTCCTCTCCCTCCAAGACTAGAACGACGAATCTCACTCAAGATGGATGGGATGACTCACTCCTGAGCCTCCCTAGGCTTGACTGACTCTGACTGCTACGTCACACTACTTAAATAATCTAAGTTGCCCTCTGGTGGCAGTGTTGGGAAATGTGTGATGTGAATGAATATCAGGCTTCATAATTACCTTATCTGTGCATTTTCCAGGAGACATGTGTGCCACGCGCAGCTGGGCCACACACGCACATAGACTCCACAGCCTACCTAGCACTGCAATCTATATACCCCCTAATTAGCCCTTAAAAGGACTGTTGGTTTAGCTGGATTTGTGGATTGAACAATTGTAGACCCACACTAACTAATAAAAGCACAAATCTCTCCCTGTCTCAGCAGCAACTCTCCCTACACAGAGCTGAATGCGTCGAGCAGGGCGGCATCCGGTCTCTTATAAACCTGATGACGCTGTGCGGCCAGCTAGTCACTGTAATACCATAACAATGATGGCTGCGGCATTACAGTGCATGGCTGACAATCTCTGCATGTTCATTGGTGCTCTAAAGAGCTCCAAAATTGCAGGGCGGAGACCCGAGCTCCCTCCGAATAATACCGGAAATGCTCGGTGCTTGCCGAGTACACCGAGTACAGTGATACTCGGGCGAGTAACGAGTAGTGGCGAGCACGTTCGCTCATCACTAGTACCGACTTTTTAATTAAAATATATTAGAAAAGAGATTAGATTATTACATGAAATAGGCAGACATTTCAGATTAATGTCAATGTTAGTTTCGGACTAATCCCTTTAATAAAGAGGATTGTCTCTTTCGTAAAAATTTGAATTTCGGCAGAAAATGTGGTGACAATATAAATTTGAATTATCATTTTACTGGAAGGCTGTAATAGATCATTAGATGAAACACATAACTGAGGTCTACTGGGAATTGTTGAAGATACAGATTGGAAATCCCAATGAAATGGAAAAAGTGACCTATGGGGATAACGCCGGCCCCACATAAGCCCTGGCACATTACACCTCATCTTCAATATTATTCAGCTGCACATCTTGGTTATCTTAACCTCCAGTGTGTTTGAAATGTCACATGAGAAAGGAACGAAAATGCAGTAAATGCTTGGCCATTTTTTTTACATTTTCGGCAAAGCTCTTGAGTGTGGGATTGCAGTTCATCCCCATTAATTTCAAGCAGAACCTTTATTTCTAATCCTGGTGACTCCTTTAATGATTTCATGTTACACCTCTGCACATCTTAAAATACTTGTGGCTACAACAGGTCACATCTGGTTGTGCAAGGTGTGGACTCCAGCTTTGTTGTAACTCTTGAGTTTTTCTTTCAAAACATTTGCAATACTGGAGGCCATATCTAAATGCCATATAAATAAGAAGCAAATGACGTTGATGGATATTAGAATAACGGTCCTCAAGACCTGTCACATGCAGCCATCTTCTTACTGCAATGCAAACTGATATAGGTTCCTTGATTAGGACGTGGTCAAACTCAAGTGGCTTCAAAACCTCATTCACATACGTCTTGTATCTGTATTTTCCTGGGATCAACATGTACCCATAATAGACTATGGGGTTGTTCACATGTTTTGTTTTTTGTGGACTGTGTGTACTCAAAAAAATCTAGGCAAGTCTGTTATTAGCGCGGAGTCATGGATCAAACTAGTCAGTGCAAGTCTACAGGTCCATGAAAAACTCACTGAAGAATCCATGTGCTGTCCATTTTTCACTGACTGCTATGAGAACCTTGAGAAATCGCCATCAGTTGCTTTTCCTATATGAGAACAAATGCTGAAGATCTGATGGTAAAAACGGACAAACTGACCAATGAAAATGTTACCCAGGATGCTAAAGTAAATTAGTCCGTACTGTCATGTCTGAATGAGGTCTTAGGCGGTGTGGACCTATATTTCCTCCGGTAAGTTGTATAGAAGGACTCATTCAGACAAGCGTGGTAAATGTTCTTTGCTAAACAGAAAATATAAAGAGATGACACAGACCAATGTAAGCCAATGTGGTAGTTCAGGTGAACGTTACAGACGCGGACAAAACGGCCATCGTGTAACAATCGCGGAATGACTTAGTCTGATCCATTTATGGGATCATCCAACCCATTAAACTCAGTCGGTGAGTTCAAAATAAACAGATGTCATATGGCATCCGCTTTATTATTACCATAGGAAATCATATTTGGATAATTTTCTATTTTAAACAGTTGTTTTATCACTTTGTCAGGTAATAACTTTACCACTGCATCTTTCTAAACACATTTGTCCTTTTTTTTTACTATTCTTGTCTCCACCACCACCTCCACATCCAAGGATGTAAAATACGGACGAATGTGGCATACAGATGATATGCGGATGACAAAATGGATGAAAAATTGTGTTTTTAGGGATAGATTTTGAAAGACTTTTCACCTACTCATCTACAGAATGAGTTAACAGTGAGCTCATCCGATCACAGGGTCCGGAACCCCTTTATCTCGCAACCTTGATGATCTTCCAAGCTGATATAGAACCAGTTGAAAGTTGTATTATGATTAAAATGTCATTTAGGAGAAGAATAATAATAAAGGATACTCTGACAGATTCACTGGTGGCTGTATTCTGCAGACTTCCATGTACTGTGATAAATAGAGGCTGTAAAACCTGGCCAGGGAAACACTTTGCAGAATAAAACAGTGAGAATTCTCTGGAACAGTGGGGGAGTATCAGAGGTCTACTTCACCAATCATAACGTGATATCATATCATAGTACACTGCGACACTGAAATATTAATATTACATGTGTATCATGGACTGATGTGATATTTACAGTACTAAATGGATTGCTCACGATCTATAAAATATTAATATAGCAGTTAACCTAAAAACACTATTTTGTATTTTGGTGGTCTTCAGATATCAAATTTGGCTTCTAATATTTTTCCATTAAAAGTCTACAAAGATTAAAAAGAAAACACATTGAAGTTCATGATGCCAGCTAATAATCTGTCATCAAAAAATCGCTAGCTTAGTCTTCTTCTTCCTCCTCCTCCTTTCTTCTTTTTTTCTTCTCTTTTCCTTTGCACCATAGACTTAGGGTTCGACTTTGCATTGAGACCTATCTCATGTATACACACTTGAGCCAATATCATAGAGAAACAATGAACATAGGCAGACTCAGACTGGCCGACAGGAGCACAGGTGAATCCCCTGGTGGGCCCCCATCTGCCATAATGAGCAGTACTAATACACTTGACTCGCAATTTGCAGACAACAAACATATACCCAGTTCATTATTATATAGAAAAATAAGTAATTTTTTTGTACTAAGGTCAGGTAGCTAAATAGTGGGTCCCCTGAATAAATGCTAAAGGTGGGCCCTTGGCACCCCAGTCCATGAACCTACATATAGTTTTGTAAAATTGATTGAACATCGAAAGGAAATCATTCTCAATATCCATGCAGATACTGGTCAGGCTGGATTTGAACACAAAACCCCATTGCTGTAACATCAATGCTAAGTATCTCACATCTGCCTTGTACCATGTGAGAACACATACCACGTTGTAAGGAATCCCAATAGTTAATTCATCTTTCGTTGGTTAACACTTATAGTAAGAATCATCATCATAAAAACAATTAATATATTTTATTGTTTTATCACTTCGTCAGGTAATTACTTCACCACTGCATCATTCTAAACACATTTGGCCTTTTTTCACTATTTTTGCCTCCACCACATTTAGTAAGTGTTTTCAGTACACACACTGCCCTTAATAAAAGCAGGGAAGGTGTGGCTGCGCACACCCTAAGCACAGACAGAAACCAGTACAGCATAGCCAGCACAGGAACTGAGGCTCAAGGCACCTGGCAGCGGCTGCAAGCTTGGACACACGTGAAAAGTCATGCACCAGCTGCAGAGGACCTCGCAACCCGCGGATAGCTTCCATAGCAGCAGCCAGGGACCGCACATGCGGATGTTCGTGTAGAGGAGCAAAGACTCTACAACACATATACGGCTACGCAGTAGAGCAGGGAAATTAGCATTATCCATACAGGTAACAGACAACAGTATCCCAGCTGATAGGGGGAAGGGAGCAAAGGGTAAGAGCACAGACATGCAAAGTGATGCGGGGGAAACCAGGAATAAACACACCTGCGCTAGAACATCAATGCCAGGTATCTCACATCTGCCATGTACGTTTTACCATGGGTGAACACATACCACGTTGTAAGGAATCCCAATAATTAATTCATCTTTAGTTGATTAACACTTATAGTCGGAATCACCATCATGAAAACAATATATTTCATTGTTTTATCACTTTGTCAGGTAATAACTTCACCACTGCATCTTTATAAACACATTTGGCCTTTTTTTTCACTATTTTTGCCTCCATCACATTTAGTAAGTGTTTTCAGTATTTTTATAATTATTATAATGCATCGTTGGAATGACACAGTAGAGTTCTTCATCGTTGGATTTTCAGACGCCCCCAATCTTTGGTTTCCTCTCTTTTTGTTTTTTCTGATGGTCTATATACTGACAATAGTTGGGAATTTAATTCTTATTCTCCTTATATGTTCCAGCTCTTCATTAAAAACTCCAATGTACTTCTTCTTATGTAACTTGTCTTTCCTGGACATTGTCTATACATCGGTGACGTCTCCAAAATTGATCCACATATTTGTCACCAACAATGGCAGAACTTCCTTTTCGGAGTGCATAGTTCAGCTTTTCTTTTTCGCTGTTTTTTGGAACACTGAATATCTCTTACTCAAAGTGATGTCTTATGACCGCTACGTGGCCATCTGTAAGCCGTTACATTACACGATGATTATGAAAAGCACAGTGTGTAGGATTGCTGCTGCCGGCACCTGGATTGCAGGTCTGCTGGGGTCCATTTCTCTAACATGCTCCACCGCCATGGCAAAATTTAAATCAATTAATAGCCTCAATCATTTTTTTTGTGACATCAAAGCATTGGAAAAAGTGGCGATAGGTAATGATTCATATATACGTAATACAATCTTCATCCACGGTCTTCTATACACAGGGACCTCTTTTATTCTCACACTCACGTCTTATGTCTTTATAATCACTACTGTTCTCAAAATTCGTACCTATAAGGGAAAATACAAGGCCTTCTCTACTTGTGCTTCTCATCTCAGCATCATCTCCCTTTTCTATACTTTGTTGTTTGGTTTGTACTTTATTCCTAAGTCAAACATTTCACTAAATCAAGGGAAGATATTAACAGTCCTATTTGTCTATATGATTCCTCTATTAAATCCAATGGTTTATAGCTTCAGGAACAAAGACGTTAAGGAGGCATGTAGGAGAATCCTTACAATGTACTGGAAATGCATGAATTGAATTATATGAATTAATACAATTTTTTCATCTGTAGTTATTTTTATGTTTTTGGTAATTTTATGTTTGTGATCAAAAAGGAGAGGGATGGAGGCTCTGTCAGATGACATGGCATTCACAATTGCCTAACTTCAACTCAATTGTGATGGTTTGGGATGAGTGGACACAGAGTTAAAGCAAAGCAGCCAACAAGTGCTCAGCACCTCTGGGATCTCCTTCATGACTGTTGGAAGCCAATCCAGGTGAAAACCTGAGAAAGCTGCTAGCGAATTGGCAAGGGGTGTAAACCTGTCATCAGGGAAAAAGAGTGGTACTCTGAGGTATCTAAGATTTCACACATATTCAGGTTTTTTTCACATTTTTCACACTTTTCTTTACTCCTTGTGTTCATTTGTGTTTTTTCAGCATTCAGACTCAATATTTTATGGATTTTACATATCAGGACGTTATAATAAAGCATGCTTACAAAGTCTTAAAATTAGTCAAATACAACCAGACCCGGACTGACAACCTGTCTCACCGGTTGAGGGCTGCTCTGTCTGCTGCTGCATAATTGTATTTGTGAAGAACTAAACATTATCTTCACCTCTCTCCTTTGCCTATGTCGACATTTGAAATCCTACTGTCTCTATCTATAGATCTGTCTCAGGTGTTTATGTGTGGCCCAGCTATGCAGGCACACATAAAAATCCAGGAGAATGCACAGGAAGGTAATCGCAACGCTTGATATGCATTCACCGCCACTCACTCTTTCAGACACACCCATCTGAGATATAAGAGGGAGTGACACGTAGCATTGGGGGTTGAGATCAGTTGGGGTTGAGATCAGTTGGAGTTGAGATCAGATCAGATTAGTCTGAAGGAGAGAAGAAGGTAGAGTCTGTTTCCTGTCAGAGGACAGGGCAGTTCAGTCTCAGTCCAGTCTGGACTTGGAGGGTACTGAGAGCTATTCAGTGAGCTCTAGGAGAAAGCTGACTTTTCCCATCAGAAGTTACAGGTGCTTATGTTAAGAGCGGGAAGCAGGGCGAAGGGCGCAGTGGAGAAGACAGAGAGAAGTGCCACAGGTATTGGATTACCTGCACTAAATTGCCGGACACCGGGGTCCGAAGCGTTGCTAGTGTTTTAAGCATAGTAACAAGAAAACCGGAGGCATCTGGACTACAGGTCGCAGAGTGCAGCCCGAAGTGTCAATACGTAACCGGAGTCAGGGAGAACAGGGACTTTGAGCGGGACGCTGCAAAAGTAAGGACTTAGTTCTCTCAACATCTGCTAGGCAGAGACATAGAAGGCTCCACCACAATGTTGGCCGGGCATTACAGCTATTGAGAAAGCTGGAGATTGCAGAGTTAACTTCGCTTCAGGCAAGTTGGACTCACATGTATCTGGAAGTAAAGGAGGCCTCTAACCTGCTCAGCGGTTACCGGAATGTGCACTCTCCACCCCGACCAGCTCCCTGGGACCTGCTTGAACCATCTACCAGTAAAGGTATGAAAAGAAGCTGCATTGTGTGTGACTGAATTCTTAACTACACCCTGCATCGTCACCATAGACTTCCAGGGACCAGTCTCACCTGTGGGAGACCCACCATCTAGCTGCCCCATAACATCCCCTGTGAAGACCCTTACAGCAGCGCTGGTACAATTGACCAGAAGCCACAGGTGGCGTCACGAACTATTACAATTCCCCTGTAAATATTCCCTATCGCACGACCGCCAGGGCCACGGACCGAGCCGCCGCTACCAGTGACAACTCCCATAGATTTCCATGGGCTCGGCTCCGAGTACCCCATAGCCCTGGTATCCACAATTGTGGAGCGTGGTCGGAACAAACTTTGGCGTCACGAACAGGATACGAAAGCTTGCAATTGTGAGTCCTGTGTGCCTATGTTGAACTGTTTGGTGAAAAAGACTGTCTGCTGCATTTGGCGCCAAATTCCGCCATTTTACCGCCATGTTCGCGCCCTGAGGCGCTGGTGAAGAAGGTGGGCGTGTACCCCCCCCTGAGGCGCGAAGGATATGGCCGCCCTCTCCAAATGCTACTATAATGTGCGGTCCTGCCCCACTGCTAAAGAAATCCGCCTCCTCTTCATCCTCTATGCGAAGAGGAGGAGACGCAAATCCCGCCTCCACGGAAGAGACCAGATCGTTTCTGATGGAAACTACAGTCTGGCCTGGGACGAGATGGCGGAAGGACAGGAGAATCTGTGCAGAGGACCGGAGGCATACAAACCCTGCTTACCGGAAGATTTTCTACCTGTGCCGAAGCTGTCCCCGGATCGGGACACTGACCCCACCATACTGGAGCTGCAGAAGGAGAACGCGGAGCTAAGAAGGAAGCTCCAGAGTCATGCAGATTTACAGGAGACGGAGAAACGCTGGCGTGCCCAGACACAGCGGCTGCTGTGGGACGCAGTGTTCTCTCCCACAAGCCTAACGCCGTCTCCTGATTTCCCAAGTTCCCTGCTGAGGAAGGCGAAAGAGCAACCGGAGGCTGCCCCCAAAAGTGCTGTACCTGATCCCACCAAAGCGGAGGTGGAGGAGAAGGAGGCTGAGGAGGCCCTACCCGGTCCGGAGTGCCAGCCAGGCCAGGAGGCCACAGCGGAGTACGGTTCCCCGGTAAGATCACCGGAGGGGTCCCAGCCGTCATTGCTGGAAATCGACTGGGATGAGATGGAGCGTCTGGACGACGTGACTTACGACCTCCAAACCGGAAACGCCTGGCAACACTGCGAGAGAGTGAGACAGCAGCAGGAGGAAGAGAGAAACATACAGCGGGCCCGACAAAAACAGCATGAGGAGTTCATCGCTGATAAAGAAACAGTCCGCCGGGATAAAGGTACCCTACGGGAACCGCGGCGGCAGGGGTGCATCACCGAGTTTCAGCTCCGCAAGGGCTGGGGCTTTATCCGCGAGCCGGGCCTCTATCAGGGGGTCTTTGTGAGCCGCAGGGACGTGGAGTCCCACTTGCCCATCGGTCATCCTGGGAGGGACCTGATAAATGGGGACATTGTGAGCTACACCCGTCACTGGGGTTTAAAGGGGTGGTATGCCCTGAACGTCTCCATCGTCAGTGACCCCGTCCCCGACGCCGGTACCGAAGCGTCCCAGTTCCGAGCTCTCACCGCACCAGGCCGTGCCCCAGCATCGCCCTCTGCATCGCAATCGGCGACCTACTCTGCATCGCAATCGGCGACCTACTCTGCATCGCAATCGGCGACCTACTCTGCATCGCAAGTTAATGTGGCCCTTGCAGCGACGCAACCAGTGTCTAACAGCAAAGACATACCCGTTGGGTCCCCCGTTAAAATGAGAACTGTGGCCACTCAAACGCTGATAGCGGGCCATGACTTATTTGTAATGCGTTCTAAGGAACACCGCATCGTTCCAGCCCCAGGAGTGGAAGACGTCGCTGTAATTAGCAAGAAAAGTGAAGACCGGTAGGACCCAGACAGGGGTTTACCGTATCTAAAAATTGTAAAAAGTTGATAAAAGAAGATTTGCCATTTTTGCACTTTATTACTGTGTATGATGATGTTTTACATATTGAATAGAATACCCGGCTGGGTACAAGGTTAAAGAGAATTTGAAAAGTTAAAAAGTAATGTGTTGATTACATAGTTGCATAGAATACCCTGGTTGGGTAAAGCAAGTAAAGTGAGTTATTGAGATATATGTGAATACTTGATTTCTAAATTTATATATATGTGTTGAACCCTCAATGGACTGAGAGGCTGTGGACTGTGCCAGCCCAAGAACTTGCTTTGTAAATAGTTGCGCTTCGGTGCATTATCTTGGTTTTACATGAAACCATTGCTATCTACCTCTGAAGAAAAACCCGTATGGTGGGCCTAGAGTGAGGTCTGCAGTCAGAAGTCCTGCAGCCCACACAGGACCCACGTGGGAGGTTTTTGGTGCGGGTCCTCCACAAGTATCTCGTATTTATGAACATGTTTGATGTTTTTATACTTTGATACTTTTGTATTCTTCATTGTACAAATTGTAACGTTCACGAAGCCTCACCTCCCGGATGGGATGAGTTTAAAATGTTTATGTTTAATGCAAAACAAAAATGTTTTCTTTTTCTCTTTTACAGCCCGGGAGTGCTGTGTTTAATCAAGGGGGGATGTGTGGCCCAGCTATGCAGGCACACATAAAAATCCAGGAGAATGCACAGGAAGGTAATCGCAACGCTTGATATGCATTCACCGCCACTCACTCTTTCAGACACACCCATCTGAGATATAAGAGGGAGTGACATGTAGCATTGGGGGTTGAGATCAGTTGGGGTTGAGATCAGTTGGAGTTGAGATCAGATCAGATTAGTCTGAAGGAGAGAAGAAGGTAGAGTCTGTTTCCTGTCAGAGGACAGGGCAGTTCAGTCTCAGTCCAGTCTGGACTTGGAGGGTACTGAGAGCTATTCAGTGAGCTCTAGGAGAAAGCTGACTTTTCCCATCAGAAGTTACAGGTGCTTATGTTAAGAGCGGGAAGCAGGGCGAAGGGCGCAGTGGAGAAGACAGAGAGAAGTGCCACAGGTATTGTATTACCTGCACTAAATTGCCGGACACCGGGGTCCGAAGCGTTGCTAGTGTTTTAAGCATAGTAACAAGAAAACCGGAGGCATCTGGACTACAGGTCGCAGAGTGCAGCCCGAAGTGTCAATACGTAACCGGAGTCAGGGAGAACAGGGACTTTGAGCGGGACGCTGCAAAAGTAAGGACTTAGTTCTCTCAACATCTGCTAGGCAGAGACATAGAAGGCTCCACCACAATGTTGGCCGGGCATTACAGCTATTGAGAAAGCTGGAGATTGCAGAGTTAACTTCGCTTCAGGCAAGTTGGACTCACATGTATCTGGAAGTAAAGGAGGCCTCTAACCTGCTCAGCGGTTACCGGAATGTGCACTCTCCACCCCGACCAGCTCCCTGGGACCTGCTTGAACCATCTACCAGTAAAGGTATGAAAAGAAGCTGCATTGTGTGTGACTGAATTCTTAACTACACCCTGCATCGTCACCATAGACTTCCAGGGACCAGTCTCACCTGTGGGAGACCCACCATCTAGCTGCCCCATAACATCCCCTGTGAAGACCCTTACAGCAGCGCTGGTACAATTGACCAGAAGCCACAGGTGGCATCACGAACTATTACAATTCCCCTGTAAATATTCCCTATCGCACGACCGCCAGGGCCACGGACCGAGCCGCCGCTACCAGTGACAACTCCCATAGATTTCCATGGGCTCTCCGAGTACCCCATAGCCCTGGTATCCACAATTGTGGAGCGTGGTCGGAACATTTACATTCCTCCGCTCCTTTCTTCCCCTTTGCTTTCTCCCTTTCTTTCCTCTCCTTTCCTCCTCTGACTCCTGCACTGCTAGTGATCCTTTTCTTGAGTTGCATCATCCACAGGTAAACACCAGACGATAACACTGGTTGGGGGTTTTGCCAGCTAAGGTCCCTCACCTACCAGCTCCCTGCACTTCCTGTATCTTACTGTTCAATGTCAGTGTAAAGTTGCATAAAAATTTTTTGACATTTAGAATTTTCAAACCAGTTTGGGGCAGCTCTGCAGAAATGGGTAAAGCTGGAGAAGATCAGGAGTTGATAGGGCAGGACAACGCTTACTCAACAAATTCATGTACTGTGGAGGCGTTTCTATTGCCAGAAATATTAGTCCAGTCACTAATTGGAGTACCATTCATGGAAAGGTGCACAAAACTGATAAAATGTGACAAATTCATTATGAAATGCACAGAATTAATTATTCCATTATGCTCCTCATTAAGACTGGTGTACGAAGTGACAGTCTTAAAGAATCTGAAACTAACCTTATTTTTAATCCTAAATGCCTATTTATTGTAATAATTTTTTTTTAACCACTTAACGACCGCCGATACACCTTTTAACGGTGGCAGTTAAGGGTACTTATGCCTCAGCGTCCCTTTTTAACACCATTAACACACCATTGAAGAATTCCCAGTGCGTGTTGAAATACTCAAATGGGATGTCATCAGGGGGCAGTCACTGCCGCAGCCTGTGTCCTCACTCTGAAACAGAGTGTTTATCAGTGACATCCATTTCAGGGTCTGGGCTAGTCTTTGCTCTACTGAGAATGCGTCATTTGTCAATTCCGACGTGTGCACAGTAGAATCTTGTCATTATCCAATATCCTTTTTAATGCACAGTGACAATGCGCTCTCTTGCCAGCTCTGATGAGAATTGATATGTTGGAAAGAGATTGCACTGTCCATGGGCGTACCCAGGATCAAAACTAGGGGGGGGCAAGCCAATGTCGCATCTTATACAGGTTACATCATATACACTGTACATTATCCTGCATATTAGGTATGGAGCATTAGAACTGTTGTATATTGTATAATACAGCAGTGTATGCGACACTACGCTGTATATACCATATATTATACATGGCAGTCGTGCTCATGTCAGGAGCGGTACCAGCAAGTCCGAGGATTGCAGTGCGATCCTCGCATGAGTTATACGGCCGTCTGTCTATGCCCTTGTTATAATAATACTGAAATATTAATCTATTATTAAAGTATTAACGAGCTCACAAGTAAAAAAAAGCCCCCTACCTCCCCTGTCCCCCACCCACAACCCCAACAGCCCATCGTCTCACATGCACCCCTTAGTGTTCTGTCCCACTGACCCCACAATACCCCATCCTCTCACATGCACCCCTCAGTGCTCTGTTGCCCCTCCCCACTTCAGTCCCCACAATACCCCCATCCTCTCACAGTAAACCCCCAGTGCCCTGTACCCCTCCCCCACAATACCCCATTGTGTAGCCCTGGTGTGAAGGCACACGCAGTACCCTGGAGAATGTGTGGAGAGATAGCAGTTTAATGCTCTATACCCATTCACTCAATATACACTAGACACACCCTTAGGGTAGTGTAGTGACTCGTAGGGAGTGGTCAGTGTAGATTCGTTGAGTGATTTAGTAGTCAGTTTCCTGTCTTCGGACAGAGCAGACGTGTGGAGTCTAGCTGGGACTTGGAGGGAGGAAGCAGTCCAGCTTGGTTCTATTTGCAGTTCAGCAAGTGGAGGCCAGTAAGGGCGAGATATAGATCACCTCAGCCTGGTCAGAGCTGTACCTCACTTGAAGACATTGATAAAGAAAGAAGAGTTTAGTACAGAAATACTTCAGTCTCCTGTCTCAAAGACAGTGAAGGTTCAGAGACGTGCTCCTGCCTAGAAGATTACTGAGAGTCTGGTAACTAACTCTGAAGGAAGGAAAAGAAGGGAGTGATTATATGACTTTTTGCAAGTGTGAGTGTTTATGCTACAAGCGTGGACAAGGCGAAAGGCACAGTGGAAGATATATTTAAAAAGTGCTTTTGGATTGGAGAAGTCCTGCACGTTGTTACCAGTCACTGGGGACCGAAGGATCACTATAGTTTCAAGCTTAGTGGTAAGAAAACCAGAGGCTTATCGGACCTTAGGTCGCGGCAAGCAGCCCCCAAATAGTCGGTACGTAACTGGGGTCAGGGGGAGTGAGGACCTTGAGTCTCTGCAGGACAAGATAGGAATTCAGCTCTCTCACAGGAAGGCTCCGACCACAAAACTGACTGGGCAGTACAGCTTTGGAATAGCTGGAGTTATAGAGGGAACTACGCTTCATGCTGGTTGTACTCATCATCGTTGTGAAAGTAAAGGAGGCCCCTAACTTGTCCAGCTGCTATCTTGAAATACATTCTCCTTGGATCAGCCTCCCTGGGACCTGCCTTACCATCTTACAAGTAAAGGTATGGAAAGACGCTGACCGTGTGAGACTGAGTTATTTACTTGCATGCCTGCATAACCCTACCATAACTACCGACCTGAGGGAAGAGTCCCACCTGTAGGGGACCTGACATCTAGCTGCCTCACCATCCCCTCAGAGATCTACAGCAGCGCTGGTACAAATTACCAGAGACTACAGGTGGCGTCACGAACTGTATATATATATCCCCTGTAAATGTACCCCCCCAACATACGCCTGACCGCCAGGGCCACAGACCGAGCCACCGCTACCTGTGACAATCCCATAGACTTCTACGGGCTCGGCTCTGAGTACCCCATTGCCCTGGAAACCCACAATTGTGGTGCGTGGTCGAGACACCATCCTCTCACATTAACCCCCCTAGTGCCCTAGCCCCCACAATACCCCATCCTCTTACATTCACCCCAGTGCCCTGTACCCCTCCCCCACTGTACCCCCATCCTTTCACATTCCCCCACAGTGACCATGACATGCCTGAGCAGAATGAATTTAATAAATTCCATCCCCTCTTACCATGAAGCTTGCAGGCAGTGGCTGAGGCAGGAGCAGGAGCAGGAAGTGTCCAGTGTCTGCACACAGAGGGCACTAGGACCCAGTGCGGCTGAGACAACCAGAGCCTGCAGGACAGAAAGTGAAACTACAGCTGCTGCGGCCAGGAAGGAAGAAGCACTGCGCACACACAGACAGGCACTGCAACCTGGGGCAGAGGGAGCCGGCATTGTGCTGCTCTCTCCGCTCTCCTTCATTGTGTGCCCCTGCTTCTGGGGGGGGCAGTTGCCCCCCCCTGCCCACGGTGGGTACACCCATGGCACTGTCAGTGCGCATTGTAAGGAGAGAATGCAGCAAGCAGGGACCAGGCATGACCTCAAAACGATGTGACTGTCAGTGTCATGAATGTGTCAGAGACTGCAGACCGTTAGGGTATGGTTCCACGTTCCGGAACCAATGCGCTTTGGAAGGAGCGGAAACCCTGCTCCACCCAAAGCCCCACCCCCTTCTGAACGCGCGGTGATTCCGGATGTGTTCTTTGAACACATCCGGAATTGCCGCTCCGCTACATAGGACTGTGCTATTTACCTTGCAGTGACTGTTATGTTTTGGTAGCTGAGGAGAATAAGCAAGAACGGCAATACACCAGAGAGGCTGGAACCTATTCGATTGCAGTAACCTGAACTAACCACACAACTAGAGGTAGCCGTGGAGCGTTCCTACGTTGATCCTAGACGCATCGTCACAGCCTGAGAGATAACTACACCTAAAGGCAGAAAGATGAAAGCTATCTGCCCCAGAGCAGATCCCCAAAGAAAATAGGAAGCCCCCAAACATGTAATGGCGGTTAGACAAAAGAAGCATGGACACAGACAGAAAATAGAATGAGCAAACGCTGGGGCCCAATCTGTCTAGACAGAAAAGTACAGGAAAGGATACTCACTGCAATCCAAAAAAAACCCTAAAAAATACCAACTCTTCTGATTGCAAAAAATCCTGAGATCACACGATCTCTACCACCTAATCAGATCTCTGGTGTAACAAAACTAAGCCGCAGCCACTGAAAAAACTGGAAAAAGCAAATGAACAAACAACAGTGGCTCCAGATAAACTGAGAGGAGCACAAGCCCCCGGAGGAGACCTGGCTGACCTCCACAGAAGTGCAGGGAACAATGCAAAAAGCAAGCACAAAAATAAAAGCAGAAAATATCTTATCTGATAGCAGAAGATGCAGGCAAGACTCAGCAAACTTTCAAATGAACCAGGAACCACAATTGAGACAAGAACAATTGATCACCGGCAACCATCATGGGAGGGAACCTCCCTTATATCAGACCAGTCCGTGATCCCAGATTGCTATTCCTCGCTGAAAGGTTCAGTACTGTCTGTAACCACCAGAGGGAGCCTCTGCTCAGAAACCATCTCTAGCACATTCATAACAGGCGACGCTCCGTTGCTGCAAGGTAAATAGACATGCTGCAATCTGAAAAGACACGCCGCATTTCCGGTTTCGTGGGTGTGTCACCCACGTAATCGGACGCATAGTGGTGAGGGATTTCATAAAATCCCCTCCACTATGCAGGAACATCTGGCTGCTGCGGATTAAACGCTGCGGTAGGATGCAGCGTTCAATCTGCAGCTCATACTGAGTGTTCTGCTATGTGGAAACATACCCTTACACTGCATCTGTCTGCAGAAGGTCTCAGTTGTTTGCTTTGCAAACTAGTGGCTACCTTCCCTTCGTGTTAATAATCACACCCGGACCTGTGTGTTTATAACTCCCTTCCTGTTGGGAGGAACGGGTGTTATTTCCTATTTGCACTTCTCTGTGGAAGCTTGGATCTGTAGCAGTATGCCAGTGTCCGCTTGGAGTTTGGAGGGCGTCGGTGTTTCTTTCCGAGTCTACTCAAGCTAAGGGCCCCGTCACACACAGCGATCTCAGCAGCGATCTTGTTATGTCTGACACGTACCAGCGATCAGGCCCCTGCTGTGAATCACTGGTCGTGTCAGGAATGCCAGGACTTTTTTTTGATCGCTGGTGTCCCGCTGGCCAGCACGCATCGCTGCGTGTGACAGGCAGGAGACCAGCGATCTACTGATAACCAAAGTACACATCGGGTTTCCAGGCGCGGGGCTTTGTAATTTGTTACCATCTTTTCAGTTAGCCATTAAAAGGTATCAACCACTGAGGACTCTCAAGTCTAAATATTTTTCTATCTACTGGCTAACACGGTACAAAGATATACATCTTTCCTACACTTGCGTGACATTAACACCCGCCGCTTCCTTTTGTAAAGAAAAAAATACAAAGAACTCAAGAAAACTGACGTGTGGTTTTTTGGTGTGTTTTTCTACCTGGGTTTTTTTTCTTTTGCTGGGTTCATGGATCCCGTTGCTGTGCTGGCGCAGCAGCTGCAGAGGTTGTCACTGAAGATGGCTGACCTTCATTCTGAGATTCAGCAGCAACAGCAGCGGCTGCAGGCTTCTACTGTGGGGACATTGCAGGTAGGCGGGTCCAGCTTGAACCCAAAATTGGCCTCCTGGAAAAGTTTGCTGCGAAAAGCGACAATTTTTTTGTTTTTTAAGGCCTCTTTCACATTTCCGGCGGGCGCCTGGTGGCGCCCCCGGCATTTTGCCGCAGCGCCGCATGTGAAAACCTTTCACACTTAAGGCAGCCAAAATGCGGTTTTTTGCCGGATGATTTCTGATGCTTGGAGAGATAAGAAACCATCCGGCAAAAACAAAAAACGTTACATGCAGCGTTTTTTCCGGACGCCGCAATGTACATTTGCGCCGCATCCGGACAAAACCGCATGCAACGCATTGACATGCGGCGCCATCCGGCGCTAATGCATGTCAATGCGAAAAAAGCTGCATGCGGCGCATAAGATTTTCAGATGCGGCGCTGCGGCAAAATGCCGGGGGCGCCGCCAGGCGCCCGCCGGAAATGTGAAAGAGGCCTAAGACGCATGCAAATTGTACTTTAAACTGCGTCCTTACTCCTCTGAAGATAAGGAGTAACGAGTAGGAATTATTATTTCCCTGTTGCAAGAGGAACCTCAGTCCTGGGTGTTTTTTCTTCCACAGGATTCTATGTGTCTGCAGTCTGTGGAACAGTTTTTTCAGAGCCCTAGCTCTTATCTATGATGATCCTGACAGTGTTTCCTTGGCTGAATCCAGGCTGAGTAGCATTCAGCAAGGAAATCATTCAGCTCACTGTAGATTCTTACTATTCAGTCAAAATATAACCTTTATTGCAACATATTAAAACATGTCAATCCCCAAAACATATAAAAAAAAAACACCATAACCAGACAAGAAAAAAGAGATTCAAACCACCACAGGGAGGTGCCTAACCCTGTCCTGAACTAGGTCTCCCTATCAGCGGAGGTTGACACCCTAAAACCTGCACAATGGGGCCCCCGCTCGACGACGGCTTACCCTGCTAACCCTATATGGCCCTGATTGTGGCAGGGAAGTGAAAAGATATAAAGTAGGTGGGACAAAGAAAATGTTAGAAAAAAATTTCTACTTAAGGGTACATACACATTTGCGAGAAATATGGACGAGTGCAATCTGATAAAAAATTGGATTGCACTCTGACCAATGTTATTCAATGGGTTACATCTCATCTGCGATTTCTTTTCTCAGCCGAAATCGGACTGAGAAAAAAATCACAGCATGCTGCGATTTGCTGCGTATCTCAGACAAGACTCGCCAATGCAAGTCAATGGGTGCGAGAAAAAAATCGCACAGCACTAGCACCATGCAAGTGCTGTGCGATATTTGCGCACCGGGGTCCTTTGAAAAGCCAGCAATTCATATGCGGCTACTGTAAAATCACACTGACAGGTTATAATAGAAAAGATAGCAAAATATAAAATAAAGGGAACAGTTAAACAACAGAATATAACTCCAAGTAAATCAAACTTCTGTGAAATCAGACTGTCCACTTAGAAAGCAGCACTGATTGACAATCAATTTCACATGCTGTTGTGCAAATGGAATAGACAACAGATGGAAATTATTGACAATTATCAAGACACACTCAATAAAGGAGTGGTTCTGCAGGTGGGGACCACAGACCACATCTCAGTGCCAATGCTTTCTGACTGATATTTTGGTCACTTTTGTACCTTAGTTGTGCTTTCACTCTCGGGGTAGCATGAGACGGACTCTACAACCCACACAAGTGGCTCAGGTAGTGCAGCTCATCCAGGATGGCACATCAATGCGAGCTGTGGCAAGAAGGTTTGCTGTGTCTGTCAGCGTAGTGTCCAGAGGCTGGAGGCGCTACCGGGAGCAGGCCCGTACACCAGGAGATGTGGAGGGGGTCGTAGGAGGGCAACAACCCAGCAGCAGGACCACTACCTCCGCCTTTGTGCAAGGAGGAACAGGAGGAGCACTGCCAGAGCCCTGCAAAATGACCTCCAGCAGGCCACAAATGTGCATGTGTCTGCACAAACGGTTAGAAACCGACTCCATGAGGATGGTCTGAGGGCCCGACGTCCACAGAGGGGGGTTGTGCTCACAGCCCAACACCATGCAGAAATCTCAGGATAGGCAAATTCGCCACTGGCGCCCTGTGCTCTTCACAGATGAAAGCAGGTTCACACTGAGCAAATGTGACAGACGTGACAGAGTCTGGAGACGCCATGGAGAGCGATCTGCTGCCTGCAACATCCTTCAGCATGACCGGTTTGGCAATGGGTCAGTAATGGTGTGGGGTGGCATTTCTTTGGAGGGCCGCACAGCCCTCAATGTGCTCACCAGAGGTAGCCTGACTGCCAGTTAGTACCGAGATGAGATCCTCAGACCTCTTGTGAGACCATATGCTGGTGCAGTTGGCCCTGGGTTCCTCCTAATGCAGGACAATGCCAGACCTCAGGTAGCTGGAGTGTGTCAACAGTTCCTGCAAGATGAAGGTATTGAAGCTATGGACTGGCCCGCCCGTTTCCCATACCTGAATCCGATTGATCACATCTGGGACATCATGTCTTGCTCCATCCACCAATCTCACGTTGCACTACAGACTGTCCAGGAGTTGGCAGATTCTTTAGTCCAGGTCTGGGAGGAAATCCCTCAGGAGACCATCCACCGCCTCATCAGGAGCATGCCCAGGCATTGTAGGGAGGTCATACAAGCACAGGGAGGTCATACAGGCACGTTGAGGCCACAAACACTACTGAGCCTCATTTTGACTTGTTTTAAGGACATTACATTCCACTTTAAGTTTATGTGTGACTCCAAATCCAGGCCCCCATTGGTTAATAAATTTGATTTCCATTGATGATTTTTGTGTGATTTTGTTGTCAGCACATTCAACTTTGTACAGAACAAAGTATTCAATGAAAATATTTCATTCATTCAGATCTCGGATGTTATTTGAGTGTTCCCTTTATTTTTTGGAGCAGTGTACATATCAGTGGCATACATACAAATATATGTATTTATATTTCATAGATAGATAGATATCAGTAAAGGATAGAATAGACGGTTTACATACAGTAAATGCTTATAGAATAGGTAGATATATAGATCTCTGTGACAAATACAACTAACATAGCATGTGTGCAGGTTACTGTAAATGTATTTAATTAATAAAACATTATTTTTTGGAAAAAATGATGTGTGCTCCCGCGTAATTTATCAAACCAGAGAGGGAAAGCCAGCAACTGGGGGCAGATGTTTATATCCTGGGAAGCGGGTAATACCAATGGATCTTCCCAGGCTATTAATATCAGCAATGAAATAAAGTCCAGCTCACCAGTTATGACATCCCAGGAATCAGAGCACGGAACCGTTGTGTCAGAACGTGAAACATGGCAAAATGGAAAAAAAATCCAGCTCCACGATAAAGTGAAAAAAAGCAGTTCTTTATTCACTTGTATTTCAAGCATAGAGGATAAAAGTATCAGCATAGATAGCGGCAAATGATGCGTTATCAACGCGTTTCAGAGACAATATCAATTGTATATATATATATATATATATATATATATATATATATATATATGGAAATAATTTTGGAAAGTTTACTTTTAAAGTATTGTCTATAATTAATTATGCGTTTTATCGCATGTTATTTATGTATCTTTTCACACTCGCTCTTTTTCCTTTTCTGGGGTCATTTTTTTTGCTATGCTTAATGTAAATTTTTCTATATACCAATTTCATATGTTATTCAATGTATTTTAGACACAATTTGTTATCAACATATATAGTTTTCCTTATTCATTATGAATAGATTCAGGCTGTGTCTCATTGAATTTTTGACATCATAGGAAAGAGCGTCTTGAATGCTAATGATGTATACGTACTTTGCTATGCATGTGTGATCGTTTTTGTGCTATTTATGATAATAGCTGTAATTATACCATCTATAAAAGTTACAAAATTAATAATATGATATAATTTAGAATTTTTTGCGCTTTCAATAAATGCCTAAAATAGCTTTTTTCTTTGCCTTTTTGTCATGCTTTCAGTATTTTATCCTGCCTGTTTTCACCTGTCACTTGTTGTGTTAATTAATTATGTTAATTGTTTTACTGGTGTGTTCACCTAAACTTCACTATGTTGTATTGTATAATGTTTGTTATCATGACTAAAGGGTATGCCACACTAAACAATATCGCTAACGGGATCGCTAAAAAACGTCACTATTTAGCGATCCCGTTAGCGATATTGTTCAGTGCGGCAGCTTCCAGCGACGAGCTTCCTGCTGTGATCTCGCTCGTCGCTGGAATCGTTCCGGACCCTATTTTCTCGTCGGCGCTCCCGCTGGGTAAGTATCTTATCGCTGTGTGGCACCTTTTCTTAGCGATTTAGCGGTACTTTTGTACCGCTAAAGTCGTTAAGAAGATCGCTAACGGCGATAGCGTCGTTAACTATATCGCTAAATGCGGCAGCATTTAGCGATATAGAAACAATCCCGCTAGCGATCTCATTAGTATGCAACGCTAACGAGATCGCTAGCGGGATTGCTTAGTGTGGCAGTACCTTAAGGGTGCTGCGACACCTGAAACGCATTGATAACGCATCATTTGCCACTATCTATGCTGATACTTTTATCCTCTATGCATGAAATATCAACTGAATAAAGAACTGCTTTTTTTCACTTTATCGTGGAGCTGGATTTTTTTTCCATTTTGCCCTATTAACATCAGCCCACAGATGAATATTTAGCCTTTACTGGCTATTAAAATAGGGGATCCCCAAAAAAATGACGTGTGGTCCCCCTATAATTAATAACCAGAAAAGGCTATGCAAACAGCTGTGGGCTGATATTCATAGCCTAGGAAGGGGCAATGGATATTGGCCACCCTCTGGCTACAAACACCAGCTCACAGCCACCCCAGAAATGGTGCATCTCTAAAGGGTATGCCACACTAAACAATATCGCTAACGGGATCGCTAAAAAACGTCACTATTTAGCGATCCCGTTAGCGATATTGTTCAGTGCGGCAGCTTCCAGCGACGAGCTTCCTGCTGTGATCTCGCTCGTCGCTGGAATCGTTCCGGACCCTATTTTCTCGTCGGCGCTCCCGCTGGGTAAGTATCTTATCGCTGTGTGGCACCTTTTCTTAGCGATTTAGCGGTACTTTTGTACCGCTAAAGTCGTTAAGAAGATCGCTAACGGCGATAGCGTCGTTAACTATATCGCTAAATGCGGCAGCATTTAGCGATATAGAAACAATCCCGCTAGCGATCTCATTAGTATGCAACGCTAACGAGATCGCTAGCGGGATAGCTCAGTGTGGCAGTACCTTAAGATGAGCCAATTCCAGCACTTAGCCTCTCTGTTCCCATTTGCACTGTAGCGGTGGCAAGTGGGATTCATTTTTGTGGGGTTGATGTCACCTATGTATTGTAAGGTGACATCAAGCCTATGGCTTAGTAACAGAGAGGTGTCAATAATACACCTATCCATTTCTAATCCTATAGTTGTTATAGGTAAAATAAAAACAAGCCAGAATAAAGCATTTTAATGAAATAAAACACTAAACACAGTTTCCCATTTTATTGGGGCATGTCTTGCAATACCGAAGCAAAAAGAGAATTGATTAACCCTTGAGAGCCTTGAGCTTGATAATCAAGGTGTGTGTTTGTCTTCAACCTGCAATTCTCGTTTTATCCTGACAGCTGAGGTGGTGCTAGAGAGCAGGTCTAAAAAAATGTCTGTGTTTGTAGACAGTGGAGCTGAAATCAGTATGGTGAATGCCGAGTTTGCTAGAACTCATGGTTTTGTCTGCTCTAACTTGGGTAAACCTATTCCTATTTGCGCCATCGACTCAGCACCACATAGAACACTGATACAAATTGTACATAACATAAGACTGAAGGTGGGGTCTTTGCATTATGAAATAATTCCTTGTTATGTCCAGAAGGGTCTCCACACACCAATGGTTCTGGGTTTGCCCTGGTTGGTGAAGCATGATCCAACTGTGGATTGGCAATCTAGAGAGATTGTAAAGTGGGGAGATTAGTGTCATGGTAACTGCCTAAACGTTTCCCCTTCTGCTGTATCTAAAGGGTCCTTACCGGCATTTTTGTCTGACTTGGAGGACCCTGCCCCAATTTAGGTAGGTATCTCGGCCTTTTACACTGACCTGGAGGGTAAGGAGATGGGAGGTTAATTGTGCCGTCTATATTTGTGCCGCAAAGCACTTAGAGAATTTCATAACTCTGTACTTGCTGGCCACCCAGGTGGTAAGGCAACTGCGGACCTCCTTTCTCGTCGTTTTTAGAGGCTGGGGTTGAACAAGTGTCTGCCTGCAATCTTTGCGCACGTTCTAAAGTACCACATACCTGTCCATCTAGTCCTGTTTCGCCACTACCTGTTCCTAACAGTGTCAGGGGAGACAGGCCTAAACATATGACTGTCGGTAAACGCATGCCAGGTCCGGACCTGAATGTGTGTTAGGGTCTGCGGAATGCACCAAATATAAGATGTGGAGAGGTGCGTTCGCAGCCCGGGTCCACCGTGCAGGTGGAGCCTGCTGCTAGTAAAATGGCGCAAGAAGCGAACTCTGTTATCCCGCAGAGTTGCCAAAATAAACGCCGTAACGCGCTGTGGCAATATGTGCGAACTCTGTTAATCCACAGAGCCGCTAGAAGGAGTGCCGCAGCGCTATAAGGCGATGTGTGCGAACTCACTGAACACAACTGAGTCGCAAAATAAACACGCTAGGGCGCTGTCTAGCGTTGAAAGCGAACCCTGTTACGTCACAGAGCTGCTGAGACAAACTTCTGTGTCCTGTCAGGCACCCAGGTACACAGTTAACTGCTAAGCGAACATAGAACGTGATCATGCGCTAATGTCCTCGCGGGAGTCACCCGCAATCTATGGCGTCTGAACGCCAGGCCCTGAATACGGCAATCAAACTCCTCACCGGTTATGCCGGTAATCTAGGGCATCTAGGACACCGACCCTGACCAGCTAGCATACCAAACTCCTCACCGATTAAGTAGGTATTCTAGGGGCTTATTTCAGCCGAGCCCTAACCACACACACGCATGACCACACTGGCGCTAAGCATATAATGGTTGATACTAGCGCATGGCGGCACAGGCATGCCACCCTTTTATAGTAACAGCTACAGGACCTGCCAGAAACAAGGACCAATGAAACTGTTCCAGAACACCAGTAGTCGCAGGACCTTCCTGGCGGACCAATAGGAGCTGCTGCAGTACCTGAGCATGTGACCCCTGATCTCCAATGACAGATATCACCCTGGGCATGCTCAGAAGGGGAAAACAAGGACTTTATCCTAAAGACGTCTGCTCTCCGCTAACCGGTACTGGCCACAATAGCAGAACCTGGAGATGCAGCAGTAATCCTCTGCACACTTTTAGACTGAGTGAGACGCTGGGACCGACGTCTAAGCTGGTAAGAGTCCACTGCGGCCGGAGACGAATGGGAGACCGCAGCTGGGATAGCTCGAGATTCCCCTTGTGCAGAAGCGGGAACTCAACCCCTAACAATGTGAATGAGTTTGTGTGGTTGTCTACCTGGAATTTCAGGTTGAGGGTTCCTTCCTGGAAGTTCGGACCTAGATTCATCGGTCCCTATAAGATAACAGCCATCATTGGTCCAGAAGCGTTTCATCTTGAGCTACCTCAGGCTCTTAAGGTCTACAATGTTTTTCACAGGCCTTTGCTCAAGAGATATGTGGAACCCCTTGAACCCTCATCCCTACCACCTCCCGCAATTATGGTAGATTCTTGCCTCTGACGTCATTCCCTACAATACTTGGTGCATTGGTGGGTTATGGTCCAGAGGAAAGGATGTGGGTTTCTGCATCAGAGGTGAACACCCTCAGGCTGGTTCGTTCGTTCCACACCTCTTATCCTGAGAAACCTGGTCTTGAGTGTCCGGAAGCCACCTGTAGAAGGGGGAGTACTGTCACGAATGTGTCAGAGGCTGCAGACCTTTGCACTGTATCTGTCTGAAGAAGGTCTCAGATGTTTGCTTTGCACCTCCCTCGGTGCTAATGACCACACCTGGACCTGGGTGTTTATAATTCCCTACTTCCTATTGGGAGGGGCGGGTGTTATTTCTTATTTGCACTTCTCTGTTGAAGCTTGGAGCTGTAGCAGTCTGCTAGAGTCCTCTTGGAGTTTGGAGGTCATCGGCATTTCATTTATCCTTACTGTCTTTAGTGTTAGTGCTATTGACTACCATTCATCTTGTAATTCCTGGTGCATGGCTTATCGCCAGGGTCACACAGGGACTAGGTATCCTGCTCGGCAATAGGTGCGGAACCTATTTAGGGATGGTAGGACAGATAGGGTGACCTTAGCCTCAGTCTAGGGGTCTCCACTTTCCCATTCCCTAGTGTTTGGTTCCCCTTCCCTTATCCCTTTTTTTTAGTATATCCTATACTTGAGTGACAGTCGGGGGTGGGGCTAGTCTTTGTTCTTGCTTGGGTTCTCTTCTTGCAGTGAGCACTGACAGTGCACTCTCTTCCCAGCTTATCACTTCTCATTAGAGCCGGAGATGGAATGAACTGTCACTGTGCATTAAAAAGGATAGTGCACAGTGAGAAGTGAGCTTGTACTGAGCATACGTCAGAAATGACATCCGAGGAATGCTCAATACAGCAGAGACTAGCCCAGCTCCTTGAAACAAACGTCACTGATGACACGTCATTTCGGGTGACAACAGAGGCTGCAGCAGTGACCACAGCCTATGCCCATAATGGTCGTCTCGTTTGACTATCCCAGCATGCAACATGATTCAAACCTGAAGTAGATTTAAAAAAAACAGTAGAGAGTGAATGGTACTGACTTTTCAATTAAAATATATTAGAAAAGAAATTAGATCATTACATTACACAGACATTTCAGATTAAAGTCAGTCAATCTTAGTTTCAGAATACCCCTTTATAAAAAGGATTGTCTTTTTGTAAAAATTAGAAAGTCTGCAAAAAATGTGGTGACAATATAAATTTGAATTATCATTATACTGGAAGGCTGTAATAGATCATTAGATGAAACACATAACTGGTGTCTACTGGGAATTGTTGAAGATACAGATTAGAAATCCGAATGAAGATGAAAAAGTGACCTATGGGGATAACGCCGGCCCCATATAAGCCCTGGCACATTACGCTTTATATTCAATATTATTCATCTGCACATCTTGGTGATTTTAACCTCGTATATGTTTGAAATGTCACATGGAAAGAAAATGCAGTAAATGCTTGCACCTTTTTTGCAAAGCTCTTGAGTGTGGGATTGCAGTTCATCACCATTTATTTCAAGCAGAACCTTTATTTCTAATCCTGGCGACTCCTTTAATGATTTCATGTTACACCTCTGCACATCTTCAAATATTTGTGACATTTCACATCTGGTTGTACGAGGTGTGGACTCCTGCTTTGTTGTAACTCTTGGGTTTTACTTTCAAAATATTTGCAATTCCAGAGGCCATATCTAAATGCCATATACATAGGAAGCAAATGGCATTGATGGATATTAGGAAAACGGTCCGCAAGACCTGTCACATGCAGCCATCTTCTTACAGCAGTGGTAGCTGATATAGGTTCCTTGATTAGGACGTGGTGAAACATAGTAGCTACAAAGCCTCATTCACATACGACTTTTATCTGGGATCGAACATGTACCCTTAATAGACTATGGGGTTGTTCACATGTCTTGTTTTTTGTTCACTGTGTGTACTCAAAAAAAATCAAGGCAAGTCTGTTATCAGTACCAAGTCACAGATCAAACTCATCAATGATAGTCTACAGGTCCATGAAAAACTCAGTAATGAATCCTAGTTGCGTTCATGTGCTGTCCCTTTTTCACTGACTGTTATAAGAAGCTTGAAAAATCTTCATAATTTTTTTTTTCCTATACGAGAACAAATGATTAAACTCTGATGGTAAAAACGGACATGGTGACATTGAAAATCTTTACCAGGACACTAATGTAAATTGATCCATTTCGTTACGTCTGAATGAGGTCTTAGGCGGTGTGGACCTATAATTCCTCCGGTAAGTTGTATAGAAGGACTCATTCAGACAAGCGTGGTAAATATTCTTTGCAAAACAGAAAATATAAAGAGAGCACCCTGACCAATGCAAGCCAATGTGGTAGTTCAGATGAACATCATACACACGGACAAGTTGCCAACATGTAACAATCGCGGTATGGATTAGTCCGTTCCATTTATCAGACTAACCCATTAAACTCATTTGGTGAATTTAAAAAAAAGCAGATGTCATGTGGCATCCGCTTTATTACCATAGGAAACCGTATTTGGATTTTTTCTTATATTAATCATGATGCCAGCTAATGGTCTGTCATCAAAATATCGCTAGGGTAGTCTTCTTCTTCCTCCTTCTCCTTTCTTCTTTTTTTCTTCCTTTTTACTTTTCACCATAGACTTAGGTCTGGACTTTGCAATGAGACCTATCTCATGTATACACACTTGAGCTAATATCATAGACAGTGAACATAGGCAGGCTCAGACTGGCCTATAGGAGTACAGATGAATCCCGGTGGGCCCTGTTGTGAACACTCTGGATCTGACTTCTTAGTTTGGGCTCCCTCTGGTGGCTGCTGATAGTAATGAAGCTGCCTTGGCTAACAGAAGTCCATCACCTGGGGGCAAAGAGTGGCAATCAGGTGGGACTGACTGCGGAGATATAAGTGAGCTACCTTCTCATGATCCTCGCCGGTGATTTGTTGCTTCATGGTCTCTTTTGGAAGTCAGCTTGCTTCCTGCTTGTCCTGCAACTTTCAGATAAGTTATTTGCTGTTTATTTCTGTGGATTTGTTTTTGTCTATCTCAGTTTTCTACCCTTCTGGAGTTTTTACAGCCAGGTTCCCCTACGGGGGCCTGCGCTGGCCTCTGTTTCTCATTTGCCATTGTTTATGTATTTTCAGTTCCCTGTTATTTCAGTATCTGCTTATTTGCTACCAGTTACACCAGAGTTCTGATCTAGTGGGGGAGAGATTGTGTGGTCTCAGTATTTTTGCATATCAGACGGGTTGGAGTTTTTCTTAAGAGTTTTTGCTGGATTGCAGACAGTATTCTTTCCTGTCCTGTTCAATCTAGACAGTTTGGGCCCCAGCATTTCCTTGCTCTATTTTCTGCCTGTGTTTGTATTTCATCTTGTCTCACCGCCAATATATGTTTGGGGGCTACTTATTCCTTTGGGGGCTCTACTCCGGGGCAGTTAGCTTTCCACTTTCTCTCTTTAGGCTTAGTTATCTCTCCGGCTGTGTCGAGGCGTCTAAGGCACCGTAGGCACGTCCCACGGCTACTTCAAGTGTGCTGTCAGTTCAGGGTCTGCAATCCGCTAGTTACCAACCTCTCTGGGTGTCTGGTTGCCTAGGCTATTTTGGCTACTGTCCTCCTCGGCTACCAAATCATAACAGAATCACCGGCCTGACTGTAATTCTAGGGTACTCAAAAGAAGGAAAGAACAGTAAAAAAAAAAGTTTCAGAATTTTTTATATATGTTTTCCTCTTTTTCTCTGGGGGCCGTAGGAGGATTTTTTCTTCAATGGAAATTAAACATTTGTCTGATCGTGTTGGGCAGCTCGCTGCTGAAGTTCGGAGTATTTCTGCCTATCTCACTCGGTTGTCTGCTGTAGAACCTAAGATCCCTATTCCTGATTTATTTTTTGGGGATCGGTCTAAATTCTTGAACTTTATGAATAATTGTAAATTATTTTTTGCCTTGAAACCTAATTCCTCAGGGAACTCGGTGCAGCAGGTTAAAATTGTCATCTCCCTGTTGCGCGGCGACCCTCAGGATTGGGCGTTTTCACTGACACCTGGGGATCCTGTCTTGGCTAATGTTGATTCATTTTTTCAGGCTCTGGGGTTGTTGTACGATGAACCTAATGTTAATGATCAAGCGAGAAAACCTTATTGGCATTGAACCAGGGTCAGGAAGCGGCAGAGTTATATTGTCAGAAATTCCGAAAGAGGGCAGTCCTTACTAAATGGAACAATGATGCCCAAGCGGCTCTTTTTTGAAAAGGGCTGGCAGAGACCGTAAAAGATGTTATGGTGGTATTTCCTGTCCCCTAGGGTCTCAACAATTCTATGTCATTAGTAGTGTTGAGCATTCCGATACCGCAAGTATCGGGTATCGGCCGATATTCGCTGTATCGGAATTCCGATACTTAGTACCGATATTTTTCCAATATCGTATACCGGAATCGGAAGTTCCCATAATTCTTTGAGAGGCAATGTGATTTTAGTCAGCCAATGAGGAATCTTATGAAGTGTGGGCACATCCTGTAATGCTGCGGTCATCTTAACTAATGGCATGGCTGTGATTGGCTGCTGAAATGATGTCAGAATGCACTATAAAAGGCGCCGCCGCCATTTTAGCATCACTGTGCTGTGAACTCAGTTAGGGACAGAACGCTGTTCTGCTGACTTTGAGGGACAGTTAGATATTGCGATTTTGTGTACTGGGCTTTAGGCAGGCTAGTTTACCAACCGCTGTGTAAAGCTTCCTTTTGCCAGTATTGTTTTAACAGCTCTGTGCAAGGTGTGTGTGAGAGTGCAGGTGACGCTGCAGCTTGCTCTGCATGCAACGCTGTCTGTAGGCATCTGCACGTGTCACTCACAGACTCTTTTTTTTTTCTTCAGTGTAATTCTTGCTGCTCCATGCAATTTAACTATTAGTGTGACGCGCTTCCATCCGTATCCAATACATTGGTTGCAAACACTATAGAAGTAGACAAAGGAGTAGCCTTTCACAGATTGTGAACAGTTGTGTTTCAGTGTTCACTTCAGTCTGTGTTTTTTATTTTTGAGTGCACATCACGCTCCAGTTACTTGTTCAAGCACTGCTGCTTGTACTCTGCTGAGCGTGTCTCAGTGCCTCATCCTTTTCATTTTACTCCAATTGGTTCTGCTCCATTCCATTTAAAATCTAATCTATTAGTGTGACGCGCTTCCATCCGTATCCAATACATTGGTTGCAAACACCCATAGAAGTAGACAAAGGAGTAGCCTTTCACAGATTGTGAACAGTTGTGTTTCAGTGTTCACTTCAGTCTGTGTTTTTTATTTTTTGAGTGCACATCACGCTCCAGTTACTTGTTCAAGCACTGCTGCTTGTACTCTGCTGAGCGTGTCTCAGTGCCCATCCTTTTCATTTATCTCCAATTGGTTCTGCTCCATTCATTTAAAATCTAATCTATTAGTGTGACGCGCTTCCATCCGTATCCAATACATTGGTTGCAAACTACTATAGAAGTAGACAAAGGAGTAGCCTTTCACAGATTGTGAACAGTTGTGTTTCAGTGTTCACTTCAGTCTGTGTTTTTTATTTTTTGAGTGCACATCACGCTCCAGTTACTTGTTCAAGCACTGCTGCTTGTACTCTGCTGAGCGTGTCTCAGTGCCCATCCTTTTCATTTTCTCCAATTGGTGCTGCTCCATTCATTTGAAAAAATCTAATCTATTAGTGTGAGCGCTTCCATCCGTATCCAATACATTGGTTGCAAACACTATAGAAGTAGACAAAGGAGTAGCCTTTCACAGATTGTGAACAGTTGTGTTTCAGTGTTCACTTCAGTCTGTGTTTTTTATTTTTTGAGTGCACATCACGCTCCAGTTACTTGTTCAAGCACTGCTGCTTGTACTCTGCTGAGCGTGTCTCTGTGCCTCATCCTTTTCATTTATCTCCAATTGGTTCTGCTCCATTCCATTTAAAATCTAATCTATTAGTGTGACGCGCTTCCATCCGTATCCAATACATTGGTTGCAAACACTATAGAAGTAGACAAAGGAGTAGCCTTTCACAGATTGTGAACAGTTGTGTTTCAGTGTTCACTTCAGTCTGTGTTTTTTATTTTTTGAGTGCACATCACGCTCCAGGTACTTGTTCAAGCACTGCTGCTTGTACTCTGCTGAGCGTGTCTCAGTGCCTCATCCTTTTCATTTATCTCCAATTGGTGCTGCTCCATTATATTTGAAAAAAATCTAATCTATTAGTGTGACGCGCTTCCATCCGTATACAATACATTGGTTGCAAACACTATAGAAGTACAGAAAGGAGCCTTTCACAGATAGTGAACAGTTGTCTGCAGTGTTCACTGCAGTCTCTGAGGAATAACCACACTTAGGCCTTATAACTTTTCTGACTTTCTTTATCAATCTACCAAGATGAAGAAGGCAGGGAGTAAGGCACGTGGTCGTGGCCGTGGAGTTTCAGCAGGGAGAGGATGTGGGGATTCTGTGGCTGCTGCCGCACCCAGTGACACAGCATCCACCAGTTTTCCCCGTGAGCGTTCCTTTATGCGCACTTTTGTAGGAGCTCAGCGTACCCCCCTGCTGCGGGAAGAACAAATTGAAGCCGTTGTTGGTTGGATGGAAGCCAATGCATCGACTTCAATTCCTTCCACCTCCTCTCAGGACCACAGCACTGTTGAACAACCATCTGTCTCTTCACCGCCTGCCAAATTGCCCAGGCAGTCAGAGAGTTCTGAACTGGAGCCAGCTGAGTCTCTGCTTCTGTTCTCAGAATCTGTTGGCTTGCAAACAGGGGCCCAGCCAAGCAGCATTCTGGAATGTGAAGAAGAGGCAGTATGCAGTGATGCGCAACAGCTGTGTCTCTCTGAATGTGAAGAGGCGGGTTTGAGCCAGTGCCGATGGTCAGCACACCGCAGAACGCATCTGATGATGATGAGACTCAGGTGCCATTTTCTGTTGAGCATGGTGCTGGCCAGACCACCCAACAGCAGCAGGTGTTGGAAGAGGGTAGTGGAGATGATGAGGTCCAAGACCCAACATGGCGTGAGGAACAGGAAGGTGGTGGTAGCAGCTCTGAGGAAGAGATTGCCCCAACGGTCCAAACAGTAGGGAGAGGTAGGCTGCAGACTCGGTTGCCTGTAGCCTCCAGTTTGGCACCCGTTTGTAGCAGTTCTCTTCCAACAGCCAAAACGGGCGCTCCCAGGACTTGCACTGCGTGGTCCTTTTTTGACACACTTGCAGATGATATTTGCTATGTCAAATGCAAGCTGTGTAATCAAAAAGTAAAAAGAGGTAAAAATGTCAGTAACCTTAATACCACAAATATGTGGAAACATGTGCGGTCAAAGCACGTGGTTGAGTTCCAAAGACACACTGGAGATGTAGGCCAACCTACAGCAGCACCTACATCTTCAGCTCGTGTTGGAGCCTCTGCCTCCAGCTCACACACAGCTGGTTCGGCTTCCTCACAGGATCGCCATGGAAGAACCTCTGTCACTGTTGTCCAGAGACCCAGTGTTATTCCACCCACAGCTGCAAGTTCCCTGTCATCCTCACACTCCCAGGCCACAAAACAGCCATCGGTAGCACAGGTATGGGATAAAAGACGGCCATACTCGGCAAACCATCCACGAGCACAGGCTCTGAATGCTGGCATTGCAAAACTCCTGTCCCTTGAAATGCTGTCATTCAGGCTGGTGGAGACTGACAGTTTCCGTAACTTAATGGCATTGGCAGTCCCACAATACAATGTGCCCAGCCGATTTTATTTCAGCAGGCAAGCCGTCCCTGGTCTGCAAAAGCATGTTGAGGGAAAAATTAAACATGCGCTACTAAACGCCGTCAGTAGCAAGGTCCACCTGACCACCGATGCGTGGACCAGTACCCATGGCCAGGGACGATACCTTTCCCTCACTGCCCATTGGGTCAATGTTGTGGAGCCGGGTACAGATCTTGCGAGTGGCGCTGTACGTGTTCTGCCAACTCCAAGGATTGCAGGAATCAAGTCTGTCCACATTGACTCCTCCTCCTACTCCAGTTCCTCAGAATCATCGCTGCAGGAGCCGTCACGGTCTACCTCCACATGGACCCGTGAACGCTTACCTGATGCGACCGATATGAGCACAGCCATGGCCAAACGTCAACAGGCCGTCCTGAAATTAATTTCCATGGGGAATCGAAGCCACACAGCGCAGGAGCTCTGGAATGCCATCAAGCAGGAGAGCGACGTGTGGTTTTTGCCAGCGAATCTCCAGCCAGGCTTGGTAGTGTGTGACAATGGCCGAAATCTGGTGGCAGCTCTGGGCCTTGGCAACCTCACTCACATACCATGTCTGGCACATGTGCTCAACTTGGTCGTGCAGAGTTTTTTGAGGGACTATCCGGATCTTGATGCACTGCTGCACAAGGTCCGCCTAGAGTGCGCTCACTTGCGACGTTCCAGCATCGCCAGATCGCGCATTGCAGCTCTGCAACGCAGATTTCGCCTTCCTGAACATCGCATCATATGTGACGTACCCACCAGGTGGAATTCCACGTTACATATGTTGGAGCGGTTGTGTGAGCAGCAGCCAGCAGTAATGGAGTATCAGCTGCATCAGGCGCAATCAACTCGCAATTTGCGCCGTTCACACTTCACCACTACTGAGTGGGCCTCTATGAAGGACATCTGCCACGTTTTGCGTGCGTTTGATGAGTCAACGCAGATGGCGAGTGCAGATGATGCACTAGTCAGCCTGACTGTCCCCCTTATCTGCCTGCTTCAAAAAACACTGCAAGCACTAAGGGATGAGGTTTTGGAAGAGGTGGAGGATGAGGAGTCACAAATTCCATCACCTTCTGGACAGTCAGCGCAACGTGGTTCCTCACAAAGGGCTGGGCAGGGCTCACTTTGTGAGGAGGATGAGGAGGAGTCAATGGAGGAGGAAGACATCGCTCCAGAGGGAGGTACACAACGCTCTAGTCAGTATGTAGAGCGAGGGTGGGTGATGCAGAGCAGGCAGAGATGACGCCTCTTGCAGGGGACAGCGTTTTTGGCCAGTTGGGAGTCTGCAGCACATGGTTGATTTCATGCTGCAGTGCCTGAGAAACGACCGCCGCATCGCCCACATTCTCACCACGTCTGATTATTGGGTGTACACCCTCCTAGACCCTCGCTACCGGGACAACTTACAAAGCCTCATCACACCGTTGAACCGGGAGCGTAAAATGCGGGAGTACCAAGACACACTGGTGCAATCCATAATGTTCTCCATTCCAGCCGAGAGCACTGCTGCTGCTACTGCTTTACAAAGCAGCTCTGTGCGTCGAGGCAGTGGAGACAGCTCTGCAACAAGAGGGAGCACAAGCAGCGCCTCTGCACAGGGCAAGACCAGTATGTTCCAAATGTTGCGAAGTTTTGTGGCAGCGCCACAAATGTCTACACCATCCGAGACGGCTCCAGTCAGCAGGAGGCAACGTTTCCGTAAGATGGTGACAGACTGCATGTCTTTCCCTCTCAGTGTACTCCCAGATGGCTCTTCCCCATTCAAGTTTTGGGTCTCTAAGCTGGATACATGGCCAGAGCTTAGCCAGTATGCATTGGAGGTGCTGGCTTGCCCTGCTGCCAGTGTATTATCGGAGCGCGTCTTTAGTGCTGCAGGTGGTGTACTAACAGACCGTCGCATGCGACTATCCTCCGATAATGTAGACCGGCTTACTTTTCTGAAAATGAACAAGGCATGGATCTCGCCAGAATTTGTCTGTCCGTTTTCAGATTAAATAACTGGTTCGCAACGTTATCCATGTCTCCTGTTATGTTCATCTTTCTACCACCTGAACTCTACTCCCTGGGCTACAACACTGGCAGTTGCTGCTCAGAAGTGTCGTGTCCACAGACCAGTACACAAGCTATAGTGTTACTGGGGTTCAGTAATGTCAGCTGTTCCCCTGCTGTGTGAACGGCAAAAAGTCATGCTGCCTCCACCCTGTTGTCTTCTCATCCCTGGGCTTCAACACCGCCAGTTATTGCTCGGAAGTGTCATTGGCACGGGTACTCACTCCTGCCCAGACTGGTTACAGCACGCCATCTGTTTCCTGTCAGTGTAAACATCACTTAGCCTCCAATAAGTTGTCCTGTCGTGTTGCGGTCGGGTTACCGACTCTATGGTGCTTGGAGTTTAGGTGCTTCCTATGTGTGCTGCGGGATATGCAAATAAAGGCTGTTTCCGTTGTGACAATAGGACAATCACCCACTGTAGTACTGTGGGATTCGGTAACTGCGGCCGGCTCGCGGCCTGTCAGCTTAAATTTCCATGGGTACCTTCTGCTACCCGTCCGGGTTCCAGTACCGTCAGCTGGTTCTCCGCAGTGCCTTTGCCCTAGGTGCCTCCATCTCGGTATCCGAGTTCCAGCAACGTCTGCTGGTCCTTGGTAGTGCTTTGGAGCACAGGTACCTCCTGCTTAGTAACCGTGTCCCAGTAACGTCAGCTGGTCCTCGGTTGTGCCATTGACTCTTTTCCTTCTGCTGCCCCTCCGGGTTCCAGCACAGTCAGCTGGTCCTCGTTACTTGCATTGGCTCTTGTACCTTCTGCTACCCGTCCGGGCTCCAGTACCGTCAACTGGTTCTCCGCAGTGCCTTTGGCCTAGGTGCCTCCATCTCGGTATCCGAGTTCCTGCAACGTCTGCTGGTCCTTGGTAGTGCTTTGGAGCACAGGTACCTCCTGCTTAGTAACCGTGTCCCAGTAACATCAGCTGGTACAAGGTTGTGCTACAAATACAAGATACAGAACAAGAGACACAAGAACAATAAGCAGAAGATCTAAAAGCAGAAGAACATGAAGTATAAGACCAAAATGAAGAGCAAAATATATGCTCTAAATTATAAGCAGAAGAAGACTAAGCAGTGTATGGGGGTGAGTCCGTTCCTCCTCGTGGTGCCCCTGGAAAATGCCTGCTGCTGCAGGCTAAACTGAACACGGACAAACACTGTTGTAATTTAAATCTTTTGTGACAGCAAGAACGGAAGAATGAAAAATTCATACTTTGACAGATTACAAGTACAGGATTCTCTGTCACAAATAAGAATATGATGAAGAAGATGAAGTACAATATGAATTAGAATAATAGTTTAATAAGAAGAATATGAGTAATGTTAACAAAAAGATGAATAGCAAGAAGTTTAAGAAGAAGATAAAGAAGGTGAAGATGAAGAATAATTTGATGAAAAAGATGATGCTGCTGAAGATTATGAAGGAGAAAGTGTGTCAAAAGTTAAAAAGGTGAAGAGCATGGAAGTTGTGAAATATACATATTTGCCAAAATAGAAAAAACGTGAACAACATTGTCAATTTCTTCGTCAATCCGAACATCTTTAAAAAAAAAATATTTATGCTATTCCATTTGATTGGGTTAAACATCTATGCCTTTAATGTCTCCTACCTTCCCCAATACATTCTACATTACTCTTTGTTGTTTTCCTTCATGTACAATTAACCAACAAGGCAAGAATGGGTTTTTTTTAATTCCGATATTTTGTTCCCATAGACTTACATTGGATTTCCGGTATCGGTATCGGGTATCGCCGATATTTTTTGGGTATCGGCGATACCATTCCGATTCCGATACTTTTGGATATCGGAAAGTATCGCTCAACTCTAGTCATTAGCCATTCAAGTTGACAGATGCTTGCGTGAACGTAAAACTATGCGAGAGGTGGTGTTGCCTTTCGAACAGGCCTCTGAGCCCATGCAGTATGATAGGGTTGTTTCTAGGGCTCAGCGTTGAGAATTTCGAAAGTGTAATAAGTTGTGCTTCTATTGTGGGGACGCCTCTCATACTATTTCCGTTTGCCCTACGCGGGGAAGATGTTTTGCGCGCTCATTTGTTTTGGGCAATGTACAGCCTAAATTTCTCTTGACTGTTACCTTGATCTGCTCCTTGTCCTCATTTTCTGCTCAGGCTTTTGTCGATTCAGGAGCAGCTCTGAACCTGATGGATTTCATCTTTGCCAAACGTTGTGGTTTTCCCATGGTACCCCTGCGGACTCCTATTCCTTTGCTGGGCATTGATTCTACCCCTTTGGCGGAGAATAAACCCCAGTTTTGGACCCAGGTGATAATGCGGGTAGCCCCGGACCACAAAGAGAATTGTAAATTTTTGGTGTTGCATAATTTACATGACATTATTATACTGGGTTTTCCTTGGTTGCAGACCCATAATCCTGTTTTGGATTGGAAGTCTGTGTCTGTGGTCAGTTGGGGTTGTCAATGTGTTCGTGGTCACACTCCTGTTTTTTCTACCTCTCCCCAGTCTCATGATATCCCCGACTATATGGCTGATTTTTCTGATGTGTTTAGTGAGAGTAAGTCTGCGTCCTTGCCTCCCCACAGGAGTTATGATTGTGCGATTGAGTTAGTGCCCTGTTGTAAATTTCCCAAGGGTCGGCTCTTCAATTTGTCTGTACCTGAGCATGAGGCTATGCGATTTTATATCAAAGAGTCATTGGAGAAAGGTCATATTAGACCGTCCTCTTCGCCTTTAGGTGCCGGCTTTTTCTTTGTGGCCAAAAAGGATGGTTCATTGAGGCCATGTATTGACTATCATCTCCTTAATAAGATCACTGTTAAATATCAGTATCATTTACCCCTGATTTCTGATTTATTCTCCAGAGTGAAAGGTGCTAGTTGGTTTACCAAGCTTGACCTTAGGGGGGGCGTATAATCTTGTTCGCATTAAGCACGGTGATGAATGGAAGATGGCGTTTAATACCCCTGAGGGGCATTTTGAGTACCTAGTGATGCCTTTTGGGCTCACTAATGCCCCTTCCGTCTTCCAATCTTTCATGAACAATATTTTCTGGGATTTTGTGGATAAGTTTCTGATCGTTTATTTGGACGATATTTTGATTTTTTCCAATGACTGGGATTCTCATGTGGAACATGTTCGGATGGTATTCCGGATTTTGAGAGAAAATGCTTTGTATGTTAAGGGATCAAAATGTCTCTTTGGCGTACAGAAGGTTTCGTTTTTGGGATTCATTTTGTCTCTGTCCGCTATTGAAAAGCACCCGGTCAAGGTTCAGGCCATTTGTGATTGGTTTCAGCCCACTTCATTGAAGGCTCTTCAGAGATTTTTGGGTTTTGCTAATTTTTACCTTAAATTTATAATTAATTTCTCTGGCATTGTGAAACCACTGACTTATTTGACCAAAAAGAGTTCTGATGTAGTGAATTGGTCTCCAGAGGCAGTTTCGGCGTTTCAGGAGCTTAAGCGGAGATTCACTTCTGCTCCTGTTTTACGGCAACCTGATGTTTCTCTACTATTTCAGGTGGAGATAGATGCTTCTGAGATTGGTGCAGGAGCTGTTTTGTCCCAAAGGGATCCTGTAACCTCTAGGAATAACCCTTGTGCCTTCTTCTCTCGAAAATTTTCCCCAGCTGAACGTAATTATGATGTGGGGATTCGGGAATTATTAGCTATGAAGTGGGCTTTTGAAGAGTGGAGACATTGGTTGGAGGGTGCCAAACATCAAGTTGTAGTCCTCACTGACCATAAGAACCTGATCTATCTCGAATCAGCCAAGTGATTAAATCCTAGACAGGCCAGGTGGGCCTTGCTTTTCACGCGTTTTAATTTTGTGGTCTCCTTTCTTCCGGGCACTAAGAATGTTAAGGTGGATGCCCTCTCTAGGAGTTTCTTTGCGGGTTCTCTTGATGTGACTAAGACTACTGCCATTCTGAAGGAGGGTGTGGTTCTTTCAGCTATCTCACTTTATTTGAGTCTGGCCCTGAAGGAATTTCAGGGGGATAAACCTGAACGTTGCCCTGTGGGGAAATTGTATGTCCCCGACCAATGGAGGAAGAAAGTAATGTCTGAAATTCATTGCTCCGCTTTGGCTGGTCATCCCGGTATTTTTGGTACCAGAGATTTGGTGAGTTGGTCCTTTTGGTGGCCTACTTTATCTCGTGATGTCAGGAATTTTGTGCAGTCCTGTGGGACTTGTTCTCGGTACAAACCCTGCTCTCGCTTTTGTGGATTGTTAATGCCACTGCCTTTTGCACAGGAGACCATGGACCCATTTCTCTATGGATTTTATTTCCGACCTCCCTGTCTCTCAGAGAATGACTGTTATCTGGGTGATCTGTGATAGATTTTCCAAGATGGTCCATCTTGTGCCACTGCCGAAGTTTCCATCCTCTTCCGAGTTGGTGCCCTTGTTTTTTCAGCAGGTGGTTCGTTTACACGGCATTCTGGAGAACATTGTGTCTGACAGAGGAGTCCAATTTGTTTCCGGATTTTGGACAGCTTTTTGTTCTAAACTGGGAATTCAGCTGTCTTTCTCCTCTGCGTTTCACCCTCAGACCCATGTGCAGACTGAGAGAACAAAACAGACCTTGGAAACTTATTTGAGATGTTTTGTGTCTGCCGATCAAGATGACTGGGTCTCTTTTTTGCCCTTGGCTGAATTCGCTCTAAATAATAGGGCTAGTTCTGCCACTTTGATGTCCACTTTTTTCTGCAATTTCGGGTTTCATCCTTGGTTTTCCTCGGGGCAGGTGTAGTCTTCTGTCTGTCCGGGTGTTGACTCTATGGTAGAGAGAATGCAGCAGATTTGGGATCAAGTAGTGGATAAGTTGTCTCTTTCTCAGGAGAGGGCCCAACGGTTTGCCAACCAGCATAGGACTGATGGTCCCCGGTTTAAGGTAGATGACATGGTTTGGTTGTCTTAAAAAAATATCCCTATGAAGGTTGCGTCTCCAAAATTTAAGCCAAGGTTCATTGGACCTTATAAGATTTTGGAATCCTTAATCTCATTTCTTTCTGTTTGGCTCTTCCAGGGACGTTTGAGATTCATAGAATCATAGAATGGTAGAGTTGGAAGGGACCTCCTGGGTCATCTGGTCCAACACCTTGCTCAAAACAGGATTCACTAAATCATCCCAGACAGATATCGGTCAAGCCTCTGTTTGAAGACTTCCATTGAAGGAGAACTCACCACCTCTCGTGGCAGCCTGTTCCACTCATTGATCACTCTAACTGTCAAAAAGTTTTTTCTAATATCTAATCTGTGTCTCCTCCCATTCAGTTTCATCCCATTGCTTCTAGTCTTTCCTTGTGCAAAGGAGAATAAAGATGATCCTTCTACAATGTGACAGCCCTTGAGATATTTGTAGACAGCTATTAAGTCACCTCTCAGTCTTCTTTTTTGCAAGCTAAACATTCCCAAATCCTGTAACCGTTCCTCATAGGACATGGTTTGCCGACTGGACACCATTCTGGTCGCTCTTCTCTGAACTTGCTCCAGTTTGTTGATGTCTTTTTTAAAACGTGGTGCCCAAAACTGGACACAGTATTCCAGACGAGGTCTGACCACAGTGGAGTAGAGGGCAATAATGACTTCACGTGATCTAGACTGTATGCTTCTGTTAATACATACCAGAATTGCATTTGCCTTTTTTGCTGCTGCATCACACTGTTGACTCATGTTCAGTCTGTGATCTATTAATATACCCAAGTCCTTTTTACATGTGCTGTTGCTTAGCCTTATTCCTCCCATTCTGTATACGCTTTTTTCATTTTTATTTCCCAGATGTAGTACTTTGCATTTTTCTTCCATAAATCTTTATTGAAAAGGTTTTTTGAGCCAGTAGTTCCTACTTCTACGACTCCTGAGCCTGTTTTGGTTGAGGACAATCTGGAGTATGAAGTGAAGAAGATATTGGATTCTCGTCTGGCTAGACGGAGACTCTAGTACTTGGTCAAGTGGAAAGGTTATGGTCAGGAGGACAATTCTTGGGTGTTTGCTTCTGACATTCATGCTGAAAGATTGGTTCGCGCCTTTCACCGGGCTCATCCTGATCGGCCTGGTGGCGCAGGTGTGGGTTCGGTGACCCCTCCTCAAGGGGGGTACTGTTGTTAACACTCTGGATCTGACTTCTGAGTTTGGGCTCCCTCTGGTGGCTGCTGATAGTAATGAAGCTGTCTTGACTAACAGAAGTCCATCACCTGGGGGCGAAGAGTGGCAATCAGGTGGGACTGACTGGGGAGATATAAGTGAGCTACCTTCCCATGATTCTCATCGGTGATTTGTTGCTTCCTGGTCTTTTTTGGAAGTCAGCTTGCTTCCTGCTTGTCCTACAACTTTCAGATAAGTTATTTGCTGTTTATTTCTGTGGCATTTGTTTTTGTCTATCTCAGTTTTCTGCCCTTCTGGAGTTTGTACAGCCAGATTCCCCTCCGGGGGCCTATGCTGGCCTCTGTTTCTCATTTGCCATTGTTTATGTATTTTCAGTTCCCTGTTATTTCAGTATCCACTTATTTGCTACCATTACACCAGAGTTCTGATCTAGCGGGGGAGAGATGGTGTGGTTTCAGTATTTTTGCATATCAGACGGGTTGGATTTTTTTCTCAGAGTCTTTACTGGATTGCAGATAGTATTCTTTCCTGTCCTGTTCTATCTAGACAGTTTGGGCTCTAGCATTTGCTTGATCTATTTTCTGCCCGTGTTTGTATTTCATCTTGTCTCACCGCCAATATATTTTTGGGGGCTACCTATACCTTTGGGGGCTCTACTCAGGGGCAGTTAGCTTTCCACTTTCTCTCTTTAGGCTTAGTTATCTCTCCCGCTGTGTCGAGGCGTCTAGGGCACCGTAGGCACGTCCCACGGGTACTTCTAGTTGTGTTGTCAGTTCGGGGGTCTGCAATCCGCTAGTTGCCAACCTCTCTGGGTGTCTGGTTACCTGGGCTATTTTGGCTACTGTCCTCCTCGGCTGCCAAATCATAACAGGGCCCCCAAACACCTACATGAGCAGTGCTAATACACTTGATTCAGTATGTGCAGACAAGAAACATATACTTAGTTCATTATGATATAGAAAAATAAGTATTGTCAGGTAATTTTTGCATGTAGCTGAACAGTGGCCCCCAGAATAAATGTTAAAGGTAGGCCCTTGGCACCCCAGTGCAACAATAAACCTAAGTATAGTTTTGTAAAATTGATTGTGCATCGAAAGGAAATCATCCTCAATATCCATGCAGATACTGATCAGACTGGATTTGAACACAAAACCCCATTGCTGTAAGACATATGTCATGGATGGGAGGCTGGTTAGCTTACTTAGATTACGCTCCCACGCTGCCAGGCCACGACGACGTGGGGCGTGCATCCCAGGTGGTAATGGAATGTGGACCCACTGGACCACAGAGGGGGACTCGGGACTACCCGTACTAGGGAAGGGCAGCGACTGGGGTCTGTGACAGCTGAGCATGTGGACAAGATGGTAACATGCAGGACTAGATGACATCACACAACTTCAGGTAAGAAGAAACATAAAGTTTACTATATAAAGTCATAATACATAACACAAGACGTAACAATGTCAGGCTCTCAATTCCACACATCAAGGAAGGGTGAACATCACAGGTCTCCAGACGTCAGGAGATGGCAGGAGGTCATCACGGGTTGATGCAGTCGAGGGTCATCTGGCACGCGCATATCAGGAGAACCTCTCTCTCAGGCCTTGCTCAGGCACATCAGGAGAACATCAGACACCGACCTCGGACACACATTATCACAGGATAGACCCCAGGGAACAGGCAGGACATCAGGACACAGGCAAAACACGGACAGCACGGATCCAGGAACACCGACATGGAAGCTGAGAACATCGGCTGGTCAGATCCAGGACTCACAGGCAGAGCCGTTATCAGGAAACAAGACTGGAGACTCCCCAGGAACACAGAGGAGGAGCCCATCCAGGAACATGAATAGGACCGACTCTGAAACACGGCCTGGACCACCAGGACCATAGACTGGATATCAAAGCACCGGCTGAACATAGAGACACAGGCAAGACACGGATACCAGACAACAGACACGGCTCCAGGCAGAGAACATCAGGACCAAGACATCAGAGACATCGGCAGAACATCGAGCAGCGGTCGTCAGGCTCCAGGCACCAGACAACAGTCATCAGGCTCCAGACACCAGACAGTGGTCGCCAGTCTCCAGACATCGGACACGACCTCCAGCACCAGACAGAGGTCGCCAGACTCCACACATCGGACACGATCTAGAAAGGAACTCAAGCGGTATCGTGCAAGCACCGCAGACTTGGACCAGAGCAGGACGGAGCTAGAGCCGCTTAGTAGGCTGAGCACAGCATAGTAGATGCTCAGAAGGAACACCGGACTCCATCTTCAAAAGACGAACACAGGTTTATTTTCAAGACACTGGTTACAGGAAACTCACAGTCACTGGGTGGATGGTTCAAGACACAGAAGGACTTCAGGAACATCACACAGCAAGAACAAGGGCAAGGACTTTGGTACCAACACATAGACAGGACAGGTCTAATGACAAGGACATCAGCTTTCCCAGAACTGATAGCAGGCAGAATAGGAGCTGAAAACAAGGCAGACCAGGAGCAACATGGATGACAAAACACACATGGCTGGTTAAGGAACCTAATGAGAAGCTTTGGCAACACCAAACAGGGAAGAGGAACTGTTGTGAACACCTTTAATCTGGCTTCTGAGGTTGTGCTCCCTCTGGTGGCTTCTTCTGGTGGTGGAGCTGCCCTGGCTAACAGAGGTCGATCACCTGACGGGGATGATTGGCAATCAGGTGTTACTGACTGGGGAGATATAAGTGAGCAGCCTTCCCATAATGCTTGCTGGTGATTTGTTTCTTCCTAGCCTTTTGGAAGTCTGCTGCTCCTTCTGTGTCCTGCATCTTTCAGATAAGTTATTTTGCTGTTTAAATCTGTGGCTTTGGTTTACCTGTTACTTTTCTCAGTTTTCTGCCTTGCTGGAGTTTGTTCAGCCAGGCCCCTTGCGGGGACCTGTGCTGGACTTTGTGATCATTTTCCACAGCCTGATTCAGTCTTTTCTGTGGTCCTAGTTCCCTGTTATTTCAGTATCTGTTGTTTGCTTCCAGTTTCACCAGAGTTCTGATTTAGCGGGGGAGAGGCCATGTGGTCTCAGTATTTTTGCATATCAGATGTATTGGAGTTTTTCTTAGGGTTTTTTGCTGGATTGCAGACAGTATCCTTTTCTGTCCTGTTCTATCTAGACAGCATGGGCCCCAGCATTTGCTTACTCTATTTTCTGTCTGTGTTTTTGTGCTTCATCTGCCTCGCCGTCAATATGTGTTTGTGGGCTATCTATTCCTTTGGGGCTCTACTCCGGGGCAGTTAGCTTTCCCCTTTCTCTCTGTAGGCTTAGTTAACTCTTTGGCTGTGCCGAGGTGTCTAGGGCATCGTAGGTACGTCCCATGGCTAATTCTAGTTGTGTTGTCAGCTTAGGGTTCTGCAATATGCTAAGTTACCAACCTCTCTGGTGTCTGGTTGCCTAGTCTATGTTTTCCTGTTATCCTCCTCGGTTACCAAATCATAACAGAATCACCAGCCCGAATGTAGATTCTAGGGTACTCAAAAGAAGGAAAGAATATAAAAAAAAAAGTTGTCAGAATTTTTTATATATTTTTTCCTCTTTTTCTTGGGGGCCGTAGGAGGAGACTAAACATTTGACTGATCATGTTGAGCAGCTCGCTACTTAAGTTCAGAGAATTTCTGCCTATCTCGATCAGTTGTCTACTGTAGAACCTAAGATCCCTATTTCTGATTTATTTTCTGGGGATCAGTCTAAATTTTTGAACTTTAAGAATAATTGTAAATTGTTTTTTGCCTTGAAACCTAATTCCTCGGGGAACTCGGTGCAGCAGGTTAAAATTGTCATCTCCTTGTTGCGCGGCGACCCTCAGGACTGTGCTTTTTCCCTGACCCCTGGGGACCCTGTTTTGGCTAATGTGGATTCGTTTTTTCAGGCTCTGGGATTGTTGTATGATGAACCTAATATTATTGATCAAGCTGAGAAAACCTTATTGGCATTGACACAGGGTCAGGAAGCGGCAGAGTTATATTGTCAGAAATTCCAAAAGTGGGGCGGTCCTTACTAAATGGAACCATTATGCCCTAGCAGCTCTTTTTCGGAAAGGTCTGGCAGAGACCGTAAAAGATTTTATGATGGGATTTCCTGTCCCCTATGATCTCAACGACTCTATGTCTTTAGCCATTCAGATTGACAGACGTTTACGTGAACGTAAAACTATACGAGAGGTGGTGTTGCCTTTCAAGCGAACCTCTGAGCCCATGCAGTGTGATAGGGTTATTTCTGGGGCTCAACGTCAGGAATTTAGAAGATGTAATAAGTTGTGCTTCTATTGTGGGGACGCCTCTCATACTATTTCCATCTGCCCTAAGCGGGGAAAATGTTTTGCTCGCTTATTTGTTTTGGGCAATGTACAGCCTAAATTCCTCTTAACAGTTACCTTGAAATGCTGCTTATCTTCATTTTCTGCTAAGGCTTTTGTTGATTCAGGAGCAGCCCTAAACCTGATGAATTTTGACTTTGCCAAATGTTGTGGTTTTCCCATGGTACCCCTGTGGACTCCTATTCCTTTGCAGGGTATTGATGCTACCCCTTTGGCGGAGAATAAACCCCAGTTTTGGGCCCAGGTGATAATGCTGGTAGCCCCGGATCACCAAGAGAATTGTAAATTTTTGGTGTTACATAATTTACATGACTTTGTTGTACTGGGTTTTCCTTGGTTGCAGACCCATAATCCTGTTTTGGATTGGAAGTCTGTGTCTGTGGTCAGTTGGGGTTGTCAATGTGTTCGTGGTGACACTCCTGTTTTTTCTACCTCTCCCCAGTCTCAGGATGTCCCTGACTATTTGGCTGATTTTTCTGATGTGTTTAGTGAGAGTAAGTCTGTGTCCTTGCCTCCTCACAGGAGTTATGAATGCGCGATTGACTTCATAACATAGAACTTTAAATAGGAGTTGCCCCTCAGCAATAGGCTGGGGACAGCAATTCAAGCACACACAGCCCTTAATAAAAGCAGGGAAGGTGTGGCTGTGCGCACCCTAAGCACAGACAGAAACCAGTACAGCATAGCCTGCACAGGAAATGTGGCTAAAGGCACCTGACAGTGGCTGCAAGCTTGGACACACGTGGAAAGTCATGCACCAGCTGCAGAGGACCTCGCAACCTGCGGATAGCTTCCATAGCAGCAGCAGCCAGGGACCGCACACGCAGATGGTCGTGCAGAGGAAAAAAGACTCTACAACACATGTAGAGCTACGCAGTTGAGCAGGGAACTGAGCAGCATCCATACAGGTAACAGACAACAGTATCCCAGCTGATTAGGGGGAAAGGAGCAAAGGGTAAGAGCACAGACATGCAAAGTAATGCCGGGGAAATCAGGAACAAACACACCTGCGTTAGCACATCAATGCTTGGTATCTCACATCTGCCATGTACAACGTTTTACCATGGGTGAACATATACCACGTTGTAAGGAATCCCAATAATTAATTCATCTTTAGTTGGTTAACACTTATAGTCGGAATCACCATCATGAAAACAATATATTTCATTGTTTTATCACTTTGTCAGGTAATTACTTCACCACTGCATCTTTATAAACACATTTGGCCTTTTTTTCACTATTTTTGCCTCCACCACATTTAGTATTTTCAGTATTTTTATAATTATTATAATGCATTGTTGGAATGACACAGTAGAGTTCTTCATCGTTGGATTTTCAGACGCCCCCAATCTTTGGTCTCTCTCTTTTTATTTTTTCTGCTGGTCTATATACTGACAATAGTTGGGAATTTGACTCTTATTCTACTTATATGTTCCAGCTCTTCATTAAAAACTCCAATGTACTTCTTCTTATGTAACTTGTCTTTTCTGGACATTGTCTATACATCGGTGACGTCTCCAAAATTGATCCACATATTTGTCACCAACGATGGCAGAACTTCCTTTTCGGAGTGCATAGTTCAGCTTTTCTTTTCCATTGCTTTTTGGAACACTGAATATCTTTTACTCACGGTGATGTCTTATGACCGCTACGTGGCCATCTGTAAGCCGTTACATTACATGATGATTATGAAAAGCACAGTGTGTAGGATTGCTGCTGCCGGGACCTGGATTGCAGGTCTGCTGGGGTCAATTACTCCAACATGCTCCACCGCCATGGCAAAATTTAAATCAATTAATAGACTCAATCATTTTTATTGCGACATTAAAGCATTGGAAAAAGTGGCGATAGGTAATGATTCATATATACGTAACTCAATTTTCATCCACGGTCTTCTATACGTCGCAACCTCTTTTATTCTCACTCTCATTTCATACACCTTTATAATCACTACTGTTCTCAAAATTCGTACCAAAAAGCGAAAATGCAAGGCCTTCTCTACTTGTGCCTCTCATCTCAGCATCATCAGCCTTTTCTATACTTTGTTGTTTGGTTTGTACTTTAGTCCTAAGTCAACTGTTTCACTGAATCAAGGGAAGATATTAACAGTCCTAATTGTCTATATGATTCCTCTATTAAATCCAGTGGTTTATAGCTTCAGGAACAAAGACGTTAAGGAGGCATGTAGGAGAATCCTTACAATGTAAATGCATGAATTGAATTATATGAATTAATACAATTTTTTCATCTGTAGTTATTTTTCTTTTTTGGTAATTTTATGTTTTTTTATTAAAAGAGAAGATAGGTAAATATAAAACTTATTTTAAAATATGTAATGTAGATTTATGTAAAATATTCCTTACAATTTGTCAAGCTAAAGAAATAAATTCACCATAGATTTTGAAGAAAATTCTGCAATTGCAAGTGCTGTGCGATTTTTGTGCACCGGGGTCCTTTGAAAAGCCGCAATTCATATGCGGCTACTGTAAAATCACACTGACAGGTTATAATAGAAAAGATAGAATAGATATATACACATACAATATATATATATATATATATAAATATATACACTGCTCAAAAATAAAGTGAAGGAGGAAGCAAATCAACTAGATTCAAGGGGTATACATGACCCGTTAGCAGGGAGCGTCCCGACATACGTTTCGCGTTAGCTTCTTCTGATGGGGGTGTAGTACCAACCAGGTCATGCATACCCCTTGAATCTAGTTGATTTGCTTCCTCCTTCATGTCTAGCTGACTATTTCAAAGCAGTAGCATGCTTGCACTTTAATCACTGCACTTTAACCTAATTTTATGTCATCCGTATTTGATTGCTGCCATATTCAGTAGCTTATTTTTGCACCTTACAATATGGTTTTGTCTCTGTAAGTATTCTAAAGCATGTTTTGCACTAGTATTGAACATTATTTAGCACTATGCACTTTAATGTTATTTATTGTCTTTGGATGTAGAGATAGCAAACAATCTAAGAGAATATATATGTAGACAATTTTGCTGTGAGGAGCCATAAAGATTTTTACATAGAGCCATAAGCTATATGGGCATCTAAATAGAGATGTATGGGAAAACTCTTTTCCTTGTTTATGTATCTTTGCCTTATGAATGTTATATTGAATACCAAATTTGGCTGACAAGTCTAAAAGCACTGTTTGCAAAGAGAAATATATTGAATTATGTGACATTGATTAACATTCAAGAAAGCTTTGCTCCATACATAAAGTAGCCTCTTTGAGGAACCCTATTGAAAAAAATATTTTTCTTTATATGCTCTGTATATTTATCCATCTGTTGAATATGTTTATGGCATGGGTATATTAATTCCTGTGTTCGCAGGTCCATATATGTGTATTCATCCACTGAATCTTTTTAATAGTTGTGTGTTAATATTTGTTAAATAAAAACTTTTGAATTTTTACTTGGAATATGCTTCAGTTCAGTTTCACATGCTGCTATGCAAATGGAATAGACAACAGATGGAAATTATTGGCAATTATCAAGACACACTCAATAAAGGTGTGGTTCTGCAGGTGGGGACCACAGACCACATCTCAGTACCAATGATTTATGGATGATGCTTTGGTCACTTTTGAATGTTGGTTGTGCTTTCACACTCGTGGTAGTATGAGACGGACTCTACAACCCACACAGGTGGCTCAGGTAGTGCAGCTCATCCAGGATAGTGTGGCGCCCCTCAGGGCCGGCGTCAGCACCCGGCGCACCCGGGCAAATGCCGGGGCCCTGGCGAGATGGTGGGGCCCACTTGGCACCTGAGCAAGGGGTGTTTTTTTTTTTTTTATCTGGGGTCGGTCCAAATGCATACAAAACCACATAAAGCGCAAAAACGCTGGAAAATCTGCATAACAAAACACATATTTTTACCTGCATTTTCATGTCTCTGCACACGTTGCGGATTCTGCTGCGGATCCACAGCAGATTTGGCCCTGTGGATCCGCAGCTGATTCTGCTGCGTTGTACAGTACCATTATAGTCTATGCAAAATAAAAAACCGCAGCAAAAACGCTACGGGTTCATTTCCGGAGCATGTCAATTCTTTGTGCGGATCTGCAGCGTTTCTGCACCCATTGACTTGCGTTGAGTCAGGCGCTATCACTAATGTAAGAAGTGAAATCTGGCATTGTGCTATACCTATATTTCTCTGCTGTATCTGTGCATCATGAATCGTGGTATGTGTTAAAGGGGGGACCCACTGAGACTCTTTTGCCCAGGGCCCTCAAAAACCTGGAGCCGGCCCTGGCGCCCCTGAGGGTTCAGTCGCCACAGAGGTATTGCACCTCACCCAGAGGTGTGATACCCCATCCTCAGGTAAGGAGGGAGGCACCACCTAGGACTCTAACACCTGCACCCAACACACACTAGAACAGCTGGGCACCCTGGATGGAACCTTCAGGACGATGGTCTCATCCCAGGCTGAGATAGGAAAGGGTGTATGGGTGGGTGGAGTAGGTAGCAAGGAGAAGTGAAGCTTGAGGAAGCAGTAGGCAGGATTAGAGAGTCCTGTGAAGGAAGAGGAAGGAGAAGGACGTGTGTTGAGCAGCTCCCAGTGAGGGGACGCTGCATTGGGAAGAGAAGGAGTCTGGATAGAAACTCAGAGGGACCAGAAGCCAGGAAGGGCTTAGTCCTAGTGAAGTGGGAGAAGGAAGCAAGCGAGAAAGAAAGATAAGCTTCTGGAGAGAGAGAGAGAGAGAGAGAAAGAGAGAGGAAGAAGTCCTAGGGATACGGAGAGAGCAGAAGCCATTCGTTGGTCCCGGTCTGTTGGCAGAGGGACTTGGTCGCAAGAGGGAACTCGACCCCTAGACTAGTGGAAGAACTTCATGATTCAGCTAGCAAGTCGACTGATGTGGTACCTTAGGGATCACAGTCAATAACCACCATTATCTTCTCTGAGAGGCAGCTATATAGAATCAAGAGGAACGCAGAAATAAGTCGTTGTCCTAGAGGATTCGCAGCAGCTGATCAGAGACGCTGTTGGAGAAGGTGCTGTAAGAATAGAAAGGAGTTGAAAATCACAGGGAGATGGCCAGAGAAAGAGACACAAACATCTAAATCGGAGTCCTGGAAAGGTGCATCCCAATCTACCTGGGGGTTTGCTGAGCACCTCACCTGGAGGACACAGTGCCAAGTGGGCGTCTGTACTGCTAGCATCAGAACCGTGAGTAAAGCATTGGAAACTGCAACTCGCTGACTATTTCTCAGTTTCTTCATGCGTCACCCATTGCACTCAGCTTCATCTCCCAGCACCATTACCACCTTTCACTACATCTACCTGCCCTGGGATCCCATAGTCTCACCTGTGGGAGACAGTACCAACTCTGCTGCATCTCACCATCTATCCCAGAGGATCTGCACCGCAGTGCTGGTCGCCATTGACCAGATACCACAGGTGGCGTCATGAATACCTACACTACACACTCTAAACATCCCCTGTAAATAATTCTCCTTTCATTAGACGCTCAGGGCCACGGACCGGGTCACTGCCGCTGTGACACATCCCCTCAATACACCGGCCCGGTACCGAGTATCCCACTGCCCTGGCGGGTGACCCAATAGCACATCAATTCGAGCTGTGGCAAGAAGGTTTGCTGTGTCTGTCAGCGTAGTGTCCAGAGGCTGGAGGCGCTACCAAGAGAAAGGCCAGGAGACTTGGAGGGGGCCGTAGGAGGGCAAATACCAAGCAGCAGGACCGCTACCTCCGCCTTTGTGCAAGGAGGAACAGCAAGAGCACTGCCAGAGCCCTGAAAAATGACCTCCAGCAGGCCACAAATGTGCATGTGTCTGCACAAACGGTTAGAAACCGACTCCATGAGGATGGACTGAGGGCCCGACATCCACAGATGGGGGTTGTGCTCACAGCCCAACACCGTGCAGGATGCTTGGCATTTGCCACAGAACACCAGGATTGGCAAATTTGCCACTGTCGCCCTGTCGGTGCTCTTCACAGATGAAAGCAGGTTCACACTGAGCACATGTGACAGACATGACAGAGTCTGGAGACGCCATGGAGAGCAATCTGCTGCCTGCAACATCCTTCAGCATGACCGGTTTGGCAGTGGGTCAGTAAAGGTGTGGGGTGGCATTTTTTTGGAGGGCCGCACAGCCCTGCATGTGCTCGCTAGAGGTAGCCTGACTGCCATTAGGTACCGAGATGAGATCCTCAGACCCCTTGTGAGACCATATGCTGGTGCGGTTGGCCCTGGGTTCCTCCTAATGCAGGACAATGCCAGACCTCATGTAGCTGGAGTGTGTCAGCAGTTCCTGCAAGATGAAGGCATTGAAGCTATTGACTGGCCTACCTGTTCCCCAGACCTGAATCCGATTGAACACATCTGGGACATCATGTCTTGCTCCATCCACCAGCGTCACGTTGCACCACAGACTGGAGAGATCCCTCAGGAGACCCCCTCCTCCCGCTGTCCCGGCGGGACACTATGTGTCCCACAGTGAGCTGAGCCACCACGCCCCCCATACACCCTATAGTTGCCTTCCAGCGCTGCACTTTAGCTTCTCACAGCAGAGCAATGACCTGCTGCTGAGCTTCCTACTCTGTGCACACAGGACCTGTGATGAGGTCACAGGAGGGGAGGAGTTGGGTGTCACATGGTCAGGCTCCTCCGTGTACAAGTCTGCTATGCTGGTTGTCATGGGTGCTGGCTGTCGCTGAGGGTAAGTTTATGTGAGGGGTCAGGAGGGATTTAAAGTGTGGATGTAGCAGAGTCGTGTGTGTACGAGGTGTATAGAGCGGAGCCGTGTGTGTATGAGGTGTATAGAGCGGAGCCGTGTGTGAAAAGTGTATGGAGCGTAGCCGTGTGTGTACGAGGTGTACGGAGCGGAGCCGTGTGTGTATGAGGTGGCTGTAGCAGTGCAGTGTGTGTACGGAGCTGAGCCGCTCATCTCCGTACAAACAGGGCTCCGTGCTTGAGCCGTGTGTGTACGGAGCAGAACCGTGTGTGTACGGGGTGTAGAGAAGTGGAGCCGCATGTGTACGAGGTGTACGGAGCGGAACCGCGTGTGTACGAGGTGTACGGAGCGGAACTGCATGTGTGCGAGGTGTATGGAGCGGAGCTGTGTGTGTACGAGGTGGTTGTAGCAGTGCTGTGTGTGTGCGGGGCGTACAAAATGGAGCCTTGTGTGTATGAAGTGTACGGAGCTGAGCCGCTCATCTCCGTACACACAGGGCTCCGTGCTTGAGCCGTGTGTGTACGGAGCGGAGCAGAGCCGTGTGTGTACGGGGTGTAGAGAAGTGCAGCCGCGTGTGTATGGAGCGTTACCGCGTGTGTACGAGGTGTACGGAGCGGAAACGCATGTGTACGAGGTGTACGGAGCGGAACTGCATGTGTACGAGGTGTATGGTGCAAAGCCACATGTGTACAAGGTTTACGGAGCGTGGCTGCGTATGTACGAGGTTTACGGAGTGAAGTCGTGTGTGTACTGAGTGGAGCCGTGTGTGCGCGAGGTGTACGGAGTGGAGCCGTGTGTGCGCGAGGTGTACAGAGGGGAACCGTGTGTGTATGAGGTGTGCGGAGCCGTGCATGTACAAGGTGTATGGTGGGGAGCATTCATACTTCCCAACAGTCCCGATTTTGAGAGAGGGTCTGCCCCGCTGTCCCGGCTGGCAGCTTACTTTCCCCGTGGACACAGGAGTACACGTCGGAGCCCCGAGGAGCACTTTAAAACTCTGCTCTTTCTTTCTTTTCCTCAGTACCAGTCAGTGTGCGCACAGTACCAGCCACTGATCCCATAATGCCAGCCACTGTGCCCTCAGTACCAGTCCGTGTGATCAGCAGGGCTAAATGGGTGTAGTTGGGGCGTGGACATGGGTGTGATTAGTTGTGAAATGGGTGTGGTCAGGGGCGTGGCCTAAAATTTACCGCGGCGCGCTACGCGCACCGCAACCTCCGTCCCTCTTTCCCATCTTCAAAAGTTGGGAGGTATGTTGTAGGGAGGTCATACAGGCACGTGGAGGCCACACCCAATACTGGGCCTCATTTTGACTTGTTTTAAGGACATTACATTCCACTTTAATTTTGTGTGTGACTCCAAATCCAGGCCTCCATTGGTTAATAAATTTGATTTCCATTGATGATTTTTGTGTGATATTGTTGTCAGTACATTCAACTTTGTACAGAACAAAGTATTCAATGAGACTATTTCATTCGTTCACATCTAGGATGTGTTATTTGAGTGTTCCCTTTATTTTTTTGAACAGTGTACATGTCAGTGACATACATACTGTACATATATATGTATTTATATTTCATAGCTAGATAGATATCAGAAAAGTATAGAATAAATGGTTTACATACAGTAAATGCATACAGAATAGGTAGATATATAGATCTGTGTGACAAATTTAACTAATATAGTATGTGCGCAGGTTACTGTAAATGTATTTAATTAATAAAACATTATTTTTTGGAAAAAATGATGTGCGCTCCCGTGCAATTTACCAAACCAGAGAGGGAAAGCCAGCGACTGGGTGCAGATGTTTATATCCTGGGAAGCGAGTAATACCCATGGATCTTCCCAGACTACCCAGCCCACAGTGTTGTGAACGCTCTGGTTTCTGAGTTGGGGTTCCCTCTGGTGGCTGCTGATAGTGATGAAGCTGCCTTGACTGACAGAGGCCCTTCAGCTGAGGATTCAGCTGCGGACGATTGGCAATCTGGGAGTGATGACTCGGGAGATTTAAGGGAGTAACCTTCCCATGATCCTTGCCGGTGATTAGTTGTTTCCTCCTGGTCCAGTTTGGAAGTCAGCTTGCTTTCTGCTGTCTCCTGCAACTTTCAGATAAGTTATTTTCTGCTTGTTCCTGTGGTTTTGTTTTCTTTTGTTTTTCTGCCCTTCTGAGTGAGGTCAGCCGGGTCCCCCTGCTGGGCCTGCGCTGGTCTCTGTTTCTCATTTATCTCGGTTTATTTGTTCAGTCCCTGTTATTTCAGTGGCTGCTGGGTAGCTTCCTGTTTACACCAGAGTTCTGATATAGCGGGGGAGAGATCGTGTGGTCTCAGTATATTTGGAATCAGAATGTTGAAATTTTTCCTAGGGTTTTGCTGGATTGCAGACAGCATTCTTTCCTGTCCTGTCCTATCTAGATAGTTTTGGGCCCCAGCATTTGCTTACTCTATTTTCTGCCTGCGTTTGTATTTCATCTTGTCTCACCGCCAATATATGTGTGGGGGCTACCTATTCCTTTGGGGCGCTACTCCGGGGCAGTTAGCTTTCCCCTTTCTATCTTTAGGCTTAGCTAACTCTCCGGCTGTGTTGAGGCATCTAGGTCATCGTAGGTACGTCCCACGGCTGCTTCTAGTTGTGCGGTTAATTTAGGGGTCTGCAATCCATTAGTTAATACCTCTCTGGGTGACTGGCTGCCTTGGCTATTTTTGTTACTGTCCTCCTCGGCTACCAAATCATAACACCACAGCTGTATATTTAGCCTTTGCTGGCTATTAAAATAGGGGATCCCCAAAAACTTGACTTGGATCCCCCTATAATTAATAACCAGAAAACGCTATGCAAACAGCTGTGGGCTGATATTCATAGCCTAGGAAGGGGTCATGGATATTGGCCGCCCCCTGGCTACAAACACCAGCTCACAGCCGCCCCAGAAATGGCGTATCTCTAAGAAGTGCCAATTCCAACACTTATCCTCTCTCTTCCCATTTGCCCTGTAGTGGTGGCAAATGGGGTTCATTATTTGTGGGGTTGGTGTCACCTTTGTATTGTAAGGTGACATCAAGCCCATGGCTTAGTAACGGAGAGGTGTCAATAAGATACCTATCCATTACTAATCCTATAGTTGTTATAGGTAAAATAAAAACACAGCCAGAATAAAGCATTTTAATGAAATAAAACACTAAACACAGTTTCCCATTTTTATTATACAGCTAATCCATGCCATGCCCTCATTCTCCAGTAGTAAAAAAAAATAACAAACCAACAATATACCATACCTGTCCGTAGTTGTGTCCCACGCAGTAATCCATATCTAGGGAATACACAGTTTGCAACCAGGACGGTGCTAAGATGCGACTGTCCCAGCTGTAAACCACTGGTGAATGAATGAGATGCTGCCGGCGCAGCATCAGTGACTAGCGGCGACATCACTGATGCTGCTCGCCCTCACAGGCTGACCTGCGCTTAACTCTGGAGCGTGGGAAAATGAACGCCACATCTATTCATCTATTGTGGTACAGCAAAGGGTGTAGTGCTGGATGGAAGATATATTTCTCCCAGCAGGATAAAATTTGGCCAGGATTTTCCCTAAAGTTGAGGACCTGCAATGATGTCACGATCACGTGATGAGCCCATGTGAGGTATACCTCACCTGTGGGTGTGGTTATAAGCTATGTAATGCAGATTGTTGTTTGGCACATGGTCTGTGTGCAAGGTGTAAAGAACTAGACTGAAGTTAGCCTGAACTTGTCCTGTTGTACTACACGTGTTGCAAAGGTTTTGCGACTAGACTCATAGCAACTTGGGAATGGCACCTGGTGGACGCCACTGACCTGGCAGCCACTTAGTTAAGCCCGTCCCGTGCAAGGGTGAGTCTGAGACCAGTGTTTCTTCAAGTTGGAATATGTTTTGTTTTTTTTTCCCTTACTATCTGCTACCTACTGTTTAAAGTGTCATTAAACCACTGAAGTTTGGACTCTAAGCCTGTGTGTTGCCTCATTACTGCGGCCCTGTCACTCCCTAACAGAGCAAAACCTTACACTACCTATTCTGTATGTATTTTCTGTATGTAAAACATCTATTCTATCCTTTTCTTCTATCTATCTAATATAAATGTATATATATATATATATATCTCTATCTATCTATATATATACACTATATATATATATATATAAATAGATAAAGATATATAATATATATATATATATATATATATGTATATATATATATATATATAAAATAACACACAACACCAGTGCAATGGGGCTGCAAGATCTGAGAATGAAACACAGCAACACCTAGAGCAAGAACCAGTCACCATTACAGAAGAAGACATCCAACAGCGGGTCAAGAACATGAAGAGCTGGACAGCACCTGGCCCAGACATAATCCACACCTACTGGCTAAAGAAATTAACAGCGGTACATGGACGAATGGCAAAGCAGATGAACCAACTGCTAGAAGCGGGCCACCACCCAGCTTGGCTAACACAAGGTAGAACAGTGCTAATCATGAAGGATCCTCACAAAGGAACAGTCCCATCCAACAACCGCCCAATAACCTGCCTTACAACAACTTGGAAACTCCTGTCAGGCATCATAGCCACCAAGCTACAGAACCATATAAACCAGTACATGACTCCAGCTCAGAAAGGCATTGGGACCGACACCAGAGGCTCTAAGCACTAGCTCCTAGTAGATAGAGCAGTCACTCAAGACTCAAGATCCAGACAGACCAATCTCAGTACAGCCTGGATTGACTACAGGAAAGCCTATGACTCAATGCCACACACATGGATCTGTGAATGCTTGGCTCTCTACAATGTCAACAGGAACTTATGAACCTTCCTCAGAAACTCAATGGGGCTATGGAGAACAACATTGGAAGTCAATTCAAGACAACTAGCACAAGTGACCATCAAATGTGGCATATACCAAGGTGATGCACTGTCCCCATTGCTGTTCTGCATAGACTTGAACCCCCTCAGTCAGATAATTACAGAGTCTGGCTATGGATACAAGTTCAAAAGTGGAAGCACCATCAGCCACCTCCTCTACATGGATGACATCAAGCTGTATGCGAAAAATGAACGAGACATCGATTCACTGATCCACCTGACAAGGATCTACAGCGAAGACATCGGGATGTCCTTCAGACTGGAGAAGTGCAGCCGGTTGGTAATAAAGAGGGCAAGGTAGTCAAAATTGATGGAGTGGAATTACCAGCAGGGCACGATAGCTGATGTACAGACATGCTACAAGTACCTCGGCATTCCACAGGGATACGGTAACCATGATGAGGAGGCAAGGAAAGCAGCAACATCCAAATACCATCAAAGGAAATGACAGGTCCTGAAGAGCCATCTCAATAGGAAGATAAAATCTGCGCCATCAATACATATGTCCTGCCAGTTATCAGATACCCTGCTGGCATAGTGTGCTGGCCAAAATAAGAGATGGAAGCTGCAGATGTGAAGACACGAAAGCTCCTCACAATGCATGGTCTCCACCCTAAGTCTAGCACCCAAAGATTGTATACCAACAGAAAGGAGGGTGGTCGAGGTGTAATAAGCATCCAAGCCACCATCGCGGATTAAACAATTAGCATCCAGGAATACATCAGAAAAATGGCACCAAAAGATGAGATGCTGAGGGAAATCCTAAGGCAGCAACAACAACAGATCTGGAAGGAAGAACAGGAACATGAAGCGTCATGGCAAAACAAGCCACTGCATGGATGTACCATCGACAGATAATGGAAGTGGCTGACATGGAGAAATCCTACCTATGGCTGGAGAAAGCTGGACTCCGAGACAGCACTGAGGCACTAATCATAGCAGCACAAGAGCAAGCACTAAGTACCAGATCCATAGAAGCAGGGATATACCACACGAGACAAGACTCAAGGTGCAGACTATGCAAAGAAACCTCAGAAACCGTCCAACACATGGTGGCAGGATGCAAAATGCAAGCAGGAACAGCTTATACTGAATGCCACAACCAAGTAGTGGGAATTGTATACCGGAACATCTGCACAGCATATGGGCTAAGTCCTCCGAAGTCCAGGTGGGAGACCCCAGAAAAAGTGGTGGAGAATGAAAGGGCTAAAATCCTGTGAGACTTCAAGATCCAGAGGGATAAGCAGGTGTTGGCTAACCAAGCAGAAATTGTCATAGTAGACAAGGACCAAAAGACAGCAATGATAATAGATGTGGCAGTGTCAAGTGACGGCAACATGAGAAAGAAGGAATATGAGAAGCTGGAGAAATACCAGGGCCTCAAAGGAGAACTGGAGAAGATGTGGAAGGTGAAGGCAACAGTGATTCCAGTGGTGATAGGAGCACTTGGAGCAGTGACCCCTAAGTTGGAAGAAAGACTGCAACAGATCACAGGAGCAACATCTGAGCTCTCTGTCCAGAAAAGCACAATGCTGGGAACAGCTAAGATCCTGTGCAGAACCCTCAAACTACCAGGCCTCTGGTAGAGGACCCGAGAATGAGAAAGGACAAACAAAGACCACCCCCAGTGGGGGTGAGAAGGAAGGTTTATATTTTTTTATGAAGAATATTTTGATTTAAAACGATGTGTAAATGACAGAGAACTGCTGCATGTAAAAGCTCATGTTAAAATCGCATTGCATATGGGATGCATACGCAAGTCATACTGATGTTCCATGTAAAAATCGCACAGAAATCGCATGACACTCGTCCGTTTTTTCGGTCTGGAAATCAGACCATTTTTTTCTCGCATATGGGTATGTACCCTAAGATAGTAAAAAGCTCATTCTCTATATCTACAGGGCATCTCACAAAATTAGAATATCATCAAAACATTAATTTATTTCAGTTCTTCAATACAAAAATTGAAACTCCTATATTATATAGAGTCATTACACACAGAGTGATCTATTTCACGTGTTTGTTTTTTTGTTAATGTTGATGATTATGGCTTACAGCCAATCAAAACCCAAAAGTCATTATCTCAGTAAATTAGAATACTTTATAACAACAGCTTGAAAAAATGATTTTAAAATCCGAAATGTTAGCCTACTGAAATGTATGTTCAGTAAATGCACTCAATACTTGGTCAGGGCTCCTTTGGCATCAATTACTGCATCAATGCGGCGTGGTATGGAGGTGATCAGCCTGTGGCACTGCTGAGGTGTTATGGAAGCCCAGGTTGCTTTGATAGCAGCCTTCAGCTCGTTTGCATTGTTGGGTCTGATGTCTCTCATCTTCCTCCTGACAAAACCCCATAGATTCTCTGTGGGGTTAAGGTCAGGTGAGTTTGCTGCCAATGAAGTACAGTGATACTGTTGTTTTAAAACCAGGTATTAGTACTTTTGGCAGTGTGGACAGGTGGCAAGTCCAGCTGGAGAATGAAATTTCCATCTTGAAAAAGCTTGTCGGCAGAGGAAAGAATGAAGTGCTCTAAAATTTCCTGGTAGACGGCTGCGCTGACTTTGGTCTTAATAAAACACAGTGGACCTACACCAGCAGATGACATGGCTCCCCAAACCATCACTGATTGTGGAAACTTCACACTAGACCTCAACCAGCTTGGATTGTCAGTCTCTCTACTCTTCCTCCAGACTCTGGGACCTTGTTTTCCAAGGACTAGTGTGAAGTCTCCACAATCAGTGATGGTTTGGGGAGCCATGTCATCTGCTGGTGTAGGTCCACTGTGTTTTATCAAGACCAAAGTCAGCGCAGCCGCCTACCAGGAAATTTTAGAGCACTTCATGCTTCCCTCTGCCGACAAGCTTATTGGAGATGGAAATTTAATTCTCCAGCAGGACTTGGCACCTGTCCACACTGCCAAAAGTACCAATACCTGGTTTACAAACAACAGTATCACTGTGCTTGATTGGCAGCAAACTCGCCTGACCTTAACCCCATATAGAATCTATGGGGTATTGTCAGGAGGAAGATGAGAGACACCAGACCCAACAATGCAGAGAAGTATTCTAATTTACTGAGACAATGTCTTTTGGATTTTTATTGGCTATAAGAAATAACAATCAACATTACAGAAATAAACACGTGAAATAGATCACTCTGTTTGCAATAACTCTATATAATATATGAGTTTCACTTTTTGTATTGAAGAACTGAAAAAAATTAACTTTTTGATGATATTCTAATTTTGTGAGATGCACCTGTATGTGTTGACAGATAAGGTTCTGAACAAGCCTATTCCTATAATATGATTAACTGGCTAGAGACAGGAAAGGACACACTGGAACTAAAGGCTGGGTCTCACATAGCGATACACCAGCGATCCCGACAACGATATGCACTTGTCAGGATCGCTGGTGTATCGCTACATGATCGCTGCTGAGCTGCCAAACAGGCAGCGATCAGGACAGCGACACTGCGGGTAACATGGCTTAGTTACCCGCAGTGTACGTTGGATACCAGCGCCCTGATGCAGGGAGCTGGTAACCAAGGTACACATGGGTTTCCAGGCGCTGCGCGGTGCCTGGAAACCCGCTGTGTACCTTGGTTACCAGTCCGCATCAGGCTGGTTCCAAGGTACACGCGGTTCTGGCACACCCGCGCCTGGAACCCCTGTCTGGTACCGATCGCTGGTCCCTGTCAGCGAGCTATGAGTGCTCAGCGGATGACAGCGAAAAAATGTCCTGACATTTCAGCGACGATCAGCGATACCCGGCAGGGGGGCTGATCGTCGCTGAATGTCACACACAGCGATATCGCTGGGGAGCTCGCTGCTGCTCACAAAACTAGTGACTCAGCAGCGATCTCACTAGCGAAATCGCTATGTGAGACTGGGGCTTTAGAATGGTGTCTCGGTCACTAAATAGGATTCCGCCACTGCTCCTTATCTTGCTCAATCAATATTATGATATTTGAGGCAACGATAATTTTTATTGGTTACTGAATCTAGTTAGCTCTATCTAATATGTGTTCTGTCGTGACCTCCATCTGAAATCACCCTGTTTCCTATATTTTTGTGAGCTATTTAATATTAGCTAATAGGCCAGCTTCCTTTGATACTAGGTGCCCAAGATCCTTCCCTGTCACAATCACAGCCATATAGGGTTAGCAGGGTAAGCCGTCGTCGAGCGGGGGCGCCATTGCACAGGTTTTAGGGTGCCAACCTCCACTGGTAGGTAGAGAAACCTAGTTCAGGACAGGGTTAGGTACTTCCCTGTGGTGGTTCGATTCTCTTTTTTCTTGTCTGGTTATGATGTTTTGTTTTTTTATGTTTTGGAGAGTGACATGTTTTAATATGTTGTAATAAAGGTTATATTTTATCTAAATAGTAAGAATCTATGGTGAGTCAATAGATTTCATTCTTACTCCATTTTTTCTATAACTGTGAAAGAAATCCGTTCATTGGAGACTTATAGCTCAGAATTCCGCAGGTGGTCAACTGACACCAAATGGAATGACCCGGCTCTCAGAAGCCAATTCCTACAGGGCCTCACTTAAAAGTTAAAGGACGCATTAGCAGTGTATGAAACTCCTGTGTCACTGGAGGCTGCCATGTCCTTGGCTATTCAGATGGATAAATGCCTGCGGGACAGATGGGTAAGACCACCGGCTTCAGAACCCTCTTTCCGGGACAAGATCACAGTGTTGGAGGAAAGGTCTGGGGGTGAACCTATACATGTGGAGTTAGAGGAAGCCATTGAGTTGGGAGGTGCATTCACGTCTCATGTTTTCCTCGACATTTGCAAGAAAAAACGTGTATGTGCTTTTTTTGTGGGAAAAAGTGACATTTTATTGGGGCTTGTCTTGCAATACCAAAGCAAAAAGAGACTTGATTAACCCTTGAGAGCCTTGAACTTGATAATCAAGGGGTGTGTTTGTCTTCAACCTGCAATTCTCATTTTATCCTGACAGCAGTGGTGGTGCTAGAGAGCAGGTCTAAAAAAAATTCTGTGTTTGTAGACAGTGGAGCAAGAATCAGCATAGTGGATGCCGTGTTTGCTAGAACGCATGGTTTTGTCTGCTCTAACTTGGATAAACTTATTCCTATTTGCGCCATGTACTCAGCACCACTTGCACAGAGAACACTGATACAAATTGTTTATAACCTAAGACTGAAGGTGGGGTCTGTGCATTATGAAATAATTCCTTGTTATGTCCTGAAGGGTCACCACACTCCAATGGTTCTGGGTTTGCCCTGGTTGGTGAAGCATAATCCAACTGTGGATTGGCAATCTAGAGAGATTGTAAAGTGGGGAGATTACTGTAATGGAAACTGCCTAAACTTTTCCACTTCTGCTGCATCTAAAGGGTCCTTACCGGCATTTTTGTCTGACTTGGAGGACCCTGCCCCAATTTTGCAGGAGGTAGGCATCTCGGCCTTGTACACTGACCTGGAGGGTAAGGTGTTGGGAGGTTATTTGTGCCATCTAATTTGCGCTGCAAAGCATTTAGAGAATTTCATAACTCTGTACTTGCTGGCCACCCAGGCAACTGCGGACCTCCTTTCTCATCATTTTTAGAGCCTGGGGTTGCATCAGGATGTGGTTAAACAACTGTCTGCCTGCAATGTTTGCGCACGTTCTAAAGTACCGCATACCTGTCCATCTAGTCCTGTTTTGCCACTATCTGTTCCTAACAGGGTTAGGGGAGACAGGCATAAACATATGACTGTCGGTAAACGCATGCCAGGTCAGGACCTGAATGTGAATGTGTTTGTGTGGTTGTCTACCAGGAATTTCAGGTTGAGGGTTTCTTCCTGGAAGTTCAGACCTAGATTCATTGGTCCCTATAACTGCCATCATTGGTCCAGAAGAGTTTCATCTTGAGCTACCTCAGGCTCTTAAGGTCTACAATGTTTTTCACAGGCCTTTGCTCAAGAGATAAGTGGAACCCCTTGAACACTCACCCCTACCAATTATGGTTGATGGAAACCTAGAGTTTCAATTTTCAAGGATTGTAGTTTCTTGCCTCTGACGTCGTTCCCTACAATACTTAGTGCATTGGTGGGTTATGGTCCAGAGGAAAGGATGTGGGTTTCTGCATCAGAGGTGAACACCCTCAGGCTGGTTCGTTCGTTCCACACCTCTTATCCTGAGAAACCTGGTCTTGAGTGTCCGGAAGCCACTCGTAGAAGGAGGAGTACTGTCATGAATGTGTCAGAGGCTGCACACAGTTGCATTGCATCCGTCTGAAAAAGGTCTCGGATGTTTGCTTTGCACGTCCCTCGGTGCTAATGACCACATCGGGACCTGGGTGTTTATAACTCCCTACTTCCTATTGGGAGGGGCGGGTGTTATTTCCTATTTGCACTTCTCTGTTGAAGCTTGGAGCTGTAGCAGTCTGCTAGAGTCCTCTTGGAGTTTGGAGGTCGTCTGCATTTCTCTCTGAGTCTACTCAAGCTAAGTGTCCCCCTGGTTTCATTTATCCAAACTGTCTTTAGTGTTAGTGCGATTGACTACCGTTCATCCTGTAATTCCTGGTGCATGGCTTATCGCCAGGGTCACACAGGGACTAGGTATCCTGCTTGGCGATAGGTGCGGTACCTATATAGGGACGGCAGGACAGATAGGGTGATGTTAGCTCAATCTAGGGGTCTCCACTTCCCCATTCCCTAGTGTTTGGTTCCCCTTCCTTTATCCTTTTTTTTGCACTTAGTCTATCCTATACTTGAGTGACAGTCGGGGGTGGGGCTAGTCTTTGTTCTTGCTTCGGTTCTCTTCTTGCAGTGAGCACTGACAGTGCACTCTCTTCCCTGCTTCCCACTTCTCATTAGAGCCGGAGATGGAATGAACTGTCACTGTGCATTAAAAAAGATAGTGCACAGTGAGAAGTGAGCTTGTACTGAGCATACATCAGAATTGACAACCGATGTATGCTCAATACAGCAGAGACTAGCCCAGCTCCTTGAAACAAACGTCACTGAGTGATGACAATTCATTTCAGGTGACAACAGAGGCTGCAGCAGTGACCACAGCCTATGCCCCATAATGGTGTCTCGTTTGACTATCCCAGCATGCAACATGATTCAAACCTGAAGTAGATTTTAAAAACAGTAGAGAGTGAATGGTACTGACTTTTCAATTAAAATATATTAGAAAATAGATTAGATTATTACATTACACAGACATTTCACATTACAGTCAGTCAATCTTAGTTTCAGAATACCCCTTTAGTAAAAAGGATTGTCTCTTTTGTAAAAATTAGAATGTCTGCAAAAAAATGTGGTGACAATGTAAATTTGAATTATCATTTTACTGGAATAGATCATTAGATGAAACACATAACTGGTGTCTACTGGGAATTGTTGAAGATACAGATTGGAAATCCCAATGAGATGAAAAAGTGACCTATGGGGATAACGCCGGCCCCATATAAGCCCTGGCACATTACGCTTCATATTCAATATTACTCATCTGCACATCTTGGTGATTTTAGCCTCGTATATGTTTGAAGTGTCACATGGAAAGAAAATGCAGTAAATGCTTGCACCTTTTTTGCAAAGCTCTTGAGTGTGGGATTGCAGTTCATCACCATTTATTTCAAGCAGAACCTTTATTTCTAATCCTGGCGACTCCTTTAATGATTTCATGTTACACCTCTGCACATCTTCAAATATTTGTGACATTTCACATCTGGTTGTACGAGGTGTGGACTCCTGCTTTGTTGTAACTCTTGGTTTTACTTTCAAAATATTTGCAATTCCAGAGGCCATATCTAAATGCCATATACATAGGAAGCAAATGGCATTGATGGATATTAGGAAAACGGTCCGCAAGACCTGTCACATGCAGCCATCTTCTTACAGCAGTGGTAGCTGATATAGGTTCCTTGATTAGGACGTGGTGAAACATAGGTAGCTACAAAGCCTCATTCACATACGACTTTTATCTGGCATCGAACATGTACCCTTAATAGACTATGGGGTTGTTCACATGTCTTGTTTTTTGTTCACTGTGTGTACTCAAAAAAATCAAGGCAAGTCTGTTATCAGTACCAAGTCACAGATCAAACTCATCAATGATAGTCTACAGGTCCATGAAAAACTCAGTAATGAATCCTAGTTGCGTTCATGTGCTGTCCCTTTTTCACTGACTGTTATAAGAAGCTTGAAAAATCTCCATAATTTTTTTTCCTATACAAGAACAAATGATTAAACTCTGATGGTAAAAACGGACACAGTGACCATTGAAAATCTTTTACCAGGACACAATGTAAATTGATCCATTTCGTTACGTCTGAATGAGGTCTTAGGCGGTGTGGACCTATAATTTCTCCGGTAAGTTGTATAGAAGGACTCATTCAGACAAGCGTGGTAAATATTCTTTGCAAAACAGAAAATATAAAGAGAGCACCCTGACCAATGCAAGCCAATGTGGTAGTTCAGAAGAACATCATACACACGGACAAGTTGCCAACATGTAACAATCGCGGTATGGATTAGTCCGTTCCATTTATCAGACTAACCCATTAAACTCATTCGGTGAATTTAAAAAAAAGCAGATGTCATGTGGCATCCGCTTTATTACCATAGGAAACCGTATTTGGATTTTTTTATATTAATCATGATGCCAGCTAATGGTCTGTCATCAAAATATCGCTAGGGTAGTCTTCTTCTTCCTCCGCCTCCTTTCTTCTTTTTTCTTCCTTTTTACTTTTCACCATAGACTTAGGTCTGGACTTTGCAATGAGACCTATCTCATGTATACACACTTGAGCTAATATCATAGAGAGACAATGAACATAGACAGGCTCAGACTGGCCGATAAAAGTACAGGTGAATCCCCCGGTGGGTCCCCAAACACCTACAGGAACAGTGCTAATACACTTGATTCAGTATGTGCAGACAAGAAACATATACCGAGTTCATTATGATATAGAAAAATAAGTATTGTCAGGTAATTTTTGCATGTAGCTGAACAGTGGCCCCCAGAATAAATGTTAAAGGTAGGCCCTTGGCACCCCAGTCCAACACTGAATCTAAGTATAGTTTTGTAAAATTGATTGTGCATCGAAAGGAAATCATCATCAATATCCTTGCAGATACTGATCAGACTGGATTTGAACACAAAACTCCATCGCTGTAAGACATCTGTCACGGATGGGAGGCGGGTTAGCTTACTTAAGCTTACGCTCCCACGGCGCCAGGCCACGAAGTCATGGGGCGTGCGTCCCAGGTGGTAATGGAATGTGGACCCACTGGACCACAGAGGGGGACCCGGGACTACCCGGACTAGGGAAGGGCAGCGACCGGGTCTGTGGCAGGTGAGCATGTGGACAAGATGGTAACATGCAGGACTAGATGACATCACACAACTTCAGGTAAGAAGAAACAAAGTTTACTATATAAAGTCATAATACAGAACACAAGACATAACAATGCCAGGTTCCCAATTCCGCACATCAAGGAAGGGTGAACATCACAGGTCTCCAGACATCAGAAGTTGGCAGTCGAGGGTCATCTGGCACGGGCATATCAGGAGAACCTCTCTCTCAGGCCTCGCGCAGGCACATCAGGAGAACATCAGACACTGACCTCGGACAGACATCATCACAGGATGGACCCCAAGGAACAGGCAGGACATCGGGACACAGGCCAAACACGGGCAGCACGGATCCAGGAACACCGACATGGAAGCTCAGGACAACGGCTGGTCAGATCCAGGACTCTCAGGCAGATCCGTCACCAGGAAACAAGACTAGAGACTCCCAAGGAACACGGAGGAGCCCGTCCAGGAACACGAATGGGACCGACTCTGAAACACGGGCTGGACCACCAGGACCACAGACTGGATATCAAACCACCGACTGAACATAGAGACACAGGCAAGACACGGACACCAGACAACAGACACGGCTCCAGGCAGAGAACATCAGGACCAAGACATCAGAGACATCGGCCGAACATCGAGCAGCGGTCATCAGGCTCCAGGCACCAGGCAGCGGTCATCAGTTACCAGGCACCAGACAGCGGTGGCCAGACTCCGGACATTGGACACGACCGCCAGGCAACAGATAGCGGTCGCCAGACTCCAGACATCAGACACGACCTAGAAAGGAACTCAAGCAGTGTGGTGCAAGCACCGCAGACTTGGACCGGAGCAGGACAGAGCTAGAACCACATAGTAGGCTGAGCACAGCATAGTAGATGCTCAGCAGAAACACCGGACTCGATCTTCAAAAAACAAACGCAGGTTTATTTTCAAGACACTGGTTACAGGAAACTCACAGTCACTGGGTACATGGTTCAAAACACAGAAGGACTTCAGGAACATCACACAGCAGGAACAAGTGCAAGGACTTTGGTACTAAGACATGGACAGGACGGGTCCAGGGACAAAGACATCAGCTTTCCCAGAATTAATAGCAGGCAGAACAGAAGCTGAAGACAAGGCAGAATAGGAGCAACATGGAGGACCAAACACACATGGCTAGGTTCAGGAACCTAATGAGAAGCTCTGGCAATGCCCAACAGGGAAGAGGAACTTTAAATAGGAGCTGCCAATCAGCAATAGGCTGGGGACTGCAATTCAAGCACACACACAGCCCTTAATAAAAGCAGGGAAGGTGTGGCTGCGAGCACCCTAAGCACAGACAGAATCCAGTACAGCATAGCCAGCACAGGAACTGAGGCTTAAGGCACCTGACAGCGGCTGCAAGCTTGGACACACGTGAAAAGTCATGCACCAGCTGCAGAGGACCTCGCAACCCGCGGATAGCTTCCATAGCAACAGCCAGGGACCACACATGCTGATGGTCATGCAGAGGAGCAAAGGCTCTACAACACATATACAGCTACGCAGTAGAGCAGGGAAATGAGCAGCATCCATACAGGTAACAGACAACAGTATCCCAGCTGATTAGGGGGAAAGGAGCAAAGGGTAAGAGCAAAGACATGCAAAGTGATGCCGGGGAAACCAGGAACAAACACACCTGCGCTAGAACATCAATGCTAGGTATATCACATCTGCCATGTACAACGTTTTACCATGGGTGAACACATACCACGTTGTAAGAAAATCTCAATAATGAATTCATCTTTAGTTGGTTAACACTTATAGTCGGAATCACCATCATGAAAACAATATATTTCAATGTTTTATCACTTTGTCAGGTAATAACTTCACCACTGCATCTTTATAAACACATTTGGCCTTTTTTTCACTATTTTTGCCTCCACCACATTTAGTAAGTGTTTTCAGTATTTTTATAATTATTATAATGCATCGTTGGAATGACACAGTAGAGTTCTTCATCGTTGGATTTTCAGACGCCCCCAATCTTTGGTCTTCTCTCTTTTTATTTTTTCTGCTGGTCTATATACTGACAATAGTTGGGAATTTGACTCTTATTCTGCTTATATGTTCCAGCTCTTCATTAAAAACTCCAATGTATTTTTTCTTATGTAACTTGTCTTTCCTCGACATTGTCTATACATCAGTGACGTCTCCAAAGTTGATCCACATATTTGTCACCAACGATGGTAGAACTTCCTTTTCGGAGTGCATAGTTCAGCTTTTCTTTTTCATTGCTTTTTGGAACACTGAATATCTCTTACTCACGGTGATGTCTTATGACCGCTACGTGGCCATCTGTAAGCCGTTACATTATACGATGATTATGAAAAGCACAGTGTGTAGGATTGCTGCTGCCGGGACCTGGATTGGAGGTCTACTGGGGTCAATTACTCCAACATGCTCCACCGCCATGGCAAAATTTAAGTCAATTAATAGCCTCAATCATTTTTTTTGTGACATCAAAGCATTGGAAAAAGTGGCGATAGGTAATGATTCATATATACGTAACTCAATTTTCATCCACGGTCTTCTATACACAGCAACCTCTTTTATTCTCACACTCATGTCTTATGTCTTTATAATCACTACTGTTCTCAAAATTCGTACCAATAAGGGAAAATACAAGGCCTTCTCTACTTGTGCCTCTCATCTCAGCATCGTCAGCCTTTTCTATACTTTGTTGTTTGGTTTGTACTTTAGTCCTAAGTCAAACGTTTCACTAAATCAAGGGAAGATATTAACAGTTCTAATTGTCTATATGATTCCTCTATTAAATCCAGTAGTTTATAGCTTCAGGAACAAAGATGTTAAGGAGGCATGTAGGAGAATCCTTGCAATGTAAATGCATGAATTGGATTATATGAATTAATGCAATTATTTCATCTGTAGTTTTTTGGGTTTTTTTTGGTCATTTTATGGATTTTTTTTCATTAAAAGAGAAGATAGGTAAAAACTAACTGACAATAGTTGGGAATTTGACTCTTATTCTACTTATATGTTCCAGCTTTTCATTAAAAACTCCAATGTACTTTTTCTTATGTAACTTGTCATTCCTCGACATTGTCTATACATCAGTGACGTCTCCAAAGTTGATCCACATATTTGTCACCAACGATTGCAGAACTTCCTTTTTGGAGTGCATAGTTCAGCTTTTCTTTTTCATTGCTTTTTGGAACACTGAATATCTCTTACTCACGGTGATGTCTTATGACTGCTACATGAATTACACCCCAGAGTACTGAAGGAGATAGCAGAAGAAATTCTTGAACCACTGTCCATAATCTTTGAAAATTCTTGGAGAACAGGAGAAGTCCCAGAAGACTGGAGAAGAGCAAATGTTGTTCCTATCTTCAAAAAGGGGAAGATGGTGGACCCAGGGAACTACAGGTCGGTGAGTCTTCTATACCAGGAAAGATCTTTGAACAAATTATTAAAGAACATGTATGTAAGTACCTGGACAAGAATTAAGTGATTAACCAGAGTCAGCATGGGTTTGTAACTAATAAGTCATGTCAGACTAATTTAATTTCCTTTTATGACAGAATCACTGACTGGGTGGATCAGGGAAATGCTGTAGATATAGTATATTTTGACTTCAGCAAAGCATTTGACAAAGTATCTCACACAATCCTTATTGAAAAAATGACTAAGTATGGAATGGACAAGGCAACTGTGATCGGACCCAAAGAGTGGTCGTAAATGGCTGCACATCCAGTTGGAAGAATGTCTCAAGTGGGGTACCACAAGGCTCTGTTTTGGGACCTGTATTGTTCAACATCTTTATCAATGATTTAGATGAAGGAATTGAGGGTAAACTGATCAAATTTGCTGATGACACAAAGCTAGGAGGGGTAGCTAATACTAGAGAAGAGAGAGAGAGGATTCAAAAAGATATAAATAAACTGGAGCAGTGGGCAGCAACTAACAGAATGAATTTTAACAGGGAAAAATGCAAAGTACTACATCTGGGCAATAAAAATGAAAAAAGCATATACAAAATGGGAGGAATAGGGCTAAGTAACAGCACATGTGAAAAAGACTTGGGTATACTAATTGATCACAGACTGAACATGAGTCAACAGTGTGATGCAGCAGCAAAAAAAGGCAAATACAATTCTGGGATGTATTAACAGAAGCATACAGTCTAGATCACTTGAGGTCATTATTGCCCTCTACTCCTCTTTGGTCAGACCTCATCTGGAATACTGTGTCCAGTTTTGGGCACCACATTTTAAAAAAGACATCAACAAACTGGAGCAAGTTCAGAGAAGAGCCACCAGAAAGGTGACCGGTCTGCAAACCATGTCCTATGAGGAACAGTTGCAGGATATGGGAATGTTTAGCTTGCAAAAAAGAAGACTGAGAGGAGACATAATAGCTGTCTACAAATATCTCAAGGGCTGTCACATTGTAGAAGGATCATCTTTATTCTCATTTGCACAAGGAAAGACTAGAAGCAATGGGATGAAACTGAATGGGAGGAGACACAGATTAGATATTAGAAAAAACTTTTTGACAGTTAGGGTGATCAATGAGTGGAACAGGCTGCCGCGAGAGGTGGTGAGTTCTCCTTCAATGGAAGTCTTCAAACAGAGGCTGGACAGACATCTGTCTGGGATGATTTAGAGAATCTTACTTTGAGCAGGGGGTTGGACCAGGAGGTCCCTTCCAACTCTACCATTCTATGATTCTATGATAAAACTTATTTTAAAATAGGTAATGTAAATTTATGTTAAATATTCCTTACACTTTGTCAAACTACAGAAATAAATCCACCACGGATTTTGATGAAAATTCTGCAATTTTCAGTTTCAAAATAATTAATCACTAGGAATTTGGACTTACATAGGGACCTTGGGACTGGGGACACAGTCATCTGACTGCTGACCGGTTGAGCAAGCTGGCGGAGAGAAGAGTCATCTAACAGAATCAAGGCCAAGAGTTCTTGTCAGAGACAAAATCATAAAGCAATAGGTGGTCAAAGTACAAGCTGAGTTCAAAAATTGGGATACTTCAGGAAAAACAACAATAGTAAAGACCAGTGTCGGACTGGGTTGCCAAGGGCCCATCAGTAACATTGACTTCAGGGCCCACTTTTCACCTGCATACAAATATTACACGAACTTGGTTCACAAATTTACCTATATCGCTCTATATTTATAAACTGGGTAGTTTGGTTAATGAATAATGATGAGATGCCATTTTTTTCTGTACAGAGTGAAACAAGTGAATTATGACAAGTACTACCCATACCGTAAGGTTGGGGGCCCAGATCTACACATTGGCCCACCAGGGATTCCCCTGTTTCCCTATGGGCCAGTCCGAGCCTGGTAAACACTGGGGTTATAGACCAGGTAAGCTAAAATTATTGCCTGTCAGTGGAAGTCAATGATTCAGTGGTTTAAATTGCAGGCAGCTGTGTCCAGAGGTCTCAGGAAGGAGTAATCAAAACCAGCCAAGAATTAGCCACACAGGTCTCTGATTTATCAGCACCAAAAGTCTCAGGAAAAAACATGACTGTCGCTAATTGTAATGCGTCGAACACAACAAAGCCACGGTGTCACACAGTGGCCGAAGAGGAAACACCAAAGCAGGAGCAAGCAGAGATGTAACACTGTTTAGCTTCACTCATCCATGCTCAGACACTATTTACCAACAGTCTCCCTGTCCTTCTCACTGGAGGTCATTTTGAAGGGTTCTGGCAGTGTTCGTCCTGGTCCTCCTTGCACAAAAGAGCAGGTATCTGTACTGATGTTGAGTTGATGCCTTTCTACAGACCTTTCCCGCTTTCCTCATTTAATGGTCCAAGTCCCCTTCTGTCACATAGAAAACCTGCTAGTGATGGCACATATGGATGGATTATGTGTTCAATCTGAATGGGCTGCAGGTGGTGCTTCATGTTACCAGTAGCGATAAAGACACTAGCAATATTCAAAACCAGGGAACAATCAGCCAACAGCAGAGATGAACAAAACTTTTGAAATTTGAATTCACCAACCAAAAATATGGAATCTATTCATCACAAATCTCAAGCGCGATAAAATATAACTTTCAAGCCTTAGTAATGTCCAAGTGACCTTATCATATGAGGCCATGGATAAATGGAGGGTAGCTGTTTTTGACGTCCTCTCACTATCCAGATTCACTACAATATGGCTGCTGCCTTCCCTGCCTCGGCTTTTATACAGCCTATGATAGTCCCTCATGATTTGCTCTGTGATATTATTTGACGTAAGAACTGCAAGATATGATGAGGAAGCACATTCGGCCGCACATGAGGTCCTGTGTGCCTTCTCTGGTTCATGCAATCTTCAGCTTTGTGAAAAATGGCAGTGGGCATTTCATTAGCAATTTGTATCAATCAAATTGCAAATTATTAGAGTTCACCAGGTCCAGTGAACTTCCTAAAATTCAACACGGATTCGACTAGCATCTAAACGATTCGTTCATCTCTAGTAAGGAGAAATGATGAGAGAGTAATTGTCTGAAGTCATCACCAGCAAAACCATTCCTTTTCTGGGGGTCGGTCTCGCTGTTCCTCTATAATGCTTCTGCTGTCACTTTCATTTACAACAAAGAAGGTGACATTGATTCACAATCTCTTCTGCTTCCTACCAGGACAGATTGATATCACTGAAGTATTGTGTTGTGCTTGTGTTACCTAAATTTTTAGAGAAGTGTATTTTTTTTTTTTTTAAATGTTGCAACAAAGGTTGTACTTAAAGGAGTTGTCCACTACTTCGACAACTTCTTCTCATAACCCACACTTGGCCCCAATAAAATAAAAAAACTTATATTTGCTTCCTGTGTTGTGACCTGATGTCACTGTTCCCACCTCCTATCGAATTGAACATGAAGAGGAAGTGAGAGAGCATTTGCAGCCCAGACTTCGTCTTCATGTTCGATTTGTGCAAAGGTGGAGACACTGACGCTGGCACTGATTGGGTGCCGGGGTCACATGTCTCAACAACCGCACGAGAGCTCCGGAACCAAGAGTGCTGACACCGCTGTAACGGCACCAGCATGGGAGGCGAGTATAGGTTTTATTATTTTATCAGGGCCAAACATTTAGATCAAGAAGGATTTGCCAAGTAGTGGAGAATCCCTTTAACTTTCATTGAGGGATCCCTGATCCTCCAATAATCTTTGATCTGCCAACGATAAGGTGCTGTCAAGATATGTGACCTCAGCACCCATTCACTGCTTTTAGCTACACCCCTCTTTTGTCACTACATCTGCCAGAGTCAGATGTTGAGATGATCTGCCATGAAGAAACCATGTAAACAACAGGAACAAGACCAGGGAATAGTCATCCCAGGTCGTGGTGTGGAGAAGATGGACTTTAGCTCTGTTCATATTTTTTGCGAATGCGAACCTGCAAGTAAGTCCTGTGTTCTCAAACGGAAGAGCGAGCAGGAGGCGCAAGGTCACAGCTGCATGGAAAGGTGGTGCCATCACCATTCTTCAGTTATTAGCTACCTAACTGCCAGTGATCTAGTCATTACTGTACTTATAGGTCTTGTGTCCAGTTGAAGACATTTCTTTGTTTGTCCCATTCATCTGAAATTTCGAAAACCAATTTGCCACTTGGGACTGATCAGCAGATTTCCTGTGAGAGTGTTGATTGAAAGCAGGTTGTGATCCTAAGAATGAAAGACACAGACTCAGAGCAAGAGTTGGATCTGCACTTCATGGTACGGAGATCCCTTTGTGCCTGGCGCTTTCCTATAAATCTTCCTATCTATCTAGAGAACTACGGAAAGACAGATGTCTTGCATGCCCTATTCAGCAGAGCCATGAGATGCCATGTTCTGAGATAGAATACCACAGCAGGGGATGAGAGGATGCCATTACCAGAAAGTTCAGACCTGAAATCAGGTGATATACTTACTGTGCATGTGACCTGCAAAATATGCTATTGTTGTTATTATTATTATTATTATTATTAATGTCATTATTATACTTTTTTATTAATAATTTTAGAGACAATTACATCTCTGTAATATGTAACTGCCTCGTTTTCAAGGAAACAAAGGTAATTGGAAAATTATCTTTAATGAACTGCATGGGCTTTTCCCTCAATAATCCATCAATAAATAAACAGATAGATGTTCTGGAGCTGATTCCAGGTGTGACATTTACACTGTTGCTGTGAACCCACAACATGCAGTCAAAGGAGCTCTCAATGGAAAAGAAACAAGACATCATTGGGCTGAAACAAAGAAGAAATGTACCAGAGAGATAGCAGAAAGGTTAGGAGTGGTCAAATCAATAGTTTTGTACATTTTGCAAAATAAACAGCGCACTGGTAAGCTTGACAAAGTTAATTTATCAAATTACTTTTGAGCCCCTGAAATGAGGAATCTAAAAAGAAAAATGTATGCAATTCCTAAATGTTTCACAGGATATTTTTGTTCAATCGTTGTAATTAAACCTGAAAGTTTCCACTTCAATTGCATCTCAGGTGTTTTATTTTAAATCCAAAATAGTGGCCTGCGGAGTGGAAAACACGGAGGTCACTGTCCAAATATTTCTGGACCTATCTGTAGAATCGGTATTCTGACTCCATAACTTGGCTGCAAGTGTGGCGCTCCTTAGACAGCGTTTCTATGGATGTCTGTATTAAACCAGTACTCACACCAAGAACTTCATCAGATGGCTTTACTCAACTGCAGAGGCAGGTATGGAGATTCCAGAAGAGGTTTATTCTCTGACCTTTCCCGGCGACTGCGCACTGCAGTACTCTGCTCTGCCCTCACCAGGGCAGATCAGTGCGCCTGCGCAGGAGCCGCAAAGGGACGGAAAGAAAAGGCCGGCTTCGCTACAAGATGGGAGGCGCCGAACCGGACCGCGACTGCCTCCGGACCCGACTGGACGGCGGACCGCCCCTGGGTGAGTATAATATAACTTGTTTTTCTTATCTTTCAGGTGACATCGGGGGCTTATCTACAGCATTACAGAATAGTATATACCCAAGTGCAAGAGAAAGAAGGGGGAAACAAACACCAAGGCAGGTTTAGACAAAATAAGTATTTTATTGAAATATCACATGAACAATTGCACAATAATATTAAAAAATAATAATGTTAAAAAGGAAGCTGGAGCACCACCCTACAGCACCCAATGACCGGGAACAATATCCATATAACCAGGTGAGTATATAATAACAGAAATACATGTGCTAAAATGAAAAAAAGAATATATATGGTATACTACAGATAAAAAGAATAATTATCATATCCTGCAACACATGACACCCAATGAAAAACAGTGTATTTACCAAAAATAATAAGTGTGAGAGTGTAGTTATATAACACACACAACGATATAGAACGTGTAAAGGAAACCTATGTGTCAATGGATGGTAACAGTATCCTGCAACACATAACACAGATGGTGTATGTGAAAGTGTGATACAATAATAAATAATGCAAGACGTGTAATAATGAAAACCAATGTGTCATGAATAGTGACTAAACAAAAATCAATCAAACGTGCTGCAGCACAAAACAACCAATGGACCGCAGTAATGCCATAAACCTACAAAAAATGAAGAAAACTAAATGTGCACTGTACCTGAAAATAACGGGAGGGCAGAGAGGGTGGATAGCAGCTTCCAAGAACGCGCCCCGACGCGCGTTTCGGAAATTATTCTTCTTTCTCTTGCACTTGGGTATATACTGTACTTTACTGGATGGTTATCCATTCACACTTAGGGTGTAATTGTTTGGTGTGTATATTGATTGATATTATTAACATATGTGTGTGATATATTTTTATTTTTGACACCATAATTTATTACACTTCTTTTGCTTTTTTAGCATTACAGAATGCTGTAGATAAGCCGCTGATGGCAGTGGCCGCAGCTTATAGGGCAAAAATGGGGTGACAGATTCCCTTTAACACTTCACATACACGTTAATGCCGCTGTCTCTGGTACTGAAACTCTTGCAAGATAATGACTTATTATTATCAATGTGTCCCTATGTCTCCATGATATTAAAGAAAGTCGGTCACTTCCAAACTGAAAATTCAGTTACTAAAAACATAACCATCGTTTTAATTTTCATTAAATAAATTAATAGTACACACGAAAATAAGAAACTTTGTAAAATGTCTTATCAGATAAATTTGCTTCCTTTTCCTCCTGGAGTGATCATTCATTCTCAATTCAGGGGTGAAATCTGTAAAACCTGTATTCAATGAAGACAAAGTATTTATATTGCGGAGATACAAGATGACAGTTGGTGCTTATACAATTCTATGTAGAAGGCCGGGAAGAAAAGAGAGAAGCTGGAGCCAAACACAAAAATTTTGCTGCAAGTTCTCCTGAAACGACAGCCACAGTTCTCCATAGAGCTTTAGGAGCACCAACTGTCATTTCCTATCGCTATAATGGGAAAATCTATATTTGGAGAATGAAAGATCAGTCCAGGAGGAGAAAGAATCAGATAAGATATATTACAAAGTTTCTTATTTTCACGACTACTATATATTTATGATGACAAAAAAAGAACAATTAAAAGGATGGTTACTCTTCAAACATTTCTGTAGAGGACTAAGCACCTATAAAAATCTTACCAGTAAGATAATATACATTTAGAGTTGCAGTTAACAAAGAATTCACTTTTAATCCATATGCAGATGAGATTAATTCAGTGCACCCTTGGGGTGGCTAACGTCGCTGTGCACCGTTACGCCCGCTGATTTGCATATCTAGTACGGCCCCTAAGCTTGATTGACAGCACTCCCTTTCTTACAGAAAGTGGTCTATAAACTCAAATCCCTGCTCCTGCTCTTCTGCACTGACACTGGAGGACCCAGCAACCCACTCATAGTGTCAGTGTGGATCGCACTCAGTGAGTATGTGGATACAATCTCATCTCCGGTTACTCACTGATGCTATTCTTCCAGGTGTAGTGAACAGCAACCAGAAAGCGAGCGCTGTCAATCAAGCTCAGGAACAATGCTAGATATGCAAATCAGAGGGCTTAATAGGGTATTCCCATCTCCAAGATCCTATCCCAATGTGTAGTAGGTAAAAATACTGCAGAGGGAAGAGCGCAAATAGTGTCTTATCCGAGGTTAAAATAATCTTCTGATCAGTTTGCAGTCACCTGATTTTTATGATACCAAGGCATCTACATGACTGGACTGTTATTTGGATAGCAGCGCAGATGATAAACACAATTTTTCCCTATTATACTACAATTTGTAGTATGTGTAATAATAATATTAGCTAATACCTCTAATAGAAAAGTAGTGTAATTTTTCTGATCACTATGTCTCTTTCCTCATGTTCAGGCATTGCAGGACGTTAGGTATCCATGGTTACGACCATTAGCAACCAGCTAACTGTCACTACAACAGTGGTTGTAAGCATGGATACCTAAGGTCCTGCAATGCCTGTGTAATGCCTTAAAGTTTTTGTGTATGTGCCTTAAAGATGCAGCAGAGCTGGCAGATACCTCTTTGTTTTTACACTATGTTTATATTTTCCTTTGCAGATAATGTACATGATGATTCAGTACATAGAAATTATATAAACAGTTGTGCTCAAAAGTTTACATACCCCAGCAGAATTTTTGCTTTCTTGGCCTTTTTTCAGAGAATATGAATGATAACACCAAAACTTTTTCTTCACTCATGGTTAGAGGTTGGGTGAAGCCATTTATTGTCAAACTACTGTTTTCTCTTTTTAAATCATGATGACAACTCTAAACATCCAAATAACCCTGATGAAAAGGTCACATACTCTGTGATTGTGGCCTGATAACATGCACAGAAGTTGACGCAAATGAGTTTGAATTGCTATTAAAAGTAACATCCTCACCTGTGACCTGTTTGCTTGTAATCAGTGTGTGCATAAAAGCTGAGTGAGTTTCTGGATCAGACAGACTCTTGCATCTTTCATCCAGCCACTGACATTTCTGGATTGTGAATCATGGGGAATGCAAAAGAATTGTCAATGGATCTACGGGAAAAGGTAGTTGAACTGTATAAAACAGGAAAGGGATACAAAAAGATATCCAAGTAATTGATAATGCCAGTCAGCAGCGTTCAAACTGTGATTAACAAATGGAAAATCAGGGGCTCTGTAAAAATAAAACCATGGTCAGGTAGACCAACAAACATGTCGTCCACAACTGCCAGGAAAATTGTTAGGGATGCCAAGAAAAACCCATAAATAACATCAACTGAAATACAGGACTCTGAAAACTAGCAGTGTGGCTGTTTCAAGATACACAATAAGGAGGAACTTGAAGAAAAATCGGCTGCATGGTCGAGTCGCCAGAAGAAAGCCATTACTGCGCAAATGCCACAAAGTATCTCGCCTACAATACACAAAACAGCACAGAGGCAAGCCTCAAAACTTCTGGAACTAGGTAATTTGAAGTGATGAGACTAAAATTTAACTTTTTGGCCACAACCATAAATGTTACATTTGGAGAGAGGTTAACAAGGCCCATGATGAAAGGAACACCATTCCTACTGTAAAGCACAAAGGTGGATCCCTGAAGTTTTGGGATGTGTGAGCTATAAAGGCACAGGAAACTTGGTCAAAGTTGAAGGAAAGATGTATGCAGCATGTTATCAGCAAATACTAGAGGCAAATTTGCACTCATCAGCCCGGAAGCTGCGCATGGGACGTACTTGGACGTTCCAACATGACATCGATCCAAAATACAAGGTCAAGTCGATCTGTCATTGGCTACAGCAGAAAAAAGTGAAGGTGGAGTGGCCATCTCAGTCTCCTGACCTCAATATCATTGAGCCACTCTGGGGAGATCTCAAGTGCTCAGTTCATGCTAGACAGCTCAGGAATTTACAGGAACTGGAGGATTTTTACCATCTGAGAAAATAAAGAACCTTATCCACATCTACCACAAAAGACTTCAAGCTGTCATTGATGTTAGAGGGGGCAATGCACGTTATTAAGAAATGGGATATGTGAGCTTTTGATTAGGGTCATTTGGATGGTTTGGGTTGTCATTATGATTTAAAAAGAGAAAACACAGTAGTTTGACAATAAATGGCTTCACCCAAACACTAACCATGAGTGGAGACAAAGTTTTGGTGTTATCATTCATATTCTCTGAAAAAAGGCCAAGAAACCAAAAATTCTGCCGGGGTATGTAAACTTTTGAGCACAACTGTACATGCAGAAAGTGAGGGACTTATGTTCTGCTATCAGGAGGTTGTAAAGAGTTAACAAAGCAGCATTGATTTCCATATATGGCCACAAGGTCACTTGGTTAGACCATTAGACCACATAACTGGGTACTGGGCTTAGCAGTGAAGAAGGAGACATTTTGTGTAAGGCTATGCACACGTTCAGGATTTTTCATGTTTTTTTAGCGTCTTTGCAGCGGTTTTCCGCTGCAAAAACATTGAAAAAACGCATGCATTAAGCATCCTATTATTAGAATGCATTCCGCAATTTTGTGCACAAGCTGCGTTTCTTACCTGAACCCGGATAGCACCACTAATTGGCCTCAAAGAGTCTGTTACCAATAGTGTTCTAGTGGGAGCCCCTGAAGACTCCTGGTCTCAAAAAGACAGATGGTGTTATGGCTCCACAGACAGTGGGCTCACCCAGGAAGATGGACCACAGATCAGTTTGACACTCAAAGGAGGCCTATCTGCAGGAAGTGCCGGAGAAGTGGTTACATTGAATGGGAGTGACAATAATTAAACTGGAATTCCCGTGAGGCAGAGAACCAATCCACGGGAGAAGAACGCCTAGGCCAGACCAAGCAAAATGGGCACCTAGAACATTGGCAGGTGTCCTGTAATCACCATTGAAATTGATGGAATTCTTTTTTCAGCTTTACTCGTCTCACAAGTCACCACCATTAAAGCCTCCTACTATGAGTGCTACTGAAATCCTGAACAGTTACTGCACCTTCAGAAGCCTCAATAAATGTTATTGCCACCAACAGACAAGCTGTTCCCCAGCAAGGTTATTGAGAACCTGCAGTAAAAATCAGCCAAGCAGAACTACCAAAGTAAGGGCCTAGTGTTGTTGACATCCATGATTTCTCCCTGTTGTACTGCGTATGAACGTCTTGCAAAACTGCCTACAAGAGATGCTAGATGTCCTGATGCCTAAATTGACCCTGGCTTCATCAAAAAAAAAGAAGTGATACATAGGACCACCTACCTACTGCATAAGCAGCAAAGGTTTGCTGGATCACATGGAACAAACGGTATAGCCCAGGTAGTGAGTAGACGTCATATATTTTTACCCGCAGGTACTGAGACTGCGATCTGGTGCAAAGCACGATTATTACCACGAGTTCAAAACAATGATGTTCTGGTGGAACCAATCCTGCTGATTGGTGAAGTGTCCATTCTGTTTACACAGAGTCTTGTTAAGGTAACTGAAGGAAGAGTCAAATTCAAATTCAAATTCAAATTCAAATTCAAAGAAGCTTTATTGGCAGGACTAAATACACATTAGTTTTGCCAAAGCAAGTGTACAAAAGGGAATAGGGATAGGGATGTTGGGTAGGGACGGATCTAGGGTAGGGGTTGTGGAAGTCCATGGCTTAGGGAGGGGTGATGGGGGCGCAGATCCGGGATGGGGGCTATAGAAGTCCATGGCATAGGGATGTTGGGTAGGGGCAGATCCGGGGTGGAGGCTATAGAAGTCCATGGCCTATCATAGTTCTCTTCTCGCAGTCTATGACATTCGCTCACATACCGCGCTGCTATCTCTGCTGCTCTCTCTTCTTCCCCCAGCAAGATATATGTTTTCTCTTCCTCCTTCATGGTGATGAAATCCGGGAAGAGATGTGAGAGTCTCCTGAAGTGAGTGTCCCTCACTGCTGAGTATTTGGAGCAGTGTAGCAGGAAGTGGGTTTCGTCCTCTATGGCCTCCTGGTCACAGTGTTGGCATAGTCTTTCCTCCCTGGGCTTGTAGCTCTGCCTGTGTCGGCCGGATTCGATGGCCAGACTGTGGGCACTGAGTCTATACCGGCTCAGGATCTGGCGGTCTCTGGGGTCCGGGAGTTTCTCCAGGTATGGGGCCAGACTGTAGTCTCTCTGTAGACTCCGGTACATGGTCAGTTTCTGGGAGCTGATGATGTCGTTCTTCCAGTCACTGACATACCTCTCCTGGCCTTCGTCTACCATCTTCCTGATTTCGGCTTTTGTCAGGTTGTTGTGATTGGTGTTCTGGTCAGGTTGGGTTTGGGTGAGCTGTTCCGAGGGTCCTAGTTTTTCTGTTTCACCTACGTGTGTCAGGGCTTTATGGTGATGGGAGCTTGGATTGCTCCTATGTAGGTGAGCCCGGAATGACAGTGCCCTCTTTAGAACCGTTAGGTGTAGAGGGAATCTGCCCAGCTCGGCCCGGCAGGCACTGTTGGAGGTGCTCCGGTGGACTTGGAGAAGGTGCTTGCAGAATTCCAGGTGGAATATTTCTGTTGGGCTGGAATCCCACCTTGACCAGTCTGGGTAGGTGTGAGGACCCCAGACTTCACTGCCATACAGGAGGATTGGGGCGATGACCGAGTCGAAGATTTTTAACCAGACCCTCACTGGTGGCTTCAGATGGTAGAGTTTCCTTCGGATGCCATAGAAGGTTTTACATGCCTTGTCTTTCAGGGTCTCTATGGCTTGTTTGAAGCTTCCTGACCGGTGGATCTCTAGGCCCAGGTAGGTATATTTGTCTGTTCCTGTAAGGGCGCAGTTGTTGAGAACAAATGAAGGGTGCTGGTCTAATTTTCTCTTTCTCCTCTGGAACACCATGATGTTGGTTTTCTTTAGGTTGACCGGTAGTGCCCAGGTGGAGCTGAATTTCTCTAAGATTTTCAGGTTGTCTTGGAGGCCTTTCTCGGTTGGTGACAGAAGCAGCAGGTCATCTGCATACAGCAGGAATTTCACCTGGTGTTGTGGAGGGTGGGACCTGGTGCTGTGGAAGATTCCAGAGTGGTAGCCAGCTCGTTGATGTAAATGTTGAAGAGCGTTGGACTTAGGCTGCAGCCTTGTCTGACTCCACGGCTCTGCTGGAAATAAGCCGTTCTTTTACCGTTCACACTCACACTGCAGAGGTTCTCGGTGTAGGAGCTTTTGATAACATCGTAGGTCTTTCCTCCTATTCCGCTCTCCAGCAGTTTCAGGAATAAGCCTGGGTGCCACACCGAATCAAAGGCCTTTTTAAAGTCCACGAAACAGGCGTATATCTTCCCGTTCTTTGTATTGTGGACGTGTCTCTGAATGAGGCTGTGCAGGGTATAGATGTGGTCAGTGGTGCGGTGGTTTGGCATGAACCCTGCTTGGCTCTTGCTGAGGACGTTATGTTCGGTGAGGAAACTGAGGATCCTCTTGTTCAGGATGCTGTTGAACAGTTTCCCCAGGTTGCTGCTGACACATATGCCTCTGTAGTTGGCTGGGTCATACCTGTCCCCATTCTTGTGGATGGGTGTGATGAGGCCTTGGTTCCAGGTACGAGGGAAGTAGCCAGCACTTAGCACAATATTGAAGAGTTTAACCATTGCAGCCTGTATTTCTGGTGGGCTGTACTTCAGCATTTCTGGTAGGATTCCATCCAGGCCACCGGCTTTTCTACATCTTATGGCAGAGATTCTCTCTGCTACTTCCTGTAATGTAATAGGTGTATCCACGGGGTTTTGGAAATTTTTTACTTTTTCCTCCATTGCTTTTAGTTTTGCCATTATGTTTTCCTGTTCTTGGTTTAGTTCTTCCTTTGGGATGTCTTTATAGAGGTCTTTGAAGTACTGGAGCCAGATGTTGCCATTTTGGATATGGATGTTGTTTTTCTTGTCTTTTGTGCCCATGTGGTTCCATAGTTCCCAGAAGGAATTGTCCCGAAGAGCATCCTGGAGTTGGCTGAGCTTGGTAGAGATGTAACTCTGCTTCTTCCTCCTGAGGATGGTTTTGTACTGTCTTTGTATGTGTAATACTATTGTAGGAACTCGAGGATTCTGATAGCGTGGGGCAATGAACAATCAGAGACGGGTTTCTTTGAATGCAAATAATGTATTTGTGAAACAGCAAAACACCCAAAAACAATATTCAAACAACCCGTAGTGACATGCAATGAGTCCATATATATATACACAAGTCCAGTTATAGGAATCCGGATATATAAGTCTTTGAACCTCTATAGCGAGGGTGGTAAAGTTCTTACGACGGAGTCCTCACACAAATGTGACCACAAGGTAAGTCTGATGCACAGATAACGTGGCTGGATTTACACACTGCTGGTGTGTGAAGAGTCAGATCCAGGTAAGCAGAAAACACAGGAAGGTCCAGGAACAAGTTAATCTCAGTTGTGGCTTAATTCAGAGAAGTCCAACAACAAGTTCATAAGTCCGTAAGATTCCAGTAACAGTTCCAACAGCTATCACCAGAGGTAATGCACGAAGGGTTAAACAGCAACAGTTCAGAAACACAGTTCTTATCAGATGGAGTGAACCAAGGGTTAAATTCCCAAGTCAACAGTTTAGTGATAACACAGTATGTGCAACTTACATATGCAGAGAATGTCCAGAGCCATGGGTAGAAACTGCTGTGGCTGAGAAACACCTGAAGATAAAGTCATGCACTTTCCTGGCAAATACACAAAAGCTCTGTGAGGAACAAAGCAGCTGGGCTGCAGAGAAACAGAAGCAGAATATTCCAGCAGTGAAGCCAGCACCTGAGCCGGGTTTTAAACAAACGAACAGGAAGTAGGGCACAGAAAACAGCAAACTCCATTTTAACAAAGGGCAAAATCATTGACAAAGTTACCTAGAAAACCCGGAATACTGACATTACTCCCCCCCCTAAAGACGGCCTCCGGACGGTCCTGGACCAGGCCTGTCCGGGTATCTCCGATGAAACTGAGCAATCTTCAGAGGCGCATTGATGTTACTTACTGGTTCCCAAGAATCATTTTCAGGAGAGTAACCTTGCCATCTAACTAGATACTGAAGCCGGTTTCTATGAAGTCTCGAATTGACAATATCCTGTATCACGAATTGTTCTTCGCCATCAACCAACACTGGTGGAGGGGGAGGTACGATACGTCCCTGAAATGTGTTAGGAGAGACTGGTTTTAATAAGGAAACATGAAATACTGGGTGTACCTTTAAAGTCCGTGGTAGCTTCAATCGACAGGCAACAGAGCTCACAATCCCAGTGATCTTGAATGGACCGATGAATTTCTGTCCCAGTTTCTGCGAAGGAACACCCAATTTTAGATTCTTGGTGGACAACCAAACTGAGTCTCCTACCTTATACATAGGTGCTGGTTTCCGGAATCTATCGGCCGATTTCTTGTAACGCTCCTGTGCTGTGGTCAGGGAGTCCTTCAAAACTTCAAGATTACGTTGCAACGCCGTCACTCTGTCTTCAACTGCTGGTACCGAAATCGTAACCGGAGACCTAGGCAAAATACTTGGATGATAACCCAGGTTGGCAAAAAAAGGCGTTACCTTCGTGGAACTGCTTTGGGAGTTGTTGTACGAAAATTCCGCTAGAGGAAGTAGCTTTAGCCAATCGTCCTGCAAATGACTGACGTAACAGCGTAGATATTGCTCCAAGGTTTGATTTGTCCGTTCGGTCTGCCCGTTGGTCTGAGGATGGTATGCAGAAGACAAGCAAACATTAATGTGGAGCGCAGAACAAAATCCTTTCCAAAATCTAGAGGTAAATTGTATTCCCCGGTCAGAAATGATGTCATCTGGTACCCCATGCAGCCGGAAAATGTTCTGGATAACTAGATCTACTGTCTCTGTAGCTGAGGGAAGACCAGCACACGGAATGAAATGAGCAGCTTTCGTTAAACGATCTACTACCACCAAAATAGTATTTTTTCCACCAGAGGTGGGTAACTCCACAATAAAGTCCATCGAAATAGACCCCCAAGGGCGAGACGGTACAGGTAGCGGTTTAAGAAGACCAGTAGGTGAAACGCGAGGAACCTTGTACCGGGCACAAACTTCACAAGAGCGGACATAGTCATTCACATCCTTCAAGCAGGTAGGCCACCAAAAAAAACGAGTTAACAATTCCTGCGTCTTCTGTACCCCCCTATGACCAGCCAATTTGGAGTCGTGGACCAATCTGAGAACTCGAAGTCTTACAGCCTCTGGGACATAAATACATCGATCTCTAAGCCACACACCATTCCGAAGGACAAGATTCACATTGTCAGGTGGAGCTGCAAGAAATACGTCACCGTCATAGGCCAGCTTGATCTCCTGCCACAAGTCCCGGTTCCGGAGCACTCCAACGAAATTGGCCTCCGACAAGATGGTCTTCGACGGGGTCCCAGGCACGGAATCCACGGTATGGATTCGGGATAATGCGTCAGCTTTCCCATTACGTGAACCTGGGCGGTACGAAATAATAAAATTAAACTGGTTCAAGAACAAACTCCACCTAGCTTGTCGAGGAGAAAGACACCTGGCAGACTTAAGGAATTCCAAATTGCGATGATCCGTGAGTACTACTACCTGCTGAGTTGCCCCCTGCAAATGGTGTCTCCATTCCTTAAAGGCAGAAATAATTGCCAAAAGTTCCTTATCTGCCACATCATAGTTCAGTTCTGCAGAAGATAACCTACGAGAGAAGAAGGCACACGGGTGCAGCAAACCTTTGTCTCCGGTACGTTGTGAGAGGATAGCTCCCAATGCACAGTCAGACGCGTCCACCTCCACGATAAAAGGCTGTGCAGGATCCGGATGCATCAATATTGGAGCCGTGGTAAAACAACCCTTCAGGCGATCAAAGGCTTCCTGAGCTTGCGAAGACCATTCAAACTTCTTCCCCTTCTTGGTGAGGAGAGTGATGGGACGGACAATTTCTGAAAAATTTCGGATAAACCGTCTATAAAAGTTAGCAAAGCCAATGAATCGTTGTACCTCCTTAATGTTTCCTGGTACCGGCCAGTCCAAGATTGCCTGGATCTTGCTGGACTCCATATTCAATCCCTGAGGCGAGATAACATAGCCTAAAAATTGAATTTCAGAACAATGGAACTCACACTTTTCGAGTTTGATGTACAAATGATTATCTCTCAAACGTCTAAGTACGGTCTTGACATGTTCCTGATGTTCCTGTAAGGAGTCAGAAAAGATTAAGATGTCATCAAGGTAAATTACCACATATTGGTCCAATAAATCCCTGAAAATGTCGTTGGCTAAATGTTGAAAAGCAGCAGGAGCGTTACAGAGTCCGAATGGCATCACCAAATATTCAAAATGTCCATACCGGCATCTAAAAGCTGTCTTCCATTCGTCTCCGGGCCGTATACGGAGTAAATTATATGCCCCACGAAGATCTAATTTGGTAAATACTTTGGCCTGGCGAACTCTTTCCAACAATTCTGGAATTAGGGGCAACGGGTACCTGTTACGAATGGTTACCTTATTTAACTCCCGGTAGTCAATGCAGGGTCTTAGAGTACCATCCTTCTTCTTTACAAAGAATATTGGAGCTCCCGCTGGTGAAGAAGATGGTCGGATAAACCCCTTGGCTAAATTCTCATCTATATACTCTCGTAAAGATTTTAATTCCGGAGCCGCCAACGGGTAAACATGGCCGAAAGGAATCGCTGCTCCAGGAAGCAATTCTATAGGGCAGTCATACGGTCTATGTGGGGGAAGTTGATCTGCCTTCCTTTTATCACAAATGTCTGAGAATTCCTGATAAATCAGAGGGAGGTAGGTACCTGTATCACCTCTTCCAAGTTCTGGGTAACTGGAGCCGCCACAGTTGGACTGATGGTAGAGCTGCACTTCGGGAGAAAGGTTATCTCCTTGGTTTCCCAATTGATGATTGGATTTTGTGACCGTAACCAGGGAATTCCTAAAATTACAGGAAAATGAGGAGAAGATATTAACATAAATGAAAGTGTTTCTTGATGGTCTGGTTCCATCTTACACTCCAGAGGCACTGTCTCCCGATCTACTGGTCCAGAAACTAATGGGGAACCATCCACCGTTTCCATAGTGATTGGTGAAGCTCTTAGTTGTGTCTTTATACCATGTTCCTCTGCAAAAGAAGCATCCATGAAATTCCCACCTGCTCCAGAGTCTATCATGGCAGAACTTGATATCCACTGTTCCTCCCACTGAATCTGTATAGGAAGAGAACAATGTGAATATTTCTCCCCTTGATCTTTAGGGGAAGTCGGCATCAGTATTGGGGGAAAAACCGCATCTAGATGTAGACTGGTTTCCGAAACTTCAGACTCAGCGTCTGTGTTATCATAATCCCCTACTACCGCCAACACCTTGTTGGGTCGCCTAGGACATTTAGGACAATTGATGAGGAAATGATCCGATTGACCACAATAGAAACATAAGCGCTCACGGAAACGGTGTTCGCGGCGTTCATTATTCTCACGTCTCTGCAGTGAGTCCACCTGCATAGGCACCTCCTCAGCCTCTCGTGGGTTTTTGCCTGTGGTTTCCCTGGACGGAAGAGAGTAATTAGTAATGCGATTTACAGCGGCCCATTTTTCTTGTCTGCGTTCAGTTAAACGGATATCAATACGTACACAGTGCTGTATAAATAATTCAAACTCCTGTGGAGACTCTGAACGGGCTAGCTCATCCTTGATTACATTTGACAAACCTTTTCTAAAGATTGGTAATAAAGCATTGTTTTCCCACTGGGTGTCCACCACTAACCTTTTAAATTCAGTAACATATTCTATGACTGACCGTTTCCCCTGGCGTAAGGAAAGCAAGGCAGATTCAGCGGTAGCACGGCGGTTGGGATCGTCGAACATTTGCGCCATGGCTGCCAGAAAATTGTCCAAATTATTTAGACGGGTATCATGACTTTCAACCATAGGATTTGCCCAAGCCAGTGCACGTGATGTCAACAACATAATAATACATAGAACCTTAGATCTATCAGACCGGTAGTAGGAGGCATGTACATCAAAAAATAATATACATTGATTAACAAACCCACGGAATTGACTTCGGTCACCATTAAAACGGAATGGAGGTAATTTGGGCATACTGGTGGATGAGGTTGGCTCAGTAGGTAAGGCCTCCAGGACTCCTAACCTAGAACGTAGATCTTGAAGAGCCTGACCAAACCCTGTGCATTGTGGTTAACCCGAGACTCCAAGTCTCTAATCTGATTGAGTGCAGCCGCCACCTCCTGCTGCAAGGAGTTAACTATGGTGAACAATTTGTCTGCCCGTGTCTCCGTCATTGCCCCAGCAGAATCCTCTTTTTTAGGCTGGAATATCCTGTAATACTATTGTAGGAACTCGAGGATTCTGATAGCGTGGGGCAATGAACAATCAGAGACGGGTTTCTTTGAATGCAAATAATGTATTTGTGAAACAGCAAAACACCCAAAAACAATATTCAAACAACCCGTAGTGACATGCAATGAGTCCATATATATATACACAAGTCCAGTTATAGGAATCCGGATATATAAGTCTTTGAACCTCTATAGCGAGGGTGGTAAAGTTCTTACGACGGAGTCCTCACACAAATGTGACCACAAGGTAAGTCTGATGCACAGATAACGTGGCTGGATTTACACACTGCTGGTGTGTGAAGAGTCAGATCCAGGTAAGCAGAAAACACAGGAAGGTCCAGGAACAAGTTAATCTCAGTTGTGGCTTAATTCAGAGAAGTCCAACAACAAGTTCATAAGTCCGTAAGATTCCAGTAACAGTTCCAACAGCTATCACCAGAGGTAATGCACGAAGGGTTAAACAGCAACAGTTCAGAAACACAGTTCTTATCAGATGGAGTGAACCAAGGGTTAAATTCCCAAGTCAACAGTTTAGTGATAACACAGTATGTGCAACTTACATATGCAGAGAATGTCCAGAGCCATGGGTAGAAACTGCTGTGGCTGAGAAACACCTGAAGATAAAGTCATGCACTTTCCTGGCAAATACACAAAAGCTCTGTGAGGAACAAAGCAGCTGGGCTGCAGAGAAACAGAAGCAGAATATTCCAGCAGTGAAGCCAGCACCTGAGCCGGGTTTTAAACAAACGAACAGGAAGTAGGGCACAGAAAACAGCAAACTCCATTTTAACAAAGGGCAAAATCATTGACAAAGTTACCTAGAAAACCCGGAATACTGACAGTATGGTTTCATAGGCTTCCCTCAGACCAGGGTGGTTGGGGTCTCTATGTTTCTTGTTTGAGGCAGTTCTCAGGGTCTTCCGTACGGCTTTACATTCTCTGTCAAACCAACCATTGATCTGTTTTTCTTTTGGTCTCTTGTAGTCAACTTTTTTAAGGTCGGACAGTCTGGCCATTGCATAGAATATATGTTGAGGTCTTTTGTAGCTTGACTCACTCCCTTTGGGTTAGGCTGGTACTCGTGGTTGTAGAAGTGGTGGAGCATCCGCTGTATTTCGGGTCTGCTGAGAGCCTCTTTATACTTTAGTGCCGACGTTTTGGACCATTTATAGGATGGAGGCCGGTTGAAGAGGCCGCTATGCTGTGGCTTTTGAGTGGGTGGTTTCTCTGTAGATTTCAAGTACAGAAGAAGTTGGCTGTGGTCTGACAGGTGCGTTTGTGGGGTGACTATGAAGGCGCTGATATTTGCCCGGTTCATGTCTGTAATGGCATAATCTACTACACTCCTCCCTACATGGGAGTTTAGTGTATACCTCCCAAAAGAGTCTCCTTTGGTACGTCCATTAAGAATATGAAGTCCTAAACTTCTACATACGTTCAGGAGCTTTTTACCACTTTTGTTGACTGTACTGTCATAGCTGCTTCTCTCTGTGTGTACTGAGTCTTGGCCGTCATTCTCTGCTCCAAATATGTAGATGTTCCCATCCGTGGTCAGGAAGTCGTTTTCTCTCCCTGTTCTTGCGTTGAGGTCCCCAAAGATGAAACTTTGCCCAGGGCCTGATAGTGGGCGGCTTCTCTTTGTAAGATCTCGAAGCTCTCTGGATTGAAGTAGGGGGACTCTGGCGGTGGTATATAGGTGGCGCAGAGGTGGACATCAGACTGAGAGGTGAGGATGGAGCTGTTGATCCTGATCCATATGTGGCTGCTTCCTCTCTTCACCGGTTTGATGTATTGGTGGAGCTCGTCTTTATACCAGATCAGTATTCCTCCTGAGCTTCGGCCCTGTTTGATGTTTTTATTTTTCAGGGCAGGGACAGAGATTTCCCTGTATCCGATGGGCGCCAGGGATTCGTTTTCGGCTCTGGTCCATGTTTCCAGGAGGATCTGGATGTCTATATTTTTCAGTCTTTGTATAAAGTCCGGGTCATTTGTTTTACATCCAAAGGTCGAGGTGTTGAGACCCTGAATATTCCAGCTGCTGATTGTAAGTGAAGTCATTTTTTTTTTCTATATATCTTGTGTGTATATACCTTGTAATGAGTATGGCTGTGTAGGACAAACTGCATTTCTGACTGTTTTATAGGTGTGCTTGGTTCCATCCAGTCACATTAGTTTCCTGCATAGTGCGCTGAGCAGGGTCTTTACCTCATCCATATCTCTGCTCTGCGTGTATCTGTGTGGGATCGGTGGACCCCTCCATGGAGGTCTCCTCCTCTGATGGTCTGATTTTGGGTGAAGAGCTTTGTTTCCAGCTTCTGGAGATTGGATTGGGGTTTTCTGTATTTTTATTGTTAGGGGTCTTTCGGTGTGATGTTGGTCACTGTTGAATCCAGGCCTGGGTCCTCTGGTTAGTACGATGTCTTTCAGCTCTTTGGCCAGGAGGCTGACCCCTTGTTTGTTGAGGTGCTTATTATCATATAGGTGATGGTAGTTTATGGAAAGGTGTTGTGCCAGGGTCACGTTTGGGACAGTCTTGACCTTTTCTGTCAGTTCCATATTGATGCTTTGGGTGGTTTGCCTGGATATATCCTTTGTTGGGAGCAGAGATGACAGAATGATTTTGCTGTCTGGGAATTTTAGTTTTGCCGTCTTTGCTAGTTGGGCCAGTTGTCCTGCGATCTGCTTGTGCTGGTGTTTGTCTGGTAGATTGTTTGTACCTGTGTGTATAATGATATGGTTTGGGTTGGCAAAACGTGGATTATTGATGACCTCTGTCACCTGTTCAATAGTTGCACAGTGGATTTTTCTGACCCGTTTTCCTGGGAATAGCCGTTGTGCATTTAGGTACTTCCCATTTGAGTCCATTATTAAGACGATATCAGGGCTTTGTGGTGTCTGGGATGGGTTAAGTGGCTGTTGGTGGGGGTCTGTGGTGCTGGCTTTGCTGGTGGTTGGTTCACTTTTCTTGGTTTCGGGGTTATTCATATTGTAGGTTATTGCTGTGTTGTTGTTTGGCGTCTCCACATTCTGGTCAGTGGGGGCCATATTGTCTGCTCTCTGGCTAGTTCCCATTGCCCCCTGCTGGGTCAGACATTGAGGACTCTGTATTTTGAGTTCTGCTATCTCCTTTCTGAGCCTTTCATTGTCATTTTGTAATTCGCTCATTTCCTCTCTTATTTTCTGGAGAGCTGACTTGAACTCGCATTTCAGCTTATTGATCTCATTTGTTGCTTGGTCATTTGCATTTCTATGTGAGTTTCTTTGAAGTTCTTCCCTAATTTGAACCAAGTCTCTTTCTAATTGAGATAGACGGTCTCTGATGGTCTCAGGGGGAGGTGTGAAGTGTTGGGGTAGGGGCCATGGAGGTCTTCTCTGTAGAGATGTGAACATTACAAATGGCCTCTGGAGGTTGATATTTTTTATGAATTTGTGCCTGTTCTTTGATATCAGCAAAATGGTCTTCAAACTGCTGCAGATTTTCCTCATTCCCTTGCACCATGACTGTGCCAGTGTTGTATAAGGTTATGGTGAGTGAGTGTGTGTCATCTTCTTTTTTGTTTTTAATTTTAATCTGCCGGCCAGTATTGGTGTTGCACTGAGATATATCTTTATACTGCTTGCACAGGGCGGTGTGCCAGGCTGAGAGATGGTCTGTGTAGAATACCACGTTGGTTCTCCTTTTTTCTTCATCTTTGGTGTAATCAGAAAAAAGGGTTTCTGGATTCTCCCTCATTGTGTTTAATTTCCTGCTTTTACTGCTCTTCTGCCCCTGTGGTGTCTCCATATCTGACCCCCTGGTGTGCTGTGTCTCCAGCCATGTGCTTTGCCCATTTACTTCTAAATTTGTGTTTTCCATTTTTGTGGTTATATAGTAATTATAATCCTTATTTCTAAGAAGATAGATTTGTAGGAAGTCTATGGATTGTTTTGGGCTTGCAGGATGGTCCTACCTTTGGATGCTCAGGTCTCTGGAGTCAGATGAATGCTGTCTGTTTGCAGTCTGTCCTCCAAGAGATTCTTGCTTTGCCCTTTAAATCCTCTATTTCTTCCTCTTTCATAAAAATCCAAAGTCCAGCTCAGTCCAGGTCCCTTTTCTGTCCCGCGGAGTTGATTTTTTCCAGGTTTTGTCTTACAGTTGGCTCATTACAAGGTATAAAGTGATGGAAATTCAGGAGCTCATCTTCATTGCTTCTTACTCCTAGGAATGGTGGGCGGGTATCCCTATTAATTTGCAGAATCTCAGTGATGAACTGGTGAAGTTGAGAAAGTAACGTGCTGTTGCGAAGCTGTCAAGAGTGTTCTTCCAGGATATCCTAAGTCAAGAGGTGCTCAACTGCCAACAAGTTGCCCAGACAGAGATAAGTCCTGTAAAAACTCCTGAAAACCTATGGTGGGAAGAGATTCATGTGGGAGATCAGAACACCCCAGACAAGTGCAGGAGTGGCATTCTGAAGTTTGTGAAAGAACAACACCAAAACTTTATTGAAAATTCCATGGACTTTGGGAAAGTGGGAGTCATCCAGCACAACATCCCTACCGGTTCATACTTACCTATCTGACAAAGGCAACGGCCCATCCCTCCATCAATGTACCAGCCAGTGAAAAAGCTAATCTAGGATATGAAGAGCACTGATGTTATCAGAGACAGTCATAGTCCCTGGATGGCACCACTTGACCTTATGAGGAAGAAAGACAGGAACATCCGCTTCTGTGTGGGCTATAGAAAGCTGAATGATGGGGGCGTGGCCTGCACTTCAAGCTGAGAAAACATGTCGAGACCGAGCACCATAAAAAGAGCTGGCTTGTAACTAAAAAAGGAGCCTCAACATACCCAGAATTCTCCCAGAGGTTGTGATATCATCCACAAACAGCCTGGCAGCAAAATCGGTCAAACATTATGACACAGGGGACCCCGAAGCCGGCTCCCACACACATCAAGATAAAGAGAAACAGCCATCTCTGTTGTGTTTTGGTAGCTGAGGAGAATAAGCAAAAACGGCAATACACCAGAGAGGCTGGAACCTATTGGATTGCAGTAACCTGAACTAACCACACAACTAGAGGTAGCCGTGGAGCGTTCCTACGTTGATCCTAGACGCCTCATCACAGCCTGAGAGATAACTACACCTAAAGGCAGAAAGATGAAAGCTATCTGCCCCGGAGCAGATCCCCAAAGAAAATAGGAAGCCCCCAAACATGTAATGGCGGTTAGACAAGAAGCAGCACGGACACAGACAGAAAATAGAATGAGCAAACGCTGGGGCCCAATCTGTCTAGACAGGAAAGGATACTCACTGCAATCCAAAAAAAAACCCTAAAAATACCAACTCTTCTGATTGCAAAAACACTTGAGATCACACGATCTCTACCACCTCAATCAGATCTCTGGTGTAACAAAACTAAGCCGCAGCCACTGAAAAACAGGAAAAAGCAAATGAACAAATAACAGTGACTTCAGATAAACTGAGAGGAGCACAAGCCCCCGGAGGGGACCTGGCTGACCTCCACAGAAGTGCAGGGAACAATGCAAAAAGAAAGCACAAAAATAAAAGCAGAAAATATCTTATCTGATAGCAGAAGATGCAGGCAAGACTCAGCAAACTTCCAAATGAACCAGGAACCACAATTGAGACAAGAACAATTGATCACCGGCAACCATCATGAGAGGGAACCTCCCTTATATCAGACCAGTCAGCGATCCCAGATTGCCACTCCTCGCTGAAAGGTTCTGTACTGTCTGTAACCACCAGAGGGAGCCTCTGCTCAGAATTCATTTCTAACACATTCACAACAGTACCCCCCCCTTTGAAGAGGGGTCACCAAACCCTCATTTGGGCAACCAGGTCGGTCAGGATGAGCTCTGTGATACGCACGGATCAGTCTCCTAGCATGGATGTCCGAAGCAAACACCCAAGAATTGTCCTCCTGACCATAACCTCTCCACTTAACCAAATACTGGAGTTTCCGTCTAGAAAAACGAGAATCCAATATTTTCTCAACCACATACTCCAGATTGCCCTCAACCAAAACAGGGTCAGGAGGCGCAGCCATAGGAACCACTTGCTCGACAAACCTCTTCAATAAGGACTTGTGGAACACGTTATAGATCTTAAAAGTCCCTGGAAGAAGCAAACGAAAGGAAACAGGATTAAGAATCTCCATGATCTTATAAGGTCCAATGAACCTAGGCTTAAACTTTGGAGATGCAACCCTCATAGGGATATTTCTTGAGGACAACCAAACCAAGTCCCCCACTTTAAACCGAGGACCATCAGTCCTATGCCGGTTGGCAAACCGTTGGGCCTTCTCCTGAGAGAGAGACAACCTCTCCACTACCTGGTCCCAAATCTGCTGCATTCGCTCCACAACAGAGTCAACACCCGGACAGACAGAAGCCTCCGCCTGTCCCGAAGAAAATCGAGGGTGAAACCCAAAATTGCAGAAAAACGGAGACATCAAGGTGGCAGAGCTAGCCCTATTATTAAGAGCAAACTCAGCCAAAGGCAAAAAAGAGACCCAGTCATCTTGATCAGCAGACATAAAACATCTCAAATAAGTCTCCAAGGTCTGGTTTGTTCTCTCGGTTTGTCCATTGGTCTGAGGATGAAAAGCAGAGGAGAAAGATAATTGAACACCAAGTTTAGAACAAAATGTCCTCCAAAATCTGGAAACAAACTGGACTCCTCTGTCAGACACAATGTTCTCCGGAATGCCATGTAACCGAACCACGTGCTGAAGGAACAAAGGCACCAATTCGGAGGAGGAAGGTAACTTAGGTAATGACACAAGATGTATCATCTTGGAAAACCTATCACAGATTACCCAGATAACGGTCATTCTCTAAGAAACAGGGAGGTCGGAAATAAAATCCATAGAGAAATGGGTCCATGGCCTCTTGGGCACAGGTAATGGCATTAACAAACCACTAGAGCGAGAGCAAGGCTTGGAGCGAGAGCAAGTCCCACAGGACTGCACAAATTCCCTGACATCATGAGACAAAGTAGGCCACCAAAAGGACCGACTCACCAAGTCTCTGGTACCAAAAATCCCGGGATGACCAGTCAACGCGGAACAATGGATCTCAGACACCACACTCTTCTTCCACTGGTCTGGGACAAACAATTTCCCAATAGGGCAGCGCTCAGGTTTATCCTCCTGACACTCTTCCAGAGCCAGTCTCAAATTGGGCGAGATGGCGGAAAGAACTACACCCTCTTTCAAAATAACAGTATGATCAGATAACTCAGGAGAGTCCGCAAAGAAACTCCTCGAGAGGGCATCCGCCTTAACATTCTTAGTGCCAGGAAGAAAAGAAACCACAAAATTAAAACGTGTGAAAAACAAGGCCCATCTGGCCTGTTTAGGATTAAGTCGCGTGGCTGATTCGAGATAGACCAGATTCTTATGGTCCGTGAGGACCACCACCTGATGTTTGGCTCCTTCCAGCCAATGTCTCCACTCTTCAAAGGCCCACTTCATGGCCAATAACTCCCGATTACCCACGTCATAATTACGTTCAGTTGGAGAAAATTTTGAGAGAAAAAGGCACAAGGGTTACTCTTAGAGGTCTCTGGATCTCTTTGGGACAAAACGGCACCTGCCCCAATTTCAGAGGCATCAACCTCCACCTGAAATGGTAGAGAAACATCAGGCTGCCATAGAACAGGAGCAGAAGTGAATCTCTGCTTAAGTTCCTGAAACGCAGAGACTGCCTCAGGAGGTCAATTCACCACATCAGAACCCTTTTTGGTCAAATCAGTCAATGGTTTAACAATACCGGAGAAATTACCAATAAATTTACGATAAAAATTGGCAAAACCCAAAAATCTCTGAAGAGCCTTTAATGAAGTAGGTTGGACCCAATCACAGATGGCCTGAACCTTGACCGGGTCCATTTCAATAACAAACGGAGACAAAATGAATCCCAGAAATGAGACCTTCTGTACGCCAAAAAGACACTTTGATCCCTTCACATACAGTGCATTCTCTCTCAAAATCTGGAACACAGTCCGAACATGTTTCACATGAGAGTCCCAGTCATTGGAAAAAATCAAAATATCATGCAAATAAACAATCAGAAATTTATCCACAAAATCCCTGAAAATATCATTCATGAAGGATTGGAAGACGGAAGGAGCATTAGTGAGCCCAAAGGGCATCACTAGGTACTCAAAATGCCCCTCTGGGGTATTAAACGCCGTCTTCCATTCATCCCCGTGCTTAATGCGAATAAGGTTATACGCCCCCCTCAGGTCAAGCTTGGTAAACCAACTATCACTTTTCACCCTGGAAAACAGGTCAGAAATCAAGGGTAACGGATATTGATACTTCACAGTGATCTTATTCAAGAAACAATAATCAATACACGGCCTCAATGAACCATCCTTTTTGGCCACAAAGAAAAAACCGCACCCAAGGGTGAAGAGGATGGTCTGATATGACCCTTCTCCAATGACTCCTTGATATAAGATCGCATAGCATCGTGTTCAGGTACAGACAAGTTAAAAAGGTGACCTTTAGGAAATTTACCACCAGGCACTAATTCAATAGCGCAATCATAGCTCCTGTGAGGGGGCAAGGATGCAGATTTACTTTCACTAAATACATCCGAAAAATCTGTCAAAAAGTCAGGAACATCCTGAGACTGGGGAGAGGCAGAAAAAACAGGAGTGTCGGCATTAACACATTGGCAGCCCCAACTGGTCACAGACACAGATTTCCAATCCAAAACAGGATTATGAGACTGTAACCAAGGGAAACCTAGTACAATAATGTCATGCAGATTAAACAGCACCAGAAATTTGCAACTCTCCTGATGATCTGGTTCAACCCTCATTATCACCTGAGTAGAAAACTGGGGTTTATTCTCCGCCAAAGGGATAGAATCAATGCCCAGTAGGGGAATAGACTTCCGCAGGGGTATCATGGGAAACCCACAACGTTTGGCAAAGTCAAAATCCATCAGGTTAAGAGCTGCTCCTGAATCAACAAAAGCCTGAGCAGAAAATGTGGACAGGGAGCAAATCAGGGTAACAGTCAACAGAAATTTAGTCTGAACACTACCCAAGACAACTGAGCATGCAAAACGTCTTCCCCGCTTAGGGCAGACTGAAATAGCATGAGAGGCGTCACCACAGTAGAAACATAACCCATTGCGCTTTCGAAACTCATGACGCTGTGCCCCAGAAGTCACTCTGCATGGGTTCAGAAGCTGGCTCACAAGGCAACAACACTATCTCACGCATACCTCTGCACTCACGCAAACGTCTGTCAATTTGAATAGCCAATGACATAGAATCATTGAGACCAGAGGGAGCAGGGAATCTCACCATAACATCCTTTACATTCTCTGACAGCCCCTTCCAAAAAAGGGCTGCCAAAGCATCATTATTCCATTTGGTCAGGACTGCCCACTTTCGGAATTTCTGACAGTACAACTCAGCGTCTTCAAGACCCTGATTTAATGCCAACAAGGTTTTTTCAGCTTGATCAGTGACATTAGGTTCATCGTACAATAACCCCAGAGCCAGAAAAAATACATCAATATCATTCAAAACAGGATCCCCAGGTGTCAGGGAAAAAGCCCAATCCTGAGGGTCGCCGCGCAGGAGAGAGATGACAATTTGAACCTGCTGTGCTGCGTTGCCTGAGGACTTAGGCTTTAAGGCAAAAACAACTTACAGTTATTTTTGAAATTCAGAAATTTAGCCCGATCCCCCAAAAACAAATCTGGCATGGGAATCCTAGGTTCCACAACCGGCAACCTAGCAAGATAGGTAGCAATACTCCGAACCTCAGTGGCAAGCTGATCCACATGGCCAGACAACTGTGCAAGCTCCATTGAGAGAAAAAAAAAATCCTCCTCAGCACCCAGAGAAAAAGAGGGAAAAAATGCAACAAACAGGAAAAAAAAAATCTCTGACAACTGACAACTTTTTTTTTTTTTCATGCTATTTTTCCCTTCTGTGAGCACCTTATAATTTTCAGTTTGGGCCGGTGATACTATTGTGTTTTGGTAGCTGAGGAGAATAAGCAAAAACGGCAATACACCAGAGAGGCTGGAACCTATTGGATTGCAGTAACCTGAACTAACCACACAACTGGTAGCCGTGGAGCGTTTCTACGTTGATCCTAGACGCCTCGTCACAGCCTGAGAGATAACTACACCTAAAGGCAGAAAGATGAAAGCTATCTGCCCCGAAGCAGATCCCCAAAGAAAATAGGAAGCCCCCAAACATGTAATGGCGGTTAGACAAGAAGCAGCACGGACACAGACAGAAAATAGAATGAGCAAACGCTGGGGCCCAATCTGTCTAGACAGAAAAGTACAGTAAAGGATACTCACTGCAATCCAAAAAAAACCCTAAAAAATACCAACTCTTCTGATTGCAAAAACACCTGAGATCACACGATCTCTACCACCTCAATCAGATCTCTGGTGTAACAAAACTAAGCCGCAGCCACTGAAAAAACAGGAAAAAGCAAATGAACAAATAACAGTGACTTCAGATAAACTGAGAGGAGCACAAGCCCCCGGAGGCGACCTAGCTGACCTCCACAGAAGTGCAGGGAACAATGCAAAAAGCAAGCACAAAAATATAAGCAGAAAATATCTTATCTGATAGCAGAAGATGTAGGCAAGACTCAGCAAACTTCCAAATGAACCAGGAACCACAATTGAGACAAGAACAATTGATCACCGGCAACCATCAAGGGAGGGAACCTCCCTTATATCAGACCAGTCAGCGATCCCAGATTGCCACTCCTCGCTGAAAGGTTCGGTACTGTCTGTAACCACCAGAGGGAGCCTCTGCTCAGAAACCATCTCTAGCACATTCATAACACATCTCCTGAAATTCCCTCTGGAGCTGCATCAGACTAAGTGTTGGACCGCACAGTGGATTAGGTTGTGTGCAGTGCGACTTACCTGGACCTGAGGAGCCCAGCCGATGCCTGGCGAGATCCGGAGCCTGGAGTGATCTGGTGAGTGGCATCTCAGGTGGGTTCTCTCCTAACAGAGTGACATTTGCTGCAGCTGCGACTGCTCATAGGGCCGTGGGGTACTCAGGCCGGGTCCGACAGTTCTCGAGAGGTTTTGTCACAGCAGCGGTGACCCGGTCCGTGGCTCTGGGCGCACAATGAAAATGGTGAGGGAATGTTTGAAGGGGATTGTTCGTGACGCCATCTGTGGTATTTGGCTATAGATGGCCGACGCTGCTGAGAGGGACCGCTGGGGCAGGTGGTGGGCAGTTGAGATGGTTCTGCTCCCCACAGGTGGAGCGGGGCCCCAGGGCTACCGGGACAGTCTATGAGGGGTAGTAGATGTTGGGATGCAGGAATGATTGGAGGACACAAGGGCTGTAGTTTCTTTACCTTTAATTGTAGGTATATTCCGGAGCACAGGTGCAGGTGTTGGAGATCCAGACAGCCTGGAAGCAGTTCGGAATCCCCCTAACCAGGTGGGATTGGAAGCCTCCCAACTGCACTGTTCTCGGAAGTACTTGCTGCTATAAGCTCTGTTCAAGTCCCTCTCTCAGTCTGTCCTTTAGGTGGAACACTGCCCGTATGGCAGGCTGCTCAAACCTTTTCCCTGATGTCACTCCCTCTTAGTGACTCTAGACTCTAGTTTGCTGCTGTGCCTTCGGGCATCAGATATGACCAGGAAACCTGTAATCTCCTGTTCTCCGGATTCAGTTGCTGGGCATGCAGTTCCCACAAAATCACAGACTCCGGTGTCCGGTCTGTTGCGTTCACGCCTGGGTGAGCTTAGCTGCAGCTCCACTCTCAGGTTCTCCTCACTTGCTTCCTCTTCCTCCACTGTCTTACACTCTCTGACTAACCCTACCTCTAGACCAGAACTTATAGGGAAGTTCCCCTGAAACCGGGTTTAGAGCTCCCCCTTCTGGCCTGGAGTCAAGAAAGGTGTTGTGTGCGAGTGTTACCTGCTAAGGAAATCCCTTCGTGCTTCCAGGCTTGACATCACCCCCTGTCAGGGAGGCTTTGCCACTGTGGCATCCGGACTCCTGGGGTGCCACATTCCCCCCCTAGTTCAATTCAGTACTCCCGGACTGAGGAAACATAAAAAAGATCAAAACATAACTATTCGCAAGATTTTAACAACAGATACATAACTTCGGTGAGACCCTGAAATGGGGTATCCTTTTCACCCTCCACAGTGCAATATGGGTGACCCATCTTAAACCCCTAATGTAGGCCCTAGTCGTGACTACAGGGCGTAAGTGGTCATCTGGTTGGACTACTTCTTCGGTCACACGAGACGGTTTTTGTTCTGTAGCCATCTGTGATATGCGAAACCAATGACAAGCACAGGAAGCGCTAACTACTTACAAGCATTGTCCTGATCACTACGAGTCCAGCGACCTAATCGTCCATATAGAAAACAAGAATGCTCAAAAGTTCTTACAGTATCTCTGTAGGCTCATACGCTTAACGGTTGCAATTATAAACATTATTAACTTATTTACATTAGCATTACACTTATATTTTAGTCCTTATACTGGGCTGGGACCTGACCTCTAGTTTTACGGGTAGATCTACACAGTACAGTCATGGCCAAAAGTTTTGAGAATGACACAAATATTAATTTTTACAAAGTCTACTGCTTCACTTTTTCTAATGGCAATTTGCATATACTCCAGAATGTTATAAAGAGTGATCAGCTTAACAGCAATTACTTGCAAAGTCAATATTTGGCTAGAAAATGAACTTTATCCCCCAAAACACATTTCAACATCATTGCAGCCCTGCCTTAAAAGGACCAGCTAACCTCTTTTCAGTGATTGCTCCATTAACACAGGTGTGGGTGTTGATGAGGACATGGCTGGAGATCAATCTGTCATGATTAAGTAAGAATGACACCACTGGACACTTTAAAAGGAGGCTGGTGCTTGGCATCATTGTTTCTCTTCTGTTAACCATGGTTATCTCTAAAGAAACAAATGCAGTCATCATTGCAATGCACAAAAATGGCCTAACAGGGAAGAGTATCGCAGCTAGAAAGATTGCACCTCAGCCAACAATCTATCGCATCTTCAAGAACTTCAAGGAGAGAGGTTCCATTGTTGCCAAAAAGGCTCCAGGGCGCCCAAGAAAGACCAGCAAGCACCAGGACCGTCTCTTAAAAGTGTTTCAGCTGGGGATCGGGCTACCAGCAGTGCAGAGCTTGCTCAGGAATGGCAGCAGGCAGGTGTGAGTGCATCTGCACGCACTGTAAGGCGGAGACTCTTGGAGCAAGGCCTGGTCTCAAGGAGGGCAGCAAAGAAGCCACTTCTCTCCAGAAAAAAACATCATGGACAGACTGATATTCTGCAAAAGGTACAGGCAGTGGACTACTGAGGACTGGGGTAAAGTCATTTTCTCTGATGAATCCCCTTTTCGATTGTTTGGGACATCAGGAAAACGCCTCATTCGGAGAAGACAAGGTGAGCGCTACCACCAGACTTGTCTCATGCCAACTGTTAAGCATCCTGAAACCATTCATGTGTGGGGTTGCTTCTCAGCCAAGGGAATCGGCTCTCTCACAGTCTTGCCTAAAAACACAGCCACGAATAAAGAATGGTACCAGAATGTCCTCCAAGAGCAACTTCTCCCAACCCTCCAAGAGCAGTTTGGCGATCAACAATGCCTTTTCCAGCATGATGGAGCACCTTGCCATAAAGCAAAGGTGATAACTAAATGGCTCAGGGAACAAAACATAGAGATTTTGGGTCCATGGCCTGGAAACTCCCCAGATCATAATCCCATTGAGAACTTGTGGTCAATCATCAAGAGACAGGTGGACAAACAAAATACTAAAAATTCTGACAAAATGAAAGCATTGATTGTGCAAGAATGGACTGCTATCAGTCAGGATTTGGTCCAGAAGTTGATTGAGAGCATGCCAGGGAGAATTGCAGAGGTCCTGAAGAAGAAGGGTCAACACTGCAAATATTGACTTGCTGCATTAACTCATTCTGTCAATATAAGCTTTTGTTACTCATATGTTTGCAATTATTATATTTCTGTCTGTGATAAAAACATCTGTCAAACACACATAAAAACCAGAGGGCAGCAGATCATGTGAAAATATAATATTTGTGTCATTCTCAAAACTTTTGGCCATGACTGTACAGGTGCCTGTAATGATCTAGCGTGATCTGGTCTGTTTATTGGTAAGCTGGGCAGTCGTCTGCGACTTCTTAGACTCATCGTGTGGGTCTGACAGATTCACCGCTAGCAGGGGGCAGATTTTCACGATCCACTGCAGATGTGGTTTCTGATACTTGAGCTCACGGATCTTCAGGCTGGTCTTGAATCGCTTCTGTTTCTGGCACTTCCAGCTGGGGAAAGGTTAAGATGGGCATGACTATGGCCTGGTTCACTCTTGTCCAATTTGAAGGGAACTCTCCAAGTACAGTGCTGATCTTTTCCTCCACTTCTTCCACTGGCTGAAGAATGTCTTGGTCTTCAATCTTTTCCTTCAGTTGGTCAGGGCATGGTTTTAGATGGTCCCTTGACACTTCCACTGAGGTTTTCCTCCATCTTTACTGATGAGGCACACGTTGGAATTATCAAAGTCTGAAGGCATGACAGTGTATGGTTCAGCCTCCCACTGGTCATCTAGTTTGTGAACTCGTCTCTTGCTTTTGAGTACCCATTCTCCAGGTGACAAGGGAACTGCAGGTGCGTGATTATAATTTCTTTCTTGCCTCTGTCTTGCCTGGGACAAACTTTTCTCCACGCATTCTTGCAGTTTGCAATATTGTTGCTGCCGCTCTGTAGCCCAGTCTGCATCTGGTAATGTCATCTCAGGTTTTAACACTCCCATGTCCAAGTCAATTGGCAACTTGCCGGGTCTTGCTCTCATCAGGTAGGCCAGAGTGCAGTTGGTGGAGTTTACAGGGATATGATTGTAGAGATCTAACAGATCTGGCAACTTTTCTGGCCACTGGTTTCGCTCTTCCAGGGGAAAGGTCTTCAACAGGTCAATTACTACCTGGTTCACCTTCTCGCACATGCCATTTGTCTCTGGATGGTACGGCGTCGTCCTGATTTTCTCGCAGCCGTACAGGTTACAGAACTCCTGGAACACTTCTGCTTCAAAGGTTGGGCCCTGATCAGAAAGCACTCATTCAGGGTAGCCTTGTGGTCAACAAAAGTGTTCTTGAAACGCTTTGGCTGCCGTCTTCGCTGTTTGGTCTTTGACAGGCATGAGTACCAGAATCCGGGAGTAGTAGTCTACTATGGTGAGGGCGTAGACATAGCCTGACTGGCTTAAGACCAGCTTCACGTGGTCTAAGGCTACCAGCTCAAGTGGTTGTTTGGTGACTATGGGCTGTAGGGGAGCCCTCTGGCTATCACTTTCTTTCCGCCTCAGGTTGCAGGGACCACATTCTCGACATCACTTCTCGATTGCTTTCCTCATGCCAACCCAGTAGAATTGCTCACGTAGCAGGATTTCCAACTTCTTCCACCCAAAGTGTCCTGCTCCATCGTGGTATGCTTCTAAGACTATTGGCGTATCCCGCCTCGGGACTACTACCTGCCAGACCAGTTCGTGGGTTCGGGAGTTGACATTTCTCTGACACAGTTTCCCCTCGTAGATGAATAACTTGCCCCTTTCCTTCCACAACTGTTCAGTCTCTTGTGGAGCATCTGGTCCAGGGTGCGAATCAGCTTGCGTTAGCAATTCTTTTACTAGGCAGACTGCTGGGTCACTATCCTGCATCTCTGCCCACTCATGGTGGGGCAATGGATTCAACATGGTTTCCTGCTTGGCATAACGCTTGTACCTCACACAGTGGGAGCACTAGGCCTCTCTGGGTCGATGGAAGGCTGGTAACTCTATTTCTTCTAGCTCTTTCTGGTCTTCTTCCCATCTGGTAAATTTGGAATCCTGGACAGCACGTCAGCATTAGCGTTCTTATGCCCAGCTCGGTACTTGATGGTGAACTCATAGTTGGACAGCTGGGCCATCCAGCGTTGCTCCAGCGCACCTAGCTTTGCGGTCTCCAAATGAGCCAGCGGATTATTGTCTGTGAAGATGGTAAACTTCGCTGCAGCCAGTTAGTGTTTGAAGTGCTCTGTCACAGCCCAGACTATGGCGAGAAACTAAAGTTTAAAGGAGCTGTAGTTGCCAGGGTTCCTTTCACTGGGGCAAGCTTCCTGCTGGCATAGGCGATCACTCTTTCTCTGCCTTTCTGCACTTGTGACAGCACTGCTACCAATCCCACATTGCTGACATCAATATAAAATATGAATGGTTGATCATAGTCTGGATAGGCCAGGACTTCATCTCCCGTAAGAGCCAACTTCAACCGGGTGAAGGTCCTTTCTAGTCCGTCATTCCAGTCAAACAAAGGATTTTTCTTCCTGGCCTTCTTGGGTTGGCCCAGAGAAGGTTTTGCAGGGGTGCGGCTATTTCAGTAAAGCCTTTGATGAAACTTCGGTAGTAGCATACCAACCCGAGGAACTGCCATACTTCATGAATGTTGTTGGGCCTTGGCCAGTCCCTGATAACAGTGACTTTGTCGGGGTCTGGTGCCACGCCTTCCATGCTCACTACGTGGCCCAGGTTCTGCACCTTGGGCTTCAGAAGATGGCATTTGAACAGTTTCACTTTCAGGCCAAAGTTGGTCAGGGCTTCGAACACCTTGGCCAGGTGCTTCAAGTGGTCTTCATAGGTCTTGGAGAAGACAATGACATCATCCAGGTACAACAGAACTGTCGAAGTTCTTGTGCCCAAGGCAACACTCCATCAACCTCTTGAACGTCCCTGGTGCGTTGCAAAACCTGAATGGCATGCACTTGAACTCACTTCCATGGGTGTCGTGAAGGCAGTCTTCTCTCTACCCGCCTCTGCCACGGGAACCTGCCAGTACCCACTGGTGAGATCTAGAGTGGAGAAATAGTTAGCGGACTTCAGTGCAGTAATGAGTCCTCAATTCTGGGTACTGGGTAGACGTCATTATGTGTAATGCGGTTAATCTGTCTGCAGTCAACACACATCCTCATTGAACCATCTTTATTTCTAACGAGGACTAGCTGAGCGGCCCGTGGGCTACAACTGTCTCTTATCACCCCAGCCTCCTTCATCTTCCGTAACATACCCTTGGCACATTGGTAGTGAGCTGGAGGTACAGGCCGGTACCTCTCTTTAATGGACGAATGATTGATCTCCAGTGGGGATATGATGTTGGACCCCTTTTACCTGCCCAAAGTCTAAAGGGTGCTTGCTGAATACCCGCTCATACTCTTGAACCACCCGGTAAACCCCATTCTTATGGTGTGAAGGGGTGGAGTCAGTGCCTACGTGCAGCTTCTGACACCAATCCTCTAGCTGTTCTGCAGAGCCATTGTCCTCCGCCTGGTCAGACGGGACCAAGGTTCTGCTGCCTGTATTATGTTGTTATTGACAGTGAACAGCTTAGCAACAGTGGTATACCGGGTAGCTTGACCTCCTGCTCCCCACAATTTAAGATGCGTACAGGTACCCTCCCCTTGCGGACATCAACTACCCCTCTGGCTGACAGGACAGTGGGCCTACTATCAGAGTACACTGGTTCTAACAGGGCCTGGTAATCTTGATCCCAGTGGCCTATGGCTGCCCTACACCAGATTAACATTTCACTCCTTGGGGTTACTACAATGTGGAACGGATCACTCACTCTGACACTGCCGACTTCTCCACCAGACAGCTCTACCTGTTGTCTTTGCATCAGGACCTTGATCTCCTTTTGCAGGACCCGCTGCTCACTGGAACCAACAGTTCGGCTACTGTTGCAATTAACCCCTTCACCCCCAAGGGTGGTTTGCACGTTAATGACCGGGACAATTTTTACAATTCTGACCACTGTCTCTTTATGAGGTTATAACTCCGGAACGCTTCAACGGATCTTCGCGATTCTGAGATTGTTTTCTCGTGACATATTGTACTTCATGTTAGTGGTAAAATTTCTTCCATATAACTTGCGTTTATTTTGAAAAAAAACGCAAATATGGCGAAAATTTTGAAAATTTAGCAATTTTCAAACTTTGAATTTTTATTCCCTTAAAACAGAGAAATATGTAACACAAAATAGTTAAGAAATAACATTTCCCACATGTCTACTTTACATCAGCACAATTTTGGAATCAAAATTTTTTTTGTTAGGAAGTTATAAGGGTTAAAAGTTGACCAGCGATTTCTCATTTTTACAACAAAATTTACAAAGCTATTTTTTTAGGGACCACCTCACATTTGAAGTCACTTTGAGGGGTCTACATGACAGAAAATACCCAAAAGTGACACCATTCTAAAAACTGCACCCCTCAAGGTTCTCAAAACCACATTCAAGAAGTTTATTAACCCTTCAGGTGCTTCACAGGAACTAAAGCAACGTGGAAGGAAAAAATGAATATTTAACTTTTTAGCCACAAAAATGATCTTTCACAAACTTTTTTTTATTTTCACAAGGGTAAAAGGAGAAAATGGACAGATAAGGTTGTTATGCAATTTCTCCTGAGTACGCCAATACCCCATATGTGGGGGAAAACCACTGTTTGGGCACACGGCAGAGCTCGTAAGGGAAGGAGCGCCGTTTGACTTTTTCAAACTAAAATTGGCTGGAGTTGAGATTGGACGCCATGTCGCGCTTGGAGAACCTCTGATGCGCCTAAACAGTGGAAACCCCCCACAAGTGACACCATTTTGGAAACTAGACCCCCTAAGGTACTTATCTAGATCTGTTGTGAGCACTTTGAACCCCCAAGTGTTTCACAAAAGTTTATAATGCCTGGGTGTGAAAAAAAAAAAAAAAAATTCCACAAAAATGATTTTTTAGTCCTAAATTTTTGAATTTTCCCAAGGAAATTGGACCCCAAAAGTTGTTGTCCAATTTGTCCTGAGTACGCTGATACCCCATATGTGGGGGTGGAAAACTGTTTGGGCGCACGGCAGGGCTTGGAAAGGAAGTAGTAACGTTTTGGAATGCAGACGTTGATGGGGGTCATGTTCCGTTGCAGTGCCCCAGATGAGCCTAAACAGTGGAAATCCCCCACAAGTGACCCCATTTTGGAAACTAGACCCCTAAGAAACTTATCTAGATCTTTGGTGAGCACTTTGAACCCCCAAGTGCTTCACACAAGTTTATAATGCCCGGGCATGAAAATAAAAAATCCTATTTTTTTCCCACAAAAATTATCTTTTAGTCACTAATTTTTTATTTTCCCAAGGGTATCAGGAGAAATTGGACCACATAAGTTGTTGTCCAATTTGTCCTGAGTACGCTGATGCCCCATATGTGGGGGGGAACCACTGTTTGGGCGCACGGCAGAGCTCGGAAGGGAAGGAGCACCATTTGACTTTTTCCAACCAAAATTGGCTGGAATTGAGATTGGATGCCATGTTGCATTTGGAGAGCCCCTGATGTGCCTAAACAGTGGAAACCCCCACAAATGACCCCATTTGGGAAACTAGACCCCTAAGGAACTTATCTAGATCTTTGGTGAGCAATTTGAACCCTCAAGTGCTTCACACAAGTTTATAACGTAGAGCCGTAAAATTTAAAAATCATATTTTTTCCACAAAAATGATCTTTTCACCCGAATTTTATTTTTCCAAGGGTAACAAGACTCCAAAAGTTCTTGTGCAATTTGTCCTGAGTACACTGATACCCCATATGTGGGGGTATACCACTGTTTGGGTGCATGGCAGAGTTTGGAAGGGAAGGAGCGCCGTCTCACTTTTTCAACGCAGAATTGGCTGGACGCCATGTCGTGTTTGGAGAGCTCCTGATCTGCCTAAACAGTGGAAACCCCCACAAATGACACCATTTTGGAAACTAGACCCCTCAAGGAACTTATCTAGATGTGTGGTGAGAACTTTGAACCCCACGTGTTTCACTAAAATTTATAACGTACAGCCTTAAAATAAAAAATCCTTTTTTTTTTTTACAAAAATGATTTTTTCGCCCCCAATATTTTATTTTCACAAGGGTAACAGAAGAAATTGGAACCCAAAAGTTGTTGTCCAATTTGTCCTGAGTACGCTGATACCCAATATGTAGGAGAAAACTACTGTATGGGTGCACGTCAGGGCTCGGAAGGGAAGTAGTGACGTTTTGGATTGCAGACTTTGATGGAATGGTCTGGGGGTGTCATGTCGCATTTGGAGAGCCCCTGATACGCCTAAACAGTGGAAACCCCCCACAAGTGACCCCATTTTGGAAAATAGACCCCACAAGGAACTTATCTAGATGTGTGGTGAGCACTTTGAACCCCGAAGTGCTTCACAGAAGTTTATAACGCACAGCCGTAAAAATAAAAAATCCTTTTTTTTTTTACAAAAATGATTTTTTCGCCCCCAATATTTTATTTTCACAAGGGTAACAGGAGAAATTGGACCCCAAAAGTTGTTGTCCAATTTGTCCTGAGTACGCTGATACCCAATATGTGGGAGAAAACTACTGTATGGGCGCATGTCAGGGCTCGGAAAGGGAAGTAGTGACGTTTTGGATTGCAGACTTTGATGGAATGGTCTGGGGGCGTCATGTCGCATTTGGAGAGCCCTGATGCGCCTAAACAGTGGAAACCCCCCACAAGTGACCCCATTTTGGAAAATAGACCCCACAAGGAACTTACCTAGATGTGTGGTGAGCACTTTGAACCCCGAAGTGCTTCACAGAAGTTTATAACGCACAGCCGTAAAAATAAAAAATCCTTTTTTTTTTTACAAAAATGATTTTTTCGCCCCCAATATTTTATTTTCACAAGGGTAACAGGAGAAATTGGACCCCAAAAGTTGTTGTCCAATTTGTCCTGAGTACGCTGATACCCAATATGTGGGAGAAAACTACTGTATGGGCGCATGTCAGGGCTCGGAAAGGGAAGTAGTGACGTTTTGGATTGCAGACTTTGATGGAATGGTCTGGGGGCGTCATGTCGCATTTGGAGAGCCCCTGATGCGCCTAAACAGTGGAAACCCCCCACAAGTGACCCCATTTTGGAAAATAGACCCCACAAGGAACTTACCTAGATGTGTGGTGAGCACTTTGAACCCCGAAGTGCTTCACAGAAGTTTATAACGCACAGCCGTAAAAATAAAAATCCTTTTTTTTTTTACAAAAATGATTTTTTCGCCCCCAATATTTTATTTTCACAAGGGTAACAGGAGAAATTGGACCCCAAAAGTTGTTGTCCAATTTGTCCTGAGTACGCTGATACCCAATATGTGGGAGAAAACTACTGTATGGGCGCATGTCAGGGCTCGGAAAGGGAAGTAGTGACGTTTTGGATTGCAGACTTTGATGGAATGGTCTGGGGGCGTCATGTCGCATTTGGAGAGCCCCTGATGCGCCTAAACAGTGGAAATCCCCAACAAGTGACCCCATTTTGGAAAATAGACCCCACAAGGAACTTATTTAGATGTGTGGTGAGCGCTATGAAGCCCCAAGTGCTTCACAGAAGTTTATAATGTACAGCCGTAAAAACAAAAAAATCTTATTTTTTTTACAAAAATAATATTTTCGCCCCCAGTTTTTTATTTTCCCAAGGGTAACAGAAGAAATAGGACAAATTTCACAATAACTCTTGGGGTCCAGAGTACGCTGATACCCCATATGTGGGGATAAACTACTGTTTGGACGCATGGCAGAGCTCAGAAGTGAAGGAACACCGTTTGACTTTTTCAACGCAGAATTGGCTGGAATGGAGATCAGACGCCATGTCACATTTGGAGAGCCCCTGATGTGCCTAAACAGCGGAAACCCCCCAATTCTAACTCCAACCCTAACCCCAACACACCCCTAACCCTAGTCCCAACCCTAATCCCAACCTTAACCCTAATCCTAACTCTAACCCTAATCCTAACTTTAGCGCCAACCCTAACCCTAACTTTAGCCGAAACCCTAACCCTAACCCTAATGGGAAAATGGAAATAAATACATTTTTTTAATTTTATTATTTTTCCCTTACTAAGGGGGTGATAAAGGGGGGTTTGATTTACTATTTATAGCGGTTTTTATGATTGGCAGCTGTCACGCTAAAAGACGCTTTTTATTGCAAAAAGTAGTTTTTTGCATCGCCACATTTTGAGAGCTATAATTTTTGCATATTTTGGCCCACAATGTCATGTGAGGTCTTAATTTTTGCGGGACGAGGTGACGCTTTTATTGGTACCATTTTTGAGCACGTGACATTTTTTGATCGCTTTTTATTTCGATTTTTGGGAGGTTAGAATGAACAAAAATCAGCAATTCATGAATTTCTTTTGGGTGAGGCGTTTTTATTGTTCCGCGTGTGGTAAAATCGATAAAGCAGTTTTATTCTTCGGGTCAGTACGATTATGGCGATACCTCATTTATATAATTTTTTTATGTTTTGGCGCTTTTATAGAATAAAAACAATTTTATATAAAAAATAATTATTTTTGCATCGCTTTATTCTGCGAGCTATAACTTTTTTATTTTTTTGCTGATGATGCTGTGTGACGGCTTGTTTTTTTGCGGGACAAGATGACGTTTTCAGCGGTACCATGTTTATTTATATCCGTCTTTTTGATCGCGTGTTATTCCACTTTTTGTTCAGCGGTATGATGATAAAGCACTGATTTTTTGCTTCGTTTTTATTTTTTATTTTTTAAGGGGTTCACAAAAGGGGTTAACTAGTGGGACAGTTTTATAGGGGGGGTCGTTACGGACGCGGCGATACCATATATGTGTACTTTTATTGTTTTATTTTTTTTATTTACAATAAGTAATGAATTTATTGGGGAATATTTTTTTTTTTTTTTTGGATTTTTTTTTACACATGTTTATTTTTACTTTTTTTTACTTTTTACTTTGTCCCAGGGTGGGACATCACTGTATTTCATCAGATCGCTGGTGTGACAGTGTGCACAGCACTCTGTCACACCAGCGATGTGACAGGCAGTGCAGGACGCTTCCTCATGCCTGCTCTCGGCAGGCACTGAGGAAGCCGCCTCCCTCCAGGACCCCGGCGCCATCTTGGATCCGGGTCCTGGGAGGGAGGAAGCCCTCAGAGCAGCGCGATCACATCGCGCTGCTCTGAGGGTCTCAGGGGGGCGCGCAGGGAGCCCCCACCCTGCGCGATCCTCCCCTGTGCCCCCAGTACACCGCGATCATGTTTGATCGCGGTGTGCAAGGGGTTAATGTGCCGGGAGCGGTCCGTGACCGCTCCTGACACACAGTCACGGGTGTCAGCTGTGATAATCAGCTGACACCCGGCGGCGATTAGCTGCGCTCCCTCCGGGAGCGCAGCTAATCGCCTATGACGTACTATCCCGTCCATGGTCAGAATGGCACGGGTTTTATGGACGGGATAGTACATCTAATGTCAGAGAGGGGTTAAACAATAATCTCAAAAAGACAGTTTTTTATCACATTAGTACCTAAGGTCATCATTGGGTTACATTCTCGTCGATCAATGTCTACAATCATCAGACCTTGGGCTTTCAATTCTACTCGCCCCACCTTAATGGTCTCCTCCTTATACCCCACTTGTGGCAAAAGCTGACCATTGCTGGCGACTACTGTAAGCTCATTATCTTGGCCGCGGGTAATATCAGAGTCAGCCTAGTAATGTTTATAAAGAATATATAGCATAGTCATCACCTAAGAGCCAGCGTCCAGTAAAGCGTTCATCGGGATGCCATCAATCACAACTGGGAGTACTGGCCATCCTCCAACGTACTTGTCTCACCAGATGTGTGGGCTTGGTCATCTTACACCTGGGGGTTGACCCTCTGCCCCAGGGGTTGCTCTTTTAAATTGTAAAATCTTTCGATGTGCCCTGCCTTGCTGCAGCGGCGGCAAATGGGTAGTCCATCCTTGTCGTAGCGATCATTGTCTCTCCCTCTGGTTGGTGGTATCCTCTTCCGTCGTCGCCACGGGACGTCATCTGGATTGGACGCCAGCTGAATCTTCTCCTTTTGGGACTCTTGCATGGACTGCACGGTTTTGGCTAGTGCAGTCACACTTTTGTTCAGCTCCTGGACCTGAAGATGTAGTTCTGCAGATGTATCATTATCCAGAGTCTGCGAGTCGGCCTCTACAGGGGCCTGAGGAAAGGAAGCCGCCTCCTGGTGGTATGTAATTGCTGGGCGCCTAGGGGGTGCTATGCGGCTGTCATTTGGTTCGTGCAGCACCTAAATGGCTCTATCCAGAGGCATAGCTAGGGTTTTGGTTTAGGGGTGCGAAACCTCTGAGTGGGCCCCTAACCAAAGAACCTCAGCAAATGACTGCACTGTTGCCAAAAATAATCTATATATAAAAAGACCAATATTGATATCACCGCCATATGGTCAGTGGTAAATAATACCAGTCCTACAGAACATATAATAGATTACAGCAGAGTTACAGATAATGACTTACCACTGACGTTCTTTCTGATGGAATTGTTCACTTTTCATGTCTTTTCCATCTGGCCCAGACCGACATGACGACTCCTCCAGCCAGGACTCGACTACAGAGAATACAACAAAGACACGTTTCACTTCTCATATTTTCAGCACTGTCACGGTCACCAATTGGACTATTCTCAACCTGCACAAACTCCTCATCCTGCTGATACCCCAATACTGAGCCACTGCTGTCATATGTGTCCCTATTACTGCACCTAGTGTGTGGTTCTGTGTGACCTCTAAATTCTAAAGCAGCTCTCTAGAATATAGGAATGCCGGGTGCAAGTGCCCTAGAAAACAGTGCTCACATTTTGTCCCCTAGAATGTAATAATGCCCTGTGTGTGCCCCTTTGACAGTCACAGTAACCTGAGTTCCCCTATAACAATAAGTGCCCACTTTACATTCAATAATGTCCCAAATCTCCCCCCTGTACAGCTCCCCTATACACAGTATGATGCTCTCTTATACAAAGTATAATGCCCCTTCACTGTATATATACTGACCCCTTAATATCCCCCAAACTATTTAATGGCTCCAACACTGTATGATGGCCCCACCACTATATTCCCCACACTGTATGATGGCCTCCACACTGTAATTTCCACACTGTATGATGGTCCCCTAGATAGTATCCATATAGCATAATACACCAGATAGTCCTAAATATAGTATAATGCACCCCCATAGGCAGCCTTTGTATTATAATGCACTCCCCATAGGCAGCCTCTATAGCAGACCCGGGCAAGGGGCGGCCCGCGGGCTGCATCCGGCCCGCCGGCTGTCAGTGACCGGCCCGTGGAGGCGCTCCGGCAGTCTCAGGGCCCCGGCATCAGCTGGCACAATACTTACCTCTCCCGTGCTCGCTGCTCGCTCCGGTTCCACCGCGCTTCTCTCACACCGGCGCTGATGACTCATCATCAGCGGCCGGCTGTGTCAGAGAGCGGGACGTGGACAGTAAGACGTGTCTCTGTGTGTGCTGTGTCAGTAGTGCGGTGCTGGGGTTGGTGTTGTGTGTGTGTCTGTGTCTGTGTGTGGTGTGTTTGTGTGTGTGTGTGTGTGTGTGTGTGTGTGTGGAGAGTGCTTATGTGCTGTCTGTGTGTGATGATGGGCAGGCATTGCTGATAATGGGGAGGCATTGATGATGAATGATGGGAGAAGATGATGATAATGGGCAGGCTTTGATGATAATGGGAGGCATTGATGATGGGGAGAAGATGATAATGGGCAGGCATTGCTGATAATGGGGAGGCCATGATGATAAAGGGCAGGCATTGATGATGGGGGGGAATGATGATGATGGGCAGGCATTGATGATAATGGGGAGGCATTGATGATGGGGGAGAAGATGATGATGGCAGGCATTGATGATGGGAGAGATGATGATGGGCAGGCATTGCTGATAATGGGGAGGCATTGATGATGATGGGGAGAAGATGATGATAATGGAAGGTATTGATGATAATGGGCAGGCATTGATGATGGGGAGAAGATGATGATGATGATGATGGGCAGGCATTGATGATATGGGGAGAAGATGATGATAATGGGCAGGTATTGATGATAATGGGCAGGCATTGATGATGGGGAGAAGATGATGATGATGATGGGCAGGCATTGATGATGATGGGGAGAAGATGATGATAATGGGCAGGTATTGATGATAATGGGCAGGCATTGATGATGGGGAGAAGATGATGATGTGCAGGCATTGCTGATAATGGGGAGGCATTGATGATGATGGGGAGAAGATGATGATAATGGGCAGGCATTGATGATAATGGGCAGGCATTGATGATGGGGAGAAGATGATGATGGGCAGGCATTGCTGATAATGGGGAGGCATTGATGATGATGGGGAGAAGATGATGATAATGGGCAGGTATGTATATATACAGTATACAGTATATATATATATATATATATATATATATATGTATATATACAGTATTGGGTAGAACGGAGTTAATTATATTAGTCCGGCCCTCTAAAACCATCCCAATTTCTCATGCGGCCCCCTGGCAAAATTAATTGCCCACCCCTGCTCTATAGTATAATGCACTCCCCATCCCCATAGGCAGCCTCTATAGTATAATGCACTCCCCATCCCCATAGACAGCCTCTGTATTATAATGCAGCCCCCCATAGGCAGCCTCTGTAGTATAATGCACTCCCCATTACAAAAATAATAAATCCAGTACTCACCTCTCTTTCTCCCGGCTCCTGCGCTGCTCCCTGCTCTCCTGCTCATCTGACAGCGGGCGCCGGGCAGTGACGTCAGCGCGCCCACTGTCAGACGCTGAGAGGGGGATTATGGGAGAGAAGGAGCGCTCGCTCCTTCTCTCTCAATGCGGTCAACTGTATCGGCTAGATGCCGATACAGCTGACCCTCCGATGATGGGCGGGGGGCCCACTGCTGGCACCGGGCCCCCCACCGCCTGCTCAGGGGCCACATAGCGGCCGGGAGGCAGAGCAGGGAGATCATTTCTCCCTGCTCTGCCGCAGTGTAACTGTATGGGCACGCTGTGCACGCCAATACAGTTACAGTAGCGTAGCTCCAGGTGGGCCCCCTCAGAGCGCGGGGCCCAGGGCCACCGCCCCCTTTGCCCCCCGGTAGCTACGCTACTGGCTCTATCTTTAAAGTGTGCAAAGTTCAGGTCAGGGATTTGTTGTGCCATGATGCGCAGCTGTGAGTGCTGGACAGGAGTCCCTCAATAAATTGCTCCTTTAACAATCTGTCTCCATCCTGCACGCTGTCAGGGTCAATCTGCTTTATGGCCCCCAGTGGCTCCTGAAGATTACCGTAAGTGCATAGTCCCGTATACTGTCCTGCACCCTTTGTTTGCACCCGAAGAATTTCATTTTTATCTCTGCTGCAGTGCGGGTGTCAAAGGTGTCCCTTAGCTTGGCCAGGATCTGCTTAACAGTCCCTTTGTCAGTGTCCTGCCAGGACTTTACTTTCCTCTGGGCCACACGAGTTAACTGTCCAATGAGAATGCTGACTTTTTGGCTTTCAGACAGAGGTATACTTCAAACAAACTACACAGTCTCTCTTTGAAATCGCTCAGGGTATGCGACTCCCCTGAGTATTGCGGTAACCAGGCCGCTCTCGGCATGTACGGCATTGACAGTGGCATTATGGGGGCTACGGCTGCAGCCGTCGCTGGATCTCCACCCGGATTGTACATTTTCTTCCCCCCTAGTGAATCTTAGCCAGGCGCTGAGTTTCCGCTGGCTTACCAGTCTGTCGCGCTCGGCGTGGAGAATGGCGCGCACCGGGATTCTAGACCTCAGCTCCATTTCCCGCCAGCTCACGTCCGAGCGCACGCAGCACTTCCTTTTCGCGCTTTCTCTCAGGCTCCGCCCACGACGGCATGCCCTCTTTGCTTCCCGTGCTCCATGGGGCGCTGTAATGGCGGCAATTTGTACAGTTTAATAAAGTCTATGGCACACAGTGCCCGGTAATACCGGGTACGCTATTCTGTTGTGACGCCAAGTTGCGATGCTCCATAGGGCCGTGGGGCACTAAGGCCAGATCCGACAGTTCTCGAGAGGGTTTGTCACGGCAGCAGTGACCTGGTCCATGGCTCTGGGTGCGCAATGAAAATGGTGAGGGAATGTTTGAAGGGGATTGTTCGTGACGCCACCTGTGGTATTTGGCTATAGGTGGCCGACGCTGCTTAGAGGGACCGCTGGGGCCGGTGGTGGTGCAGCTGAGATGGTTCTGCTCCCCACAGGTAGAGCGGGGCCCCAGGGCTACCGGGACAATGTATGAGGGATAGCAGACGTTGGGATAATAATAATAAATAATAATCTTTATTTTTATATAGCGCTAACAGATTCCGCAGCGCTTTACAGTTTTGCACACATTATCGTCGCTGTCCCCGATGGGGCTCACAATCTAGATTCCCTATCAGTATGTTTTTTGGAGTGTGGGAGGAAACCGGAGTACCCGGAGGAAACCCACGCAAACACGGGGAGAACATACAAACTCCTTGCAGATGTTGTCCTAGGTGGGATTCGAACCCAGGACTCCAGCGCTGCAAGGCTGTAGTGCTATCCACTGAGCCACCGTGCTGGGATGCAGGAATGATTGGAGGACACAAGGGCTGTAGTTTCTTTACCTTTAATTGTAGGTACAGTCCAGAGCACAGGTGCAGGTGGTATTGGAGATCTGGACAGCCTGGAAGCAGTTCAGAATCCCCCTAACCAGGTGGGGTTGGAAGCCTCCTAACTGCGCTGTTCTTGGAGGTACTTGTTGCTATAAGCTCTGTTCAAACACTTCTCTCAGTCTGTACTTTAGGTGTAACACTACCCATACGGCAGGATGCTCGAACCTTTTCCTTTTGCCTTTCACTGTTAGTACATTTCAATCAGTTCCCTGCCACTGCCAGCATTAAAGCAAAAGTAAAAGTAAGGGTCCAAGGCAGAAAGTTACAGCTTCTAACCCCTGTGCTAGTAACACAGAAGACTCTAAAGTGCTTACCTCAGAGATTATTACCCACTCTCACACATATCTATATACTGTGTCAAGCAAAGAGTTAACCTCTCCAACAAATATTAACTAAATGACTGCTGGTAACTAAACACAAGAAACCCCCAGCCAGAGGTACACATTACACAGCCTATGTCTGCCATCTTCTGGCCGATTCTGGAATTACAACTCCACTATACTATTTACACTTATAATATTGTCATAAAATAGAACTCTAATCTATGAACATAAAGGCTGAACCATAAGAAGCGCACGATGGTCAAAATAGGTGGAGGCCCCATAAGAGTCACCTAATGAATAATCTTTAACCAATAAAGGTGATATGGATAAATACATGAAAAAGTTCTCTCAAAGTACTTCCTCAAACAAATTAGCTCTGATTAAAGATCTGGTGGATAGCCCCAGAATGGATGAAGAAGACGACGCAGATAGTGACCAGAAAATCCTTCTTCCAACACACTACCAGTAGAGATGAGCGACTTTACCTCCGGGAGGGTCGAGTCGGGTTTCGGACCATCCAACTTTAGCAAAAGTCGAGTCGAACGAAATCAGCCGACTAACTACCTGCAAAAGTCGGTGTTTCGACAAAAAACGAAACCCGACCCCAATGCAAGTCAATGGGGAAGAAAAGTCAGCAGTGAGTGGAGGACAGTAAACACACCTACAGTGCCCTTTTCAATGCCAATGACATCAATTCTTATTACTTAAGCTTGGCAACCTTAATTTACTTTATAATAATAGTAACGCATTGAAAACTGGGGGTTATTTGGCTAAAGTTGTGGGGGGGGGCAGGGCTGGCTCCAGGTTTCGTGGGCCCCGGGCGAAAGAGTCTCAGTGGGCCCTTTAACACATACCACAATTCATGATGCTCCGATACGGCAGAGAAATATAGGTATAGTACAATGCCAAATACTTCACTTCTTACATTACATAAGTGATATCTATTGTAAATTCTACAATAGCTCAAAAAACGGACAGAATATTCCTCCTTACAGTATTATGGCCACCACATAGTGCCCATACAGAATAATGAGCCCCATATATTGCGCCATACAGAATAATGAGCCCCATATATTGCTCCATACAGATAATGGCTCCATATAATGCTCCATACAGAATAGGTCCCATATGTGCTCCATATGATGCTCCATATATAAAGGGCTCTATATGACACCCCATAAATAATGAACCCCATATGATGCTCTACTATATATGATGAGCCCCATATAATGCTCCATATATAATGAGCCCCATATGATGCTCCAGGATATGATGGGCCCATGGATGATGCTCCAGTGTATGATGGGCCTATATAATGCTCCATATATAATGGGCCCCATATGATGCTCCAGTGTATGATGGGCCCCATATATAATTCTCCAGTGTATAATGCTCCCCATATATTGCTCCAACATTAAACAAAATGAAATACCTCTCCTTGCTGGGCACTGCTCTACTCTGGACTCCTCAGCGTCGCCATCTTCCAGCGCTCTGCACTGTGACTGTTAAGACAGAGAGCGCACAGACGTGACGTCATCGCGCTCTCTGACCTGAATGTCACTGTCAGGAAACGCGGAAGACGTCACAGCGGTGGAGCAGGGAGCGGCAAGTATTGCAAGTGCTGGGACCCTGTGCAAGCACAGGCACAAGGCCCCTCATAGTACGCGGGTGTCTCTGACGGCGAGTCGGCCCCCCCACCTGCTCAGGGCCCCGGCACTTGCCCGGGTGCACCAGGTGCTGACGCCGGCCCTGGGGGGTACAGCCCAGTTAGGGAGGTGGCAAAACTGGCATATGTTGAGGTGTAGGCTGGACGTTCAGCAGCTGCAAATGGAGGAATTGGAGAAGTCGGAGGAAGAGGAGGACAAAGCGAGCCATTTTGCTGGCAACCTATGTGTCATCAGGGGAAGGTGGTACAAAATCCTTTGAAACCCAGGCATCATTCATTTTAATGAAGGTGAGATCAGCAACATTTTGGGTCGACAGCCGGTCCTTCTTTCTGTCAGGATTGATCCAGCAGCACTGAAGACTCTTTCTGATAGCACACTACCAGCAGTGCAAGCCAGCTCCTGTAAGGCATATTGTGCCAATTCAGGCCAGGTATCCAGTTTACAAGCCCAGTAGTCAAAGGGGAATGAACTGTGAGGGAGAACATCGATAGGGGAGGAGAGGTAATTTTGAACCATAGTTGACAACTGCTGTCTCCTGTCTGTTGCAATCGATTCAGTATTACCAGTTGTGTGAGCGTTACTCGAGAAATCAGTCCACAACATGGTCATGAAACCCCTGTCTCCAACGCCACTTCGGCTGTGTGCACCACAAACACCTCTTCCATGTTGCCCAGTACGGCTCGTGGTAGAACCTGCACCGCTGCTGTGTGCTGGGAATGCATCTAACAAACGGTTTACCAGAGTTGCTTGTTTGTTGGGCAATATTAGCTCTAGGTTCTCCTGTGGCATGATGTTCTGTAATTTGCCTTTATAGCGTGGATCGAGGATGCTGGCCAACCAGTAGTCATTATCCTTCATAATTTTGGCAATGCGGGGGTCCCTTTTTAGGATCCGCAAACATAATCACACATGTGGGCCAATGTTCCAGGTGTCAATGATGCACTGCCAGTGGTGGGTGGAGGAGCACTTTCTGCCAAATCCACATCCCTCCAGTCACGCACAAACCCTGTACCTGACCTTGGCAAGCCAACATTTTCTCTTGCCCCCTGAGAAGCATCCTCCTCCCCAAAATAATCATCCTCCTCCTCCTCTTCCTCTTCTTTCTCCACCTCATCCAGGACAGTTCCCTGAGCAGACAATGGCTGGCTGTCATCAAGGCTTCCCTCCTGCTCTTCCTCCTCCGCTGCATACGCCTGATCCTTAATGTGCGTCAAAGTTTGCATGAGCAGACGCATTAGTGGGATGCTCATGCTTATGATGGCGTCGTCTGCGCTTACCAGCCGTGTGCATTCCTCAAAACACTGAAGGACTTTACAGAGGTCTTTCAGCTTTGACCACTGCACACCCGACAACTCGATGTCTGCCCTCAAACTGCCTGCCCGTGTATCCTCCCACAAATGCATTACAGCCTGCCTCTGTTCGCACAGCCTCTCAACCATGTGCATGGTGGAGTTCCACCTTGTTGCAACGTCTATGATTAGGCGGTGCTTGGGGAGGTGGAGCGATCGCTGCAGCCTCTGCATACGACTGGAGTCTATGGGCGAGCGACGGATGTGCAAGCACAGTCTTCGCACCTTATGGACCAGGGCTGGTAACTCCGGATAATTATTTCTGAAGCACTGCACCACCAGGTTCAAGGTGTGAGCCAGGCAAGCTTTGTGTCTGAGTTTTGCTAGGGCTATGGTCGCCACAAAATTACGTCCGTTATCACTGACTACCTTGCCTGGCTCAAGATGTAGACTGCCCAGCCATGACTCAGTTTCTCGCTGCAAGTAGTCGGCCAGTACCTCCGCGGTGTGTCTGTTGTTGCCCAAAGACATCATCTTTAAAACAGCCTGCTGACGCTTACCACTAGCTGATCGATAGTGGGACACCTCGTGTGCAACACTGGCAGCTGTGGATGGAGTGATCGTGCGACTATGCTTTGTCGACGATCTTTCGCTTCTGGAGGAGGAGAGTCGAACGCCTACAGCCAACTGTTGCCTATACCGTGGGCTATGCAGCACTGTCCCACCGCCGCTGTCCCCTGTGGACCCTGCATCCACCACATTAACCCAGCGCGCAGTGATGGACACGTAATGGCCCTGGCCATGCCTACTGGCCCATGCATCTGTTGTGAGGTGCATCTTTCTACTCACTGATTGTTTGAGTGCATGGACAATGCGGTCTTTCACATGCAGGTGGAGGACAGGGATGGCTTTTCTAGAAAAGAAGTGCCTTCTGGGTAGGTCATAGCGTGGGACAGCGAAGGCCATGAGCTCTCGGAACGCTGCACTTTCAACCAAACGGAAGGGCATCATCTCTAATGAGATCAGTTTGGCAATGTAGGCATTCAAAGCCAGTGTACGCAGATGAGAGGATGAGTACTTTCTTGTCCTACTCAGAGTGTCTGCTAGGGTGAGCTGGACTTGAGAGCTGCATATGGGGGAACTAGCGGTGGACATGACGGACTGAGAGGAGGTTGGTGATGGTGATGGTGGTGGTGGTGGTGATGGCCTAGATTCAGTCTTTCGTTGGAAAAACATTGTGATTCCCTGACTGCTTTGGCCTTGCGACGACACCTCAACATTTCTTGCTGGTGGTGTGCTAACCGGTGGGCTTACAGTGGGGGAAGCGATGTAGCGTTGCTGGCTACCTTCAGTTGGAGCAGGTGAACGTGTGCTACCTGAGGTTTTGTAGTCCGTCCACGCTTTCAAGAGCATGTTGATTAAATGTCTAAGCATGCAACTGGTATTCAAATTTCTGAGATTTTTCCCTCGGCTAAAAATCCTTCCGCACTTCTTGCAGATAACCTTTGCCTCATCAATAGGATTTTGGTCAAAAAAGTGCCACACTGCACTCTTCCTACTATGGGATAAATTTTCAGGGCTTGCATGCTGTGCTAATTTGACCATCTGGCCAAGCTGTCCTGCAACTCTTTTTGTTATTTTAACACCTTTTTGGACTGCTACGGGTCTGCCAGATAACCGCTGCTGCGATGTCGATGCCTGCTGCGGATCCTCCTCCTCTTCTGAGCTATTGCCAGCGGCACCCTCTTCCCCCAATGGATGCCAATCCGGGTCAACAACTAGGTCATCCATCACCTCCTCTTCAATTTCATCTGCACCTTCCTCTGTGTCACCGTGTAAGGTGGTATAGTATGCAGGAAGGGGCACCTGAGTTTCATCAGGGTCAGATTCTGGCTCAGTAGACTGCGAGGGCAATGTAGTGCTCTGGGTGAATATACCAGCAGAATCATCTAGCAGTGGCTGTGCATCAGTGCACTCCATGTCAGATTCATCTTGGACTGGGGAATTCTGGATTTCTCTTGATAACCCAGGCATGGTATGTGAAAAGAGCTCCAGGGAGTAATCTGAAGTGTGGCCTGCCGCATCCTTCACTTTTGGTGGGGGTGAAGGACACAAGGAAAGGTGTTGTTCCTGACCAGGAGCCTGCACTGACGACTCAGTGCTTGCATTTTTTGAAACTTCAGAAGAGGAGGCGATAGAGCTGGAGCTGTTTCGGCAATGTAAGCTAAAACCTGTTCCTGATGCTCAGGCTTTAAAAGCAGTTTACCTACTCCCAGAAAAGGGAGCCTTCCAGGCCTTCTGGAGCCAGATGATGACACAGGCTCAACACCTTCTGCCTTAGGTGCTATTGTGCTTTTGGCACTACCAGCAGATGCACCACCACCACCATCAGTACCAGCTAGCCGCCCACGTCCGCGGCCTCTTCCACCATACTTCCTCATGTTTGGGAAAATGTACCAAAAATACCAGCAGATATACGGTACTGTATCAGAAGCGTACAGCTGTATACAGTGTTGGGGAAAATTTAAATCTCCGTATATATTTCCGGAGTCACACACAGACGCTCACTCAGTATGGATTTGACCGTAATACAAACAGCAGATATATGGTACTGTATCACAAGCGTACAGCTGTATCCGGTGTAGGGGAAAATTTCAATCTCCGTATATATTTCCGGAGTCACACACAGATAGTCAGCATGTATTTGTCCGTGATACCAACCAGTACACGGTAGTGTGTGAGTAGCGTACAGCTCTATACGGTGTGGGAAAAAATGAACGCCCAGTAACTGTGCAGAAAAAAAGAATAAAAGTATTAGTGCTGTGTAAAAAGCAGTCTGCACAGCAGTGTACACACAGCAATACAGCTATCAGGCAGCCTAATAACCAGCGCTGCTGCACACAAGAAAATCCTCCCCTGTCACTGCACACTAACTGTACAGCACAATTGCTATCAGCACAAGCACAGAAGAACTTCTCTTTCCAGCCCTAACTCTCTCCCTACTGATAAACAGCGTCAGCAACCTCTTCCTACGCTAAGATCGGCAGAAGTAAAATGGAGGTCGGCGGTCAGGGCTTTTATAGCCACTATGATGCCCCCCAAAGCAAGCCAATCTCTGCAATGCCCTTCTCTAAGATGGTGGTGGCCGCTGCCCATGTCATCTCGTTGCCCACAGTGTACGTCCTTGCTCATTGGCTGAAAAAAGGCGCCTGCAAGCATTTTGGGAAAACCGACTTTGGCGCTCATTTTGCCGAAAGTCGGCGACTTATGAATCTGACCGACCTGTTTCGCTCAACTCTAACTGCCAGTCTCTAGTTCCTTCATACAAAGAACTCTCAATAAAGCCCTGGAACTGTTTATTAAAAGATGTGCGAGACATCAAACAAGAAATGAAGCACTTGGGCACAAGAGTTGAATTGCTGGAGAGTGGACAGGAAGTCCTATGTAAATTTTCCCCGAATGTCACATCAAGCCTCCAGAATTGCCAACAGTAAAACAAATGCCCTGGTCCTGATGGCTTTACCGCTTTCTACTATGATTCCTGTAGGGAAGTACTACTCATACGTAAATAAACTGTTTAACGATGTCTTTAAAGGCGTCCCTTTCCATAGAAATACTTTAATAGCCACAATAACATTAATCAAAGATCCCACCCAGTGCAACAACTATAGACCCATCTCTCTATTAAACGCTGACCTCAAGCTATTTGCCAAAATACTAGCTTCAAGGCTTCAGAAGGTTTTGTCTTATCAATTGTGATCAGGTGAGTTTTGTCCCTAATAGAGAGGGTAAAGATAATATACACTGCTCAAAAAATAAAGGGAACACTCAAATAACACATCCTAGATCTGAATGAAATATTCTCATTGAATACTTTGCTGTGTACAAAGTTGAATATGCTGACAAATGTCACAGCTCATAGTTAAGCCATAGAATTAGGAGAATACCAAACATTGAAGAATCTATACAAGTAGTGTGTGATTGGACAGCAGTAAAGAACCGCTGCCACCTGTTTACCTATAGCCATATATGTTGATCTCACATTGGCTTTACTAATGTTCTCACTGGTAAATAGCTTGAAAGGTATTTCCAGTCCAAGGATGCCTCAGATGATTACATGTCTTTTCAGGACAAACAGTGGCTTTGTCACACTTGCAGACTGCAAAAAATTGATTTGCTGCAGATCAAATTTAAAAAAAAAAAAAAAAAAAAAAGAATAGTTGAATCTGGCAAATTTGGATTTCAAAGATTTGTTCATCGCTAGTTATTAAGGAATCCATCAAGATTGTCTACTTTGCAGCCAGTTATTACTTTAGCCGTTGTATTCCTCTCATTGTATTTTGCCTCTTGCTGTAGATGGTCGGTTGCATTATAAAGTGTTCTGAATTATTGTTAGGCACCAGGATTCTCCCACTACACAGGGTGGATCCCAAGCTGTGTCATGCTCTGCCGTCTCCCATTCAGCTTCAGCCACAGTGGATGCTGCTCAGCAAAGACGTCTTTCCCAGCGTCTTGCTCAGACTTTTGCGGTTTGCTTAATTACTGCTGGCTCCCCAGTCAAAGCTATAGTATTCAGCAAAAGAAAACCAATATACCAGACCGACACCCACAACAATTAAGTACCTGAGGGTGCACAGATGTATAAGAGTTAACTTGCAAATGGTTTACCTTAAGAAGACCGTGGATCCTCCCACCCCAACGCACGTTTCGGCTCAGTGCCTTCTTCCGGGGGTGAGGTATCTCAAGAGAGTGGCACTATATATATAGGAAGGTAGCAAATCGTCTCAGATGTAGGAAGATTGCGGCTCATGAACGGCGCAGGTGTTACATATATACATTTGTGGTATCCTGATGAAGAAGCCTTAGCACTTCGAAACGCGTAGCAGGGCTTTATTCCGACCAGCCAGTTTGCTATACGGTTTCGGACGTTGGCTTCTGAGCTGGAGTGGCCAGATAAAGTCTTGATCCCGCTGTTCTGGAGGGGTCTGGCAGGTCTAGCCACTAGGGAGATTCCAACTACACTGGAGGATTTAATATCAATATCCACACGTATAGACCTTCGGTAATCCGAACGAAGGTTGGAACGAGCCCAGTGTAGGCAAAGGATTCGGTTGGCACCAAATTTTACCAATCCTTTGGGGTCTCCGACTCGGATTAACATACTGAGACAACCTCTGGAGAGAAGAGGGTAAGTTATTGTCCTCTTCCTTCACCCAACGGCATGCAATACTCCTAGTGATGCTCTCCAAGCCCTTTACCATCCGAGTGGTAAATGGCTCTGCTCTACCCTACACGGTGGCAGCACGGTGGCTCAGTGGATAAGCACTGCAGCCTTGCAGTGCTGGAGTCCTGGGTTCGAATCCCACAAGGACAACATCTGCAAGGAGTTTGTATGTTCTCCCCGTGTTTGCATGGGTTTCTTCCGGGCACTCCGGTTTCCTCCCACATTCCAAAAAACATACAGATAGGGAATCTAGATTGTGAGCCCCATCGGGGACAGCGACGATAATGTGTGCAAACTGTAAAAGCGCTGTGGAATATGTTAGCGCTATATAAAGATTATTATTATTTACCTACCAAATCACCCCTTAGACCATTCCTCTTACCCTCGAGTTTTCTCCAAAACACCAGGAGTTAATCTCTTTGCTTGTCATCCCCGAGGGTATTGATTAGGTATGCCTTGGTTGCACCACCATTCACCCCATATTGATTGGGCTACTGGGAGTATACAGGGATGGAGGTCATGAGAAGGACAGTGTCTCAAGGCCCAAGTCCTGGTTGGGTCGTCCGAGGTTCCTGCAGACCTAACCTCGCTTCCCAAGCACTACTGGCAGTATGCAGACGTGTTCTCTAAGAAGGCCGCGGAGATTCTTCCCTCATTGTCCCTATGATTGCCTGATTTACCTCATACCAGGGGCAGAGCCCCTCGCAGACATGTTTACCGTTTGTCGCTCCCGCAGACTGAGGCAATGTCGGAGTATATAAAGGAGAATCTGGCGATGGGATTTATTAGGAATCCAATGTCTCCTGCTGGAGCTGGGTTCTTCTTTGTCCTAAAGAAGAACAGGGAACTCCTTCCTTGCATAGATTATGGGGGTCTGAATGTCATCACCATTAAAAAAAAAATATCCTCTGCCACTTATTTCTGAGCTGTTCGACATACTTCGGGGTGTGAGGATATTTACCAAATTGGATCTGCGTGGCGACTATAATATAATAAGTATTTGAGAGGGTGATGAATGGAAGACAGCCTTTAACACTCGTGACGGGGATTACGAATACTTGGTAATGCAATTTCATCTCTGTAATGCCCCTGCCGTCTTCCAGAACTTCGTCAATGACATCTTTCGGGAGATGTTATCCACTTTGGTAGTCGTCTATTTGGATGACATCCTTATTTTCTCTCCCAATCTGGATGCTCATCGTAGAGATGTTGCCAGAGTCTTTAAACTCTCTCTACGCCAAACTTGAGAAGTGTGTCTTTGTGCAGGAGTCCCTACCATTCCTTGGCTATATCATCTCAGCCAAGGGGTTGGCTATGGATCCTGCCAAGGGGAATCGGTGTTGAACTGGCAGGAGCCACATTCTCTTAAAGCAGTGCAGCTTAGGGAGCTAACCCTAAGCTATGGTCTAAGGAGGTCTCTGAGGCCTTTGTCTCCTTAAAGTCCCATTTTGCTAAGGCTCCTGTGTTACATTGGCCAGATGTGGATAAGCCCTTTATTCTGGAGGTGGATGCCTCTTCCGTCGGTGCGGGAGCTGTGTTATACCAGAAGGATGCTAACGGTCAGAAACGGCCATGCTTCTTCTCTATGTCTTTCTTAACGGTGGAGGAAAATTATTCCATCGGGGACAGGGAGCTACTGGCCATGAAGTTGGCCTTCTCCGAGTGGAGATATCTCCTGGAGGGAGCTCGGCATCTCTTCCAGGTGTTCACGGACCATAAAAATCTGCTCTATCTGCAGACGGTACAACGGCTAAATTCTCGCCAGGCCAGGTGGTCTCTATTCTTCTCCCGATTAAAGTTCACAGTACACTTTCTCTCAGGGGAGAAGAATTTACGGGCTGATGCCTTGTCCCATTCCATCGTCTCTTCCGAAGAAGGGGATGAGCCACGGCTAATCGTTCCTTCGGAGAGTCTGCGAACTGTGCCTCCGGTTTTGCTAGAGTCAGTGCCTCCGGGCAAGACTCTTGTACCACCAAACCTGCAGCCGGAGGTCCTCTCTTGTGCTCACACATCTAAGTTGGGTGGGCACTTCGGGACCAAGAGGACTACTGAGCTTCTGGCGAGGTCATGTTGGTGGTCGCGGATGGCAAATAACGTTAGCAACTACGTTGAGGCATGTGTTTCTTGTGCCAAGAACCGGCCTTCCCGGCAGAGGCCCGCGGGCTTGTTACATCCCCTGCCGGTGGCAGATAAGCTCTGGGAAATGGTTGGGATGGACTTCATAGTGGGCTCGCCCAAGTCCCATAACAATACTGTCATCCGGGTAGTCACCGATCATTTCTCCAAGATGGTACATCTAGTTCCCCTTCCGCATGTACCGTCGGCACGGGCTCTGGCCATGCTTTTCATGAAGCATGCTTTTCCTGCGCTGCTTGGGCACCTCTGTAATCGGTAGGTGCTCCATATCCCGCAGAGAGGACATTCTGCTCACACGCTTGCCGCAGATCCGATGCCGGCCTAAGAAGGCCCAGCCACGCCTCCTCTGACGAATCCTCCCCGATCTCCCCTGGAAGTACCTCCTTCCACTTCCGGGTTACGAGCGCTTTATTCCTGCTGCAGGAAGCTCGGTGCCGGCTCTTCGGATGAGCGCAGGGAGCCGCACTCTGCTTGCGCTGCGCCCGCACGACCCAGGACGGCCTCCCCCAGACCCTGGGATCGCAACATCCATCCACCAGACGAGGAGGGGTCTGCGTGCAGAGCACATCCGACGCTGCTTCCGGCGTCCCATGCTCTAACGTTCCCTCAGACACCGCGCAGAGGCTGCTTGGACCCGGGTAAGTCTTGCTTACCGCAGGTTCCCATCAGGACAGGAACCCAACTGAGGAGGCGAGGGGGACCGCCCCCGCTTTTAAACCTGTAGGTTCCTGTCCTGATGGTGGGCAGATCCCCTCTCTCGTTGGGAAAAAACATGGCTAGTTTTTTTTGCCAAAGCAGTGCCACAGGTTGTTCTGTCTGACATTGCAGCTTGTTCCACTTGAAGTGAATAGGGCTGAGCCGCAATATCACAAACAAGCTGAGGCCGGGTGTGACACTGCATTTGGAATTATTCTAACCCTGCAAAATCGCTCATTATGAGCTATAGTACAGCACAAGTAATGACTGTGGTGGAAGCTAAAAAAGAAGTTATTGAAGTTGCTCTGTTCATGTGCAGTATTTGAATACGGCCACTAGATGTCACTAAACACCTGGAAGTGTAGAACCTTTTACTAATAGTTGCATGCAGTTGCCTCTAGGGGGAGCAAACAGATTAATCCTATAAAGTGAACCTGTCACCAGAAAACATGCCTGCAGCCTGCAGATATGGGGTTAATATGCAGGTTAATAGCGTTATTATGCTGCCTGCACTTAGCGGGAAGAAAATGAACTTTATTCTCCCTGGCAGTGTTATCACTCTGGTGGCTGCAGCCGCATCCCCGGCGCTGACACTCACTCTGCACTTGGGCCGGCTGTCAGTGAGGGCCAGCGGGACAGTTAAATCCGCCAGAGCGATGACTGAACTATTTTTTCGTGATCTGGGGCTGGGTGAGGACTTATTTTTTGCGCGAGCTGGCGTTTTTATTGATACCATTTGGTGTAGATACGATCTTGTGATTGCCGGTTATTGCATTTTAATGTAACATTGCAGCGACCAAAAATAAAGTAATTCTGGCTCCTTAATTTTTTTTTTCCTTACACTGTTTACCGATCATATTAATTTGTTTTATATATTGATAGATCGGGCGATTCTGAACGCGATGATACCAAATATGGTTATTTTTTTTTTTTTTAAATTGTCTTATTTTTCAGTGAGACGAATTGGGGTCTGATTTCAACTTTTATTTTTTTTATTTTTAAAAATATTATTTTTTCCATGCTTCAATAGTATTAATAGACTAAAACCTACGATCATCCAATCACCTGTGCTGCACACAGCTGCTTTGTGTAGCTAAAATGCTCATCTGCCACTAGGAGGCGCTCACAGCTATCAGGCTATGACAACCACTGGTGTCTCCTGCAGTCCCCAGGTTGTCATGCCAACCCATTGGTAACCAGTGGTCATAGAATCATAGAATCATAGAATCATAGAATGGTAGAGTTGGAAGGGACCTCCTGGGCCTTCTGGTCCAACCCCTGCTCAAAGCAGGATTCTCTAAATCATCCCAGACAGATGTCTATCCAGCCTCTGTTTGAAGACTTCCATTGAAGGAGAACTCACCACCTCTTGTGGCAGCCTGTTCCACTCCTTGATCACCCTAACTGTCAAAAAGTTTTTTCTAATATCTAATCTGTGTCTCCTCCCATTCAGTTTCATCCCATTGCTTCTAGTCTTTCCTTGTGCAAATGAGAATAAAGATGATCCTTCTACAGTGTGACAGCCCTTGAGATATTTGTAGACAGCTATTAAGTCTCCTCTCAGTCTTCTTTTTTGCAAGCTAAACATTCCCAAATCCTGCAAACCGTTCCTCATAGGACATGGTTTGCAGACCGGTCACCATTCTGGTGGCTCTTCTCTGAACTTGCTCCAGTTTGTTGATGTCTTTTTTAAAATGTGGTGCCCAAAACTGGACACAGTATTCCAGATGAGGTCTGACCAAAGATGAGTAGAGGGCAATAATGACCTCACGTGATCTAGACTGTATGCTTCTGTTGATACATCCTAGAATTGCATTTGCCTTTTTTGCTGCTGCATCACACTGTTGACTCATGTTAAGTCTGTGATCAATTAGTATACCCAAGTCTTTTTCACATGTGCTGTTACTTAGCCCTATTCCTCCCATTTTGTATATGCTTTTTTCATTTTTATTGCCCAGATGTAGTACTTTGCATTTTTCCCTGTTAAAATCCATTCTGTTAGTTGCTGCCCACTGCTCCAGTTTATGTATATCTTTTTGAATCCTCTCTCTCTCTTCTCTAGTATTAGCTACCCCTCCTAGCTTTGTGTCATCAGCAAATTTGATCAGTTTACCCTCAATTCCTTCATCTAAATCATTGATAAAGATGTTGAACAATACAGGGCCCAAAACAGAGCCTTGTGGTACCCCACTTGAGACATTCTTCCAACTGGATGTGCAGCCATTTACAACCACTCTTTGGGTCCGATCACTAAGCCAGTTATGAATCCACCTAACAGTTGCCTTGTCCATTCCATACTTAGTCATTTTTTCAATAAGGATTGTGTGAGATACTTTGTCAAATGCTTTGCTGAAGTCAAGATATACTATATCTACAGCATTTCCCTGATCCACCCAGTCAGTGATTCTGTCATAGAAGGAAATTAAGTTAGTCTGACATGACTTATTAGTTACAAACCCATGCTGACTCTGTTTAATCACTTCATTCTTATCCAGGTACTTGCATACATGTTCTTTAATAATTTGTTCAAAGATCTTTCCTGGTATAGAAGTCAGACTCACCGGCCTGTAGTTCCCTGGGTCCACCTTCTTCCCCTTTTTGAAGATAGGAACAACATTTGCTCTTCTCCAGTCTTCTGGGACTTCTCCTGTTCTCCAAGAATTTTCAAAGATTATGGACAGTGGTTCAAGAATTTCTTCTGCTATCTCCTTCAGTACCCTGGGGTGTAATTTATCTGGACCTGGAGACTTGAATTCATTTATGTTAGCTAAGTGTTTCCTCACTGTCTTTCTGTTTATAGATATCCTGGATTCTTCTATTCCTTTAATAGGACAGTGAAGATCAGTTGATGTTACATTTCCTTTCTGAGAGAAAACAGATGCAAAATAGGAATTTAAAAGTTCAGCCTTCTCAACATCCTGACTTACCATTTCATCATTTTCATCCTGTAAAAATCCTATAGCATCTTTCACTTTTCTTTTACTTTTGACGTATCCCCAAAATCCTTTTTTGTTGCTTTTGACGTCACTTGCAAGCCTTAATTCATTGTCAGCTTTAGATAATCTGATTTGTGCCCTGCAGGTTCTGCAGACGGCATTATATTATTCTTTAGATATGCCTCCCTCTTTCCATTTGATAAACATTTCTTTCTTCCTTTTTAGCATGTGTTTAAGTTCTATGTTCATCCATCCTGGTTTCCTTAAATGCTTCCCATTCTTCCCTCTTTTCGGAATTGTTAACGATTGTGCTTTGAGAATCTCATTTTTCAAGATTTTCCATCCTTCCTGGACATTTTTGTCCTTAAGGATATCCAGCCATTGGATCCCTCCAATTCTCTTTCTGAGTTCCTTAAAATCTGCCTTTCTGAAATCTAACCTTGACGTCTGAGTCTTCACAGGTCTTCCTCCTCTTGTTATCCAAAATTCTAAAATAGCATGGTCACTACCTCCTAGAGTCCCAGCCACTCTTACCTCCTCCACCATTTCCTCCCTGTTTATGAGGATTAGATCCAAGGTAGCAGATCCCCTTGTTTTCTCCATTACCTTTTGGAAGATAAAGTTGTCAGCAAGAGAGGATAAGAATTTCCTGGACCTGTTAGTTTTGCCTGAGAGAGATTCCCAACAAATGTCTGGATAGTTGAAATCTCCCATGACCACTATGTCATATTTTTTGGAGAACTTGGCCATTTGATGCATAAAGAGTTCATCCATATCTTCAGCTTGCACAGGCGGCCTGTAGTAAATGCCTACAATGGTGTCCTTTCCATTGTTCTGTCCTTGTATTCTTACCCAAACAGTTTCCACAGAACTCCCAGTCTCTGAAGCGTCAATCTCTGTGCAGATATACGCTTTTCTAACATACAATGCAACACCTCCTCCTCGTTTATCAAGTCTGTTTCTTGCAAATAAGTTGTATCCTTCTAGCCTTGTATTCCAATCATGTGTATCGTCCCACCAAGTCTCAGTGATTCCAATGACATCATATTTCTTTTCCTGCGTTAGTAGCTCCAGTTCTCCTTGTTTGTTGCCCATGCTTTGTGCATTCGTATAGAAACACTTTAGTTTGTGATTGGTTTCTCTTCCTTCAATATTTTTATTATGTAATTTTTTTTGTCTTTGTTCTTCCCCTTCACTTTTAATAGCAGAAATCTCAATAGTATTTGTCAAGTGTATGGCTTTTGCTGGCGTTTTGCTTCCCTTCCCACATTGTTCTAGTTTAAAGCTCTCCTGATGAGTGTAGCAAGGCGACTTCCAAATACATGTTTTCCAGTCTTCGTAAGGTGCACCCCATCTCTAGCAAGTAGTCCATCGTATAGGTAATTCACTCCGTGATCCAGAAATCCAAATCCTTGCTGACGGCACCATCGACGTAGCCAGTTGTTCACCTGCAGAATCTTATTCCACCTCCTTGTTCCATGGCCATCCACTGGGAGGATGGAAGAGAAGACCACCTGCGCTCCTAGTTCTTTCACTTTCTTACCTAAGTTTTCAAAGTCACTGCAGATGGTTTCCAGGTCGTTCCTAGCGGTGTCATTTGTCCCCACATGTATTAGCAGGAATGGGTAGTCATCTTTAGGTCTGAAGAGTCCTGATATCCTGTCAGACACATCTTTAATTTTTGCACCTGGAAGACAGCACATTTCTCTTGAGGTTATATCCGGTCTGCAGATAGCGGCCTCTGTTCCTCTCAACAGGGAATCCCCCATGACAACAACTCTCCGTTTCTTCTTCACAACAGTTTTCTTTCTCCATTCAGGAGGACTCTGAGGGCGTACAAGGTTGTTTGTGGGCAAAGTCTTATCCTGATGTATTTCTTCATCGTTCTCATGTGTAAGAGCCTGGTATTGGTTCCTGAGCAGAATTGGTGCTGACTGCCTCCTGATCCTCCTGCTTCTCTGGGTCACATGCTTCCATTCCTCTGTTTCTTCAGTTGCACTTCGAATTTCTTCTCTTTCTGTACCATGAAGAGATAATTCTGCTCTGTCTAAGAACTCTTCACCTTCCTTAATGGTCTTCAATGTAGATAACCTCTCTTCCAGATTTTGCAACTTTTCCTCCAACAGGGACACAAGCTTGCATTTCTGGCATGTGAAGTTTGGCTTTTCCACTGGTAAGTCTATGAACATGTAGCAAGAAATGCAGCTCACCACATGGCTCCTAGCCTCTTCCATGTTCTTATTGTTCAAGAGATAATCAAGCGGTGAAATATAAGCCAAAACTCCCCTGGTTTACTGATGTCCTCCTTTCAGCTGCAACAGCCAAAATCCAGTGTTCCTTGAGCTCGCGGAGACTCTTCACTTATCCCAGAAGGCACTGGGAATATGCAAATTATCTCCTCGGGACTCCTCCCCTGGTCATGTGACTCAGGCGCCGATGGGAGGGTTTGTCTCGCGCTTCCGGTGCGATCACGTTAAATGCCGCTGTCAGAGATTGACAGTAGCATTTAACATGTTAACAGCCATGGTTGGATTGCGATTTCAGCTGCTAACATACGCCGGAAAAGTTGCGGGCTCATCGGCGGAGCCTGCAGCAAACAGGGGGAGGCGGCTTTGGACGTCCAAGGTCGTGAAGGGGTTAACCCGCAAATTAACCCCATAGCTGCAGGCTAATAGCATTTTTTCTGGCGACAGGTTCCTTTAATAGCAACTGTATAAAATTTAACAAGCACTTCGCGCCCCCTGGTGGTTTAAGTCTGTAATTCAATTAATGAAATCTGGAGAAGATCCTAAATTCTGATTCCATTAGGTGGAGCTCACCCGGACTCTGTTATTCCTCCTGGAAATGTACAAATAATCCTCAGAGTGCGGCGTGCATTTTGTCTTTGCTGTGCAAAAAATACTTTCCTGGCTTTTTCACATGGACACACGGTCCGCGGGCCCACCACCATTGAATACAACAGGTGTGCTTATGGACAGATTTGCCACCAGACGTCCTGTAACTTCATTAGTGCAGAAAAATCACAAGGTTTCGGCTGCGCAGGGCCTTTATCAAGCCAGAGAAAGAGAGAGACCCTCCTTTGTTGTGCAACCTTCAAATTTAAGAAACATCATGATCCGAAGCTCAATGCCCTCAGATACACCAAGAGGAGCCTATCCTTGCAATGTGAAGAGCTGTAAAACCTGCACTAATGTAGTGACCAAAGACAGGATACCGATTCCCAACACACAGCAGGACTATAAGGTTCCCGGGACGTTCACATGTTCCTCTTCCAATGTGGTGCACATAATTCTGTGAACTATATGTCCTATTCGGGGCCTCTATGTGGGAGAAACAGGACAGAAGCCAAGAGCAAGGATGAGGTTTCCTCACCACACACAGACAAAAAAAAAACATTTACCAGTGGCCAAACATGTATATGGTCCAGTACACAACATAAACCATACGAAAGTTGTCAAAAAAAAGTTGTCACGCTGGTCTGCTGTGAAGACACAGAGCATGAACTGCGGTGCCCTCACCACCGGCATTTTCCCACGGTCCAGAGGTCACCGCAGTTCAGGCTGAGAGGGAGCGGAGCTTCAGTGACGTCACCGCTGGTCACTGATGCTGCGCTCGCAGCATCTCCTCATTCACCAGTGGTTTACCGCAGGGACGGTCACATCTTGGCACCTTCCAGGTTAAAAACTGTATAACCCCCAGATATGGATTACGGCGTGGGACAGAACGACGGACAGATATGGTATATTGTTGGTTTATTATTTTACTTTTATTACAGGAGATCGAGAGCATCGAGGAATTAGCAGAGGTCGTAAGTATGGTTTAATTTAGAATAATAAAGGAGTCTGTCTTTATTTCAATAAAAGACATTTTTTTCAGGGTGTCTAATGTGTTTTATTTACAATTTGACTATGGGATTAGCAATAGGGGCGTCTTATTGACGCGTCTCCATTACTAACCTCGGGGCTTGATGTCACTAAGGTGACATCAACCCCCCACAACTATTACCCCACTTGCCACCGCTAAAGTGGGAAGAGCAAGGCTATGTGCCAGAATTGGCGCATCTTAGAGGTGCGCCTTATCTGGGGCGGCTGAGAGCTCATGTTTTTAGCCAGGGGGGACCAGTATCCATGGCCCATTCCTAGACTATTAATATCAGCCCACAGCTGTCTGCATAGCCATCACTGGCTATTAAAGGGAATCTGTCACCCCATTTTAGCCCTATGAGATAAAGATATCATTGCATAGTGCGTCCCATAACTAATCTATGGGTACCTATGCTATCTCCGGACATCCCAGTTTTCATGTAAAAATATCTTAGTTAAGTTCGTATTTCTGTACGCAAATCCATGCGGTCTGGAGGGCGTCGTTTTTTGTTTTTTTTCTTCTCCCCCCCCCCCCCCGCTCCTCGGCATCTCTTGCGTATCGCCATCTGTGAATAGCACTGACGGCGTTCGGCTTCCCGCGATTGCGCTTTTCAAAATCCCCCAGCGCTTGCGCATTGTGCTTTGCCCACCAGTGGGCAAAGCATAAAATCATTACAGCGCATGCGCAACTATTTTCCTCCACTTTCCTTGCCCCGGAAGTTGTCCAGGCCAAGCAGTCATTTCCGGGGCAAGGAAAGAGTTGCACACTATGCCTGCGCAAGGGGATTTTGAAAAGCGCAAGCGCGGCAAGCTGAACGCGGTCTGTGAATATCATATGCAAGAGAAGCCGAGGAGCGGGGGGGAGAAGAAAAAAAACGCCGCCCTCCGGACCGGACGGATTCGCATACAGAAATACGAACTTTACTAAGGTATTTTTACATGAAAACTGGGTTGTCCGGAGATATCATAGGTACCCATAAATTAGTTATGGGACGCACTGTGCAATGATATCTTTATCTCATAGGGCTAAAATGGGGTGACAGATTCCCTTTAATTATAGGGGGACCCCATGCCATTTTTTTCAGAGAAATAATCTTTTATTAATTAAACATATATCCAGTAATTTGCACACACACTGCATTAATTGTATTTGACACTGACATCTACCTATTCTACTGTATATGGAGTTACTGTATGTAATCCATCTCTTCTATCCTGTCGGCTCCTGCAGTGATTTTACAGAACACGGCAAATGTATTACCGACTTTTCTTCTATCTCTCTATGCAATATAAATACATACATATATGTGTGTCTCATATATATATATATATATTTTTTTTTTTGTTTGTTTCCATGTGTATATATCTATTCTTTTCTAACCAGTCAGTGTGATTTTACTGTACACTGCACATGAATTGCTGGCTTTTCAAAAGGACACTGGTGCGTAAAAATCGGACAGTACTCGCATGGTGTAGAAGCGCTGTGTGATTTTTTTTATCGCACCCATTGACTTCTATTGCGGGATGCGATCCGAATACCAATTACAATGGCAGCATGCTGCAATTTAATTTTTTTTTACAGTCCGATCGTGATCCGATCTGGAATAGAAAACGCAGATGAACACACAATCATAGAATAACATTGGTCCAAATTCAATCCGATTTATTTATGGGATTACAGTCGTCCGATTTGATCGCCAGTGGGAACGAGCCCTCACTGTAGACGCTTTGTGGCACCTTTCTATTTCCTGTTCTCCTCTTCTCTCAATGACAGGCTGCCATCTACTGGTTTGCTAAGGAATCTCAGCCTGAGTCTCCGATGCTGCAGCCTCTGTTGATATTGCATATCGTTTTCTATGCCTCATTTTTTTGCTTGCAATTTTTGTTTTCTTCTATTACTTCATAGGCCGCTAAAAATTAGCTTTACAGGTCCTCTGCTCCATGCAGCCTTTTGCGATTTTTGTCATACCCATTATAATCAGAGGCTTTTTTAGACATTTCTATGTAAATATCGATATATTTTATTTTTTTCCTGGTCATATTGACTTACAATTGTTTTTTTTTTTTTCATATTTATCTTGCACAGCTTCTCATGAGCTGAACTCAAAGATCTAAGACTTTTCTATGGACACAAAAGGCCTTTATCTCACAAATATTGTTCCCAATTTTGTCTAATCTTTGTTAGCGAGACCTTCTCCTCTGCCGAGATAATCAGTCCTCCTCACTGTTATGGCATATCCAGGAGGTGATTATACACGATTATTGCACAGGTGGGCCTCAGGGTGGCCACAATAAAAGCCCACTCTAAAAATGTACTACTGCACATGGGGTAAGCGATTTACCTCTCCTGCTAGTATGGTTCTAGTGTCAGAGGGTATTCCTATCTCCAAGATCCTAGGCCAATATGTAGTAGGTGTAATAATAATAATAATATTAGCAAATACCTCCAATTAGGAATCTAGTATAGTTCTTCTGATTACCTATGTCTCTTTCTCTATGTGCAGGGCATTGCAGTAGCTTAGGTATCCATGGATACAACCACTAGCAACAAGCTAACTATCACCATCTGAGGGTCATAACCATAGATACCTAAGCTATTGCAATGACTTGCACATGAAGAAAGAGACATAGCTAATCAGGAGAACTATACTACATTTTTAATTGGAGGTATTTGCTATTATTATTATTATTATTATTATTATTAACCAGTACAAATTGGGATAGGATCTTGGAGATGGGAATACCTCTTAAATATTGAAAAAAAAATAATAATATAATTCAAACCTGTCTAAAAGAAAAAAAAATGCCTGTTGCCCTTAGCAACCAATCAGCATTAACCTTTCATTTTTAAAACTGCTCTGGTAAAATGAAAGCTGCGCTGTGATTGGTTGCTATGAGCAGCTAAGGCAAACTTTAAAAAAAAAAATAAAGACAGGGACATTTATCAAAATGTCTAAAGAAAAAAAAAAATGTCTGTGTTGCCCGTAGCAACCAGTCAAAGTGCAGCATTCATTTCTTAAACTGCTCTGGATTGGTTTCTAAAGGAACAATGAGTTTGATCTTCAATCTTTGTTCCCGTAGTAACCAAGCACCTTTTACCAAAGCAGTTTAAAAAATTAAAGCTGCGCTTTTATTGGTTGCTACGGGTAATAAAGACAAGTTTTTACTTTTAGACAGATTCGATAAATGTCCCTGTTTTTTTTTTTAAAGCTGGTCTTTGTTGCCTGTAGACAACCAATCACGGCGCAGCTTTCATTCCACCAAAGCCGTTTAAGAAATGAAAGCTGAATGCTGATTGGTTGCTATGGGAAACAAACACAGGCATGAGGCCTAGTAATTTTTGATGCCCTGTCGTTGACGCTAGTGTGAACACCGCCGGTTAGGAGTAACACGCCAGAAGCATTGTTGAAAGCACGACATTTTATTAGTGGATCCTGTGATAAGAAATAAGAACACAGTGTTTACAGGGGAGGGGGAAGACACAAGACTTATCTCTTTGCTATTTAAGACATCTGAGAGAGCACATTTTTCATTCTAGACACATTTATTAGCATAAGCACGACATCTCCTGCACTCAGGAACACAACCACAAATCCCACAATGGGTTAAAACTGCTTGTATGGAACATCTACCCTGCAATGTCAGCCTCGGAGGGTCCCTCTGTACCCCTACACCCGCACACCTAGGAGGTTTCCGCTGTCATTCAGCATTAAAGGTGAAATCCCATCACAATATGTAGTAGATGCAATAATAATATTAGCAAATACCTCCAATTAGCAATGTAGTACAGTTCTTCTGATTCGTAATGTCACTTACTCCATGTACAGGGCATTGCCAGTAGCTTAGATACCCATGATTACGACCACTAACAATATGAGTGGTCACAACCATGGATAGCTAAGCTACAGCCATGACCTGCACATGGGGTAAGCGACAGTGAATCAGAAGAACTATGCTACATTTCTAATTGGAGGTAATTGCTAATATTATTATTATTACACCTACTACATATTGGGATAGGATCGTGGTGATGGGAATACCCCTTTAAGTCTTGCGTCAGGGTCTATGTCGTATCACCTTTCGAATTAAGTGATGTACGCGCCTCGACCTCGCCCGATAAAATCAATTTTTAAAAAAATGGTATTTCCGCCATGATTTTAGTAGGTGATGGACATATCTTCTTCTACGCACCGATTTATTTTCTCACAGAGATGTATAATCCTAAATCCTGACTGTAGCAAGACCGAGATGTTTTCTGTAAGGGCGACCGTTCACTTACGTACAAAAGAATGACCGGGAGGGTGTGTGGGGGGTCGACGGGTTTAAAAGAGGGGGGAGGAATGGTCACTAGGAAGGACAGGTCTTGAGGGGGCTCCCTAATTCATCCCGATTCTGCCCACACACATGCAAACATACCAACCGATTCCCGCAATGGACACACTGCGGGCGCCATTTTACGTACGTGTATATGTATTCGGGCACATATACGTACATACATATAGGTGTGTATGAGCGGTGTCACACTCCGGTGTCTCCTAGATCTGCTCCTAGAAAAGTCACTGCCCCCAAGATTTAAAAAAAAAAAAAATGCCAGGAATCGGTAAATCTTGGAAAAACAAAAAGGAACTGGAATCCTTGGGGCAGGAGAATTAGTTTGGGTCTAGCCTAAGCTGGTGATGTTGGCACGGCCACCAGGAGGCGCCACTATGCGCTGAGTAGTGCGACGGGGGACGTTGTCATCGACCTGTGCTCCTGCAAGAAGAGAGGAAGAGAAGGTATTAGACAAACTGTGCTTAAAAAGGGTCGTCAGGCGCCACTTCTGTGGGTGGCGCACATGTCACATCTACACCTACTTGCCAGTAGAGATACTTGGCGATCATGCACATGACTTGGCGGCACCGCTCCCCTACTCGGGCAAAAGTGAGGAACACCAGACACCTCTTTAATATTTGTAAAAGAGGACAGAGAAGACATTTTTCTTTGAGAGAGAGTTGGATCAGTAGATGCAAAGAAGTGTGTGATCTTCCTCTCCCTCCATGCACAGTCTGCAATATATGCTTTCCTCCCTCTCTATACTCTAATACAGGAATGTTTGTGTGATCTGCCCTCCCTGAACACTTGGATGCTTTCCTCCCTCTCCACTATGTGATCTTCCCTACACAATCTACTGAAGCTCACTAGCTTTCCAAGATTAAGAGAAGTGCAGAGGGAGAGTTGATATAGAAACATTTTGCCGCTGCTTATGACACAAATCTATGAAATACAATTGCGTTGCCTAGGAGAGCATAAAACTGCAGCGGTGGCCGATAACCTAGGCAACGAGTAGTGAACTATAAAATGAAAAAACCCTTCCATTGTGAGAGAACAGAAAGGATTATAATAACATGTGAATTGCAAACTTTTCGTATTTTTACCCATTTATCATGTTACGAATGTTCCTTAAATTTTGTATTTAGGATGCAAATAAAGACACATTAATGCAAATAAGTGAAATGCAAGAAGTCACCTGACAGGCTGAATCCAGACTGGTGGAGGTTCCTTATGGGCTGCGCTGGCTGTTTGGCAGGTGATGTCTTGGCAGAAGAAGCAGGTGTTACGGCTTTTGGAGTCACAGAGACTTCACAGACAGGTCCATCATACAGTCCACGCGGAACTCCTCGCAGCTCAGCAAGCTAGGGACATCAGAATGTAACTTATCACAAGTTCCTCAGATTATCCTTCAACTTATCCATCTACCTTCCACTCCTGCAGGCCATTCATATTAAAAGGAATCTGTCACCAAGTTTTTGCCATCTAGTCTGAGAGCAGCATGATGTAGGGTCAGAGACCCAGATTCCAGCGATGTGTCACTTACTGGGCTGCTTGCTGTAGGGTTTTTTTTTAATAAAATCAGTGTTTTGTCAGAATGAAAACATCAGTAGAGGACAGATGGCAAGTAGTCCAACCAAGCCCTAACTACTGATTGGCAGCATTTTATTTACACTGTGCATAGGCAGAAAGCTGCCAATCAGTGGTGTGGGCGGGGCTTATACAGGGCTCAGCATTCAGAGAACTGCTAGATCTACAGCAGATAAAGTGATTTTATTAAAATTACAGCAAGCAGACCAGTAAGTAAAATCACTGGAATCAGGGTATCTGCCTCTACATTTTGCTGCTCTCAGATGGGGTAGCAAAAACCTGATGACAGATTCTAAGTTAAAGGGGTATTCCCATCTCCAAGATCCTATCTTAATATGTAGGAGGTGTAATAATAATAGTAAATACCTCCAATTTGAAATGTACTATAGTTCTCCTGATTAGCTATGTCACTTACCCCCCATGTACAGGGCATTACAGAAGCTTAGGTATCCACGGTTATGCCCACTAACAACTAACTAGCTGTCACTATATCAGTGGCCGTAATCATGGATACCTAAGCTACTGCACATGGTGAAAGAGATATAGCTAATCAGAAGAAATATACTACATTTCTAATTATGGGTATTTGCTCATAATAATATTGTTAATTATTATTAATTAATAATAATAATAATAATAATATTACACCTACTACATATTGGGATAGGATCTTGGAGATCGGATACCCCTCTTAACCCTAGATCCATACTAAGAGGAGAGCTAAATCTTTCTCTTTTCTAATGATTTTACACCGCAAGCATCTTAAGTCATCCTTGTACTATATTCTGTTATCACCACTATTTTGTGCTGATAAAAGCATTTTTCCAGACTTATTAATGAATGGCTTCTATTATCAGTACATGATTGGTGGTGATCTGACCCTCAGGAACCCTGCTGAATCCTCTGACCAGGTGAATTGGTTGAGTTGCAGTCCCATGCAAGACCACGGTCGTGCGCTCTATGTACATGACTGTGCCTGGACAATTAATGATCGTGCCCCGCCCCCTAAATCCTCCTAGATTTCAGACCCTAAGGCTGTGTTTCCATGGTCAGGAAACACAGCGGAAATTCAGCTCCGTCTAAGCCCCGCCCCCTTTCTGATGCGCGCTCTTTCCGGAGGTGTTCAGGACACCTCCGGAACACCTGCAGAAAGAGCGCAGGGCTACATAGCCCTATGTGAAATTCCGTTGTGGCGACGCAGCGTCGCCGCAATACGCTAGGACATGCTGCGGTCTGAAAAGACGCGCCGCATGTCCGTTTACGCAGATCTGCCGCCTGCGTGTTGTTACGCATAGTGGAGACGGGATTTCTTGAAATCCCCTCCACTATGCTGTAACATCTGGACGCTGCGTGTTTGGCGCTGCGCCAGCGCACAGCGCCAAACACGCAGCGTATCCTGATCGTGGAAACATACCCTTAGGCTATGTACACACGTTGCGTTTTTTTGTTCTGCAGGCAAAACGTGTTCTCTTGGCAGGTAAGAAGCTGCTTACAAAAAGCAGGTTCTGCTGCGTCTTTATTGTCTTTTCTGCGTGTTAATAAAATTTAGTGCCCCCCCCAAAAAAAAAAATCACGATGCCACTTCCTTAGGCTTTGGCACCAAAAACGCAGCAAAACCTGATACCTGCATAAAAAAACGGATTGTACATGGATGACAAGTGAGAAAAAAAATCGTCCCACGCTCCGGGATGACTACTGGACCGATTTTTCATGCACTAGAGTAAGCAAGCCCTTACAGTAAAACGCTGTAACCTGTCACTTTACACATGAATTTACTTCCATATTAGATATCATATTTTCTCTCTATAAAAGGAGAAAAAAAAAGCCATGACTACTTCCCGTCCGATATTGAGGACCCCACAAATTCCCAAAATAAAGTGGGTGTAGTGCTTAAAAAAAGCATGTGAAATACTTCTGCACTGAACAGGGGCCTCCGCACAGTCTCAGGTGGATTTCCCTTCTAATCGTTGATGCACTCACGCGGCTTCGGGCCTTGATCCTCTTGTACACGTAGTCTGGGAATGGTTTCCTGGGAATGTAGCGTCCAGATCCCTCGGTGGCATGGAGGTTGCCATCCTCGAGAACGATCTTTCCCTGGCTGATGACCACCAGAGGTCCTCCGCGACACTCCATCCCTTCGAAGATATTGTACTCCACTGACTGCAACGACATATAATGGAAGTACAAGACTGTGAAACCTACCAGGACTTTCCTCTACAAATGACCAGAAATGGACTTACGCTGTTGTGAGTTTTGGCCAAGATCGTTCTTACGCTGTCTGGATCCCAGATCACCAGATCGGCGTCAGATCCCACCGCAATGCGGCCTTTTCGAGGGTACAGGTTGAAGATTTTGGCAGCATTGGTACTGGTGACGGCAACAAACTGGTTTTCATCCATTTTTCCAGTCACCTAAAGTCAAAAACAAGACTTTAATGCTAATACTAAGAAGCCCACGCCCCCAACAAGACCTCCAGGTCTCTTACTGTCGACGTACCAGAAGAAAATTAATACAAAAGTCTTTTCAGTGAACACAAAATGTGAAAACAATTTGTTAATATCTTAAGTCTATCAAGAAATTGGCTCATTTGAAGTTACAGGCCCAAAGCCTGAGACTGCACTACAATAGGGATTTATGTGCTTTTGTATCATGGAGTCTATGTATGGATCCAAAACACCAAAGTGAACATCACCTAGAATCCCTGCCAGCCTCTGCATTTTCTATTTGGCATGTAACCACAGCACATGTCAGGCCAGGCGGAACAGGAAGTACTTAAAGGTTTTATGTCATGATCCAGACCGGGTTTTGAGTCCTGTCTTCCCCTTTTCCCGGTCTGGTCATGTCATGGGTTAAATTTCTCAGCCTCAGTCTGGTTTCAGGTTTATTTATCTCCGCTGCATCCTGCAGGCGGTGTCAGTTATAGTTTCTGCCTACGGAATGTGTAGCTGACTCCGTTTGCTCTAATTTGTCCTGCTGCTTCTTGACTGAACCCGTGTCTGTTTATCCCCTCTTTCCGTCCCGACTCTGTGTTCCCCTTTTGTGTATTGACTCCCTTGTTTTGACTGCTTGGACCCTGACCTGCTGTTTTGTCTTCAGTCTTTAGCATATCTGCTCCTGACCGGTACTGACCCATTTGGCTTGTTTTTAACTCTGTGCTTGTCTATTCCTTTTGTACTGCGCTACTGACTAATAACGATCCAGCTTGTTAACTTTTCTGCTGCCACCTGGTGGTGGCCTCGCTGCTGCATTGCAGGTCTGCTCTTGCTGTGTGCAGTCCTCCCTCCACTCTACTGCCATCCAGTGGAGCTTGCATCTACCTGCATTGCAGCAGCCTGACATTTTATACTTTTTCCTGGATTCAGGCAGATATGTGACCGCTGCAGCCAATCGATGGCCACAGTGGTTACTGCACTAGCCAGTGATTGGCTGCAGAGGTTACATTGCTGTCTGGACCAACCAGGAAGTATGGAAACTCGGAGGGAGTGTTGGAACAAGAGTAACAGGGAATCAATAAGAAGAAGTATTCTTATGGGGGGTTGTTTAGGCAGGAGGAATACTGATTGAAGTGATCATAACACAGCATAAAATTATTAAAGTGGTTCACATTTGTGGCTCAAGTCTTGTGACTCCACACAGCGTGCACCGTGTACGCTGTCACGATTCTCCGGTGTCGGAAACAGAACGGGACAATGAAAGCAAGCTCAATTTGCAAACATACTGTCACGTTCAGACTAGACTTGCACAGCCTTGCTTATTACAAGTGAACTGAAAGAGGCCAGACACGTCTAGTCGGAATGTGGTCAGAAGTATGTAAATCGCATTCTTGCAGTCACATGACCAACCGCTCCCGGCCCTGGAAAATTCTCACAGTGCACAGTACGCACGATGTGAGAAATCTCAAGTCTGCAGTGTCACAGAGGGCCTGCAGACTGGAGCACCCAGATTGAACAACCATTTAAGCGTTAATGGCAGTTTTCACAATTTTTCTTTAAGTACACTTTTGATCCGTCTCTTTTCATCAATCTTTTGCACTTTCAAGATGAACTCAAGCCCCCCCCCCCCCAATTCATCATTTGTGGGGGGGGTTTCTTAGGTCATTTTTCTTTTTTTTGTCTTGTGGTATCAACTGACATTTATTGCACCAAATTTATCAAAATGGCACACACTGCTTGTAAATTTGGAGCAAATTAGCTTTTTTTCCCACTCATTAATCATTTTTGCTACAAGAGCACACAAGTTGTAATTTTTGAGCAAATAGTCGTATTTTTTTTTCAAAATGTCGATTTTTTTTAAAAGACATAGGCCACCTGGTGTAGAGTTGCGCCAAAGTTTGTGACTTTTTAAAAAGTAGCAATTGATGAATCTTATGAAAACATATCAAATCATTAAACTCACCCTATAAATAAAAAAAAAAAATAAAAAAAAAAATCAGAAGAGCACATATATAATAGACTTAAAAACAGGCGCAAACTGAATTCCGAACTAACAAAAAACAGGCACGAAGGCAATGATGAATCAGGGCCAGCTGTTTTCTTAAAGGGGTTCTCCAGGACGATTATATTTTTTTTTACTATGAGCCTAAAAACTAACAGGCAGGTAGTGGATAACAGAGGCAAGTACCTGCCTGTTTTACCCATCACCGGCTCAGAGGTCAGTGACTGCTCCTGTCGGCGATACAGCTGCTCCACGTGAACAGAACAGCTCTTCCTCTGCCAGGTTGATCTGTCGACGGGGCGTAACTGCCGACGTCATACTGAATGACAGCCAGCTTCCCACAAAGTCTGCCTTCACTGCCAAGGAGGCCGGCCACCGCCGATAGAATGCAGAGGTGGCCATTTACCTAGGCACAGAGCATTAAGCTATAGGATTGAAAAACCCTTCAAGAAGCAATAATGAACATTTACTTTTAGAGAGTGCAAATATTGACCAGGTAGTCTAAAAATGAGGCACAAATATTTAAGTTTCTCGAGCTGTTGATATATTTGGATAATTTTTAGATCATCCAGTCCAAGTTAACAAAACCTGCTAGCTGGCCTATTATGCACCATTATTCTAATTTTCTGCTTAGAACTCAATTTCGAGCAGAAAAGGCAAAAGTATTGAAAGTCTCAGCTTTTGGGCGCACTTTTTTGGCCAATTTCTGGTCCCCCCATTTTTACTACAGAAAATTACCCGAAGTCATCTTCTCCTCTCTTTGCTTCATTATTACGACAGTCAAACCTTTGGCATACATGAATACCCACCACAGCTCGATCCCACACGATGCTCATCCTCTCTTCAGTTCCATTGGTCCCTTCTGGAATTATTGTAAAATTGTCTTTTCCAACAGCTTTCTGAGCCGTGTTAAAAGTGCAATGTGCGCTCCCGCAAACCTGCAGGTCACCGCTGGGGAAGGAAAAAAATAAATATTAGTACTTATTTTAACTAAACCTCTTCAAAGAAGAATAATCTGCATAAACAGACCCTTATACTTCCCTGTTCTGCACATAAGACTTTTCAGGAGTCTCATTATCATCACAGACCATAGTAAAATTATAGATAACACTTCTATATATAGAGGATAACATTTAATCCACCAACAGGTGATGTTACAGCTCTACTACTTCCCCACCCTTCACAACATCCAGATTAGAGCATGCCCAGTACTCCGATGCAAACAAATAGGGTCAGAGTCACTATTGCTAGTAATATTCATGTGAAGAAAAGGTAGTAGAAGTCGAATATTAAAAGTTCATATAAGCATTACTCCAATTTAATCAAACATCTGACAAATGTATGCAAACAGTAATTGTGTTATTGAGATAGACACCGATGCAATAAAAATAAAAACTATAAGTTAATAGAACACTAAGAAACAATGAAAGCAAGGGGAGGCCAATGAGAGACACAAAATAAAGAAGATAAGAAAAACTAGATTTTGGGTACTCACCGTAAAATCTGTTTCTCGGAGCCTTCATTAGGGGACACAGGAAACCATGGGTGTATGCTGCTGCCACTAGGAGGTTGACAATATGCAAAAAAAATGGTTAGCTCCTCCCCAGCAGTTTATACCCACCAACTGGCAGAAAGCTATTCAGTAAGTGAGAAAGCAGTAGGAGAAACAGAGAACGCAACAGAATGAACAAACAGATAACAGTAGAATCTGATAAACGGAATAAGCAGTAAAAACAAGGCGGGTTCTGTGTCCCCCAATGAAGGCTCAGAGAAACAGATTTTACGGTGAGTACCCAAAATCTAGTTTTCTCTGTCGCTTCATTGGGGGACACAGGAAACCATGGGACGTCCAAAAGCAGTCCCAAGGGTGGGAAGAAGAATACCCTCAAGTCAGAGCTGCGGCTTGCAGGACCTTTCTTCCAAGGTTTGCGTTTGACGAAACATGAGTATGAACCTTATAGAATTTGGTGACAGTATGAATGGAGGCCCATGTAGCAGCTTTGCAGAGCTGCGAGGCCGATGCCTGATGACGAACTGCCCAGGAGGCTCCCACCGAACACGTGGAGTGTGCGGTAATCCTTAGAGGCTGTGCTCTAACTCTTAGACGGTAAGCTTCCAAAACGATGGAACGGATCCATCGAGCAATCGTAGAGCGGGACGCAGGAAGACCCCTTCGAGGACCCTCAGGGATAATGAACAAAGAATCTGAGCGTCGAAAAGGCTCAGTTCTGGATAGATAAACTTGTAGGGCCCTTACAAGATCCAGTCTGTGCAGCAACCGCTCTCGGGGATGAGACGGACAAGAGGACGGAAGCACAATGTCCTCATTCAGATGAAAGCTGGAAACCACCTTGGGGAGAAAGGATGGAACCGGACGCAGGACAACCTTATCCTGGTGAAGAATCAGATAAGGAGTACGACAATAGAGCGCCGCCAACTCAGAAACACGCCTGATTGAGGTGATCGCGACCAGGAAAGCGATCTTCCAGGAGAGGAATGTGAAAGAGACCTCACGCAATGGTTCGAACGGAGACTTTTGTAAAACGTCAAGTACCAAATTAAGATCCCAGGGATCCACTGGTGGATGGTAGGGAGGAACGGAGTGGGCTACTCCCTGAACGAACATTTTAAGCGGTCGGCGAACTGCTAAGTTCTTTTGGAATAGAATTGAGAGAGCCGAAATCTGTCCCTTAATGGAACTAAGAGACAGTCCTGATTCCAAGCCCGATTGTAGAAAAGACAAGGTGGATGGTAGGTGAAACACCATTGGAGAGATTTGGTGAACCTCACACCAGCGGAAATATGCTTTCCATGTTCGGTGGTAATGTCATGTGTGCATTGCCACGAAGATCGTCGCGGTTGCACATTTTGACTTCTCACAGCTGATCTTCTGTTTCTTTGTGTTTGGCAGCTAGGGAGTTAATTCTGTCTGTGCTCGGTGCTGGGACTGGGTGCAGTTTCTCCCGGCTGCAATTGATTATTTGTTGATTGGCTTCCTTTAAATTCCTGGTTGTCTGCTTGGGGAGTTGCCAGTGAAACCTTCATGCAGACCACAGATAGGAATGAATCTGTATAGACTTTAGTTGTGAGCTCCTTAGTTGTTCTAAGCTCAACTTGGTTAGAGTTTATTTCCCAGACCATTTATGTCCCTTTGGTGTTTGAGTGTGTATGCAAGCGAGTGTTATCCTGTCTGTCTTATATGTTTAATCTGTGTATTTAGCGGAGATCAGCCCATATCCCTTTGGTGGTAGTCAGGATCCTTCTTAGGACTGATTACAGGGTTCAGGGTCTGATAGGAGACAGGGTTAGGTTGGAGACTTGGACCTCTGAACCATTATCAGTACCTCCAAGGTGAGGGATTAGTTAGGACCCCAGTTTAGGGTCAGGTTAGATCCCGGTCCACCTCTTTCCTGTTTCAGCTCATCAAGTCCTCAAGATTAACCCTGAGTTCAGCAGAGATCGTGTCAGGTAAATCTATTCTATACTTACATGCTGATGTTGCTATACTAGTTGTTGTATAGAGTGTTGTTCCTGTATTAATAGTTTACTGACATTGTATACATATCATTAGACAGCGTGACATTTTCACTGGCCTTAAAAATTATCTCCAGTTACCATGGATCCAGTAGCCCAGCTGGCTCTGCAGTTGCAGGGATTATCCATGGAGCTGACGGACATTAAGTCCAAAGTTTTGTCTCCCCTGGAGCAAACCAGAGTTGAACCTAAAGTAGCTCTCCCGGACAGGTTCACTGGTGGGCGAGACAAATTTTTCACCTTCCGGGAGGCATGTAAATTGTATTTTCGGCTTCGGCCTCGATCATCAGGGAGCGATGAGCAGAGAGTGGGAATTGTTATCTCACTTCTGCAAGGGGACCCTCAATCCTGGGCATTTTCCCTTCCTCCGGGATCCCCGGCTCTACTGTCTGTAGATCAATTTTTTACTGCCCTGGGATTGGTATATGATGACCCAGATCGGGTCTCTCTTGCTGAGACAAAATTACGTAAGATACAGCAGGGAGATCGTCCTGCAGAGGAATTTGCTTCTGAGTTTCGTAGATGGGCCACAGATACTCAGTGGAATGACCCAGCTCTTAGGAGCCAGTTTTGTCATGGGCTTTCTGATAAATTAAAAGACGTTTTGGCTCAGTATGAGTCTCCTCATTCACTGGAGGCTGCTATGGCCTTAGCTATCCGTACTGATAGACGGCTTCGGGAGAGGGGTGAGGTAACCCCACTCCGTTGTTTCTCCACCTACCACTAAAGTCCCTTATGTTGAGGTTCCCCTTGTCTGTTCGGATGAGCCTATGCAGTTGGAGGGACATCATTTCGTAGGAGGGGATTGGCGGTACGCCGCAGGACTAGAAGATGTTTTTTCTGCGGGAAAGAGGGACATTTTGTTGGAGAATGTCCATCCCGTGCCTTGTTGAGCCAAAAGTCGCCGGAAAACTGTTAATCCCAGGTTGTGTGGTGGACGACAACCTGGGAGTATGTATTTCATCCGCCAGTTCTTCTCAGTTCCTTGTACCAGTGGAGGTGGTAGTTGGTACGAGAGTGGAGAGATTGTCTGTTCTTCTTGATAGTGGTTCCGGGGCTAATCTGGTTGACGCTCAGTTTGCTCAGGCTCAAGGTATGCATCTGAGTGTATTGGTCAAACCGATCCCTATATTCTCCATTGACGCCAGGCCTCTCGGCCAAGGTAGCTTTGTTCATGAGGTTCATAACATTGACCTTCGGGTAGGGGCAATACATAGGGAACAATTATCTTGTTATGTGTTGGAGGGTCTACCTACTCCCATTTGTTGGGACTTCCTTGGTTGGTTAAACATAACCCTGTGATTAATTGGCAGTCCAGAGAAATAAGCCAATGGGGTGAGTTTTGCAAAAGCAACTGCATGAACACAGTCATCAGTGCGGTCGTGCCTAGTACATTGCCTCCTTTTTTGGAGGATTTTGGGGATGTTTTCTCTGAGGAGGGGTGTCAGGAGTTGCCTCCTCATCGCGTGTATGACTGCTCTATTAATCTCCTTCCTGATGCTAAGTTGCCTAAAACTAGGTTGTATAATCTTTCTGGTCCTGAGAGGCAGGCTATGAAAGATTATATTTCTGAAAGTCTGGCCAAAGGGCATATTAGACCTTCATCTTCCCCAGTAGCCGCGGGGTTCTTCTTTGTGAAGAAGAAAGATGGAGGCCTACGCCCTTGCTTGGATTTCCGCGAACTTAATCGGATTACTGTTCGAGATCCGTATCCACTCCCTCTTATTCCTGATCTCTTCAATCAAATTGTTGGCGCCAAATGGTTTCTAAATTGGATCTCAGGGGGGCGTATAATCTGATTAGGATAAAAGAGGGGGATGAGTGGAAAACGGCGTTTAACACGCCGGAGGGACATTATGAGAACCTAGTCATGCCTTTTGGTCTGACTACTGCACCAGCAGTATTCCAACATTTTGTTAATGACATTTTTCGTCACCTTGTGGGGCTGTTTGTGGTTGTATATTTGGACGACATTTTAATTTACTCGCCAGATCTTGTGTCTCATCAGGAGCATGTGAGACAGGTGTTGCAGATCTTGCGAGACAATAAACTATACGCCAAACTGGAGAAGTGTGTATTTGCCGTACAGGAACTTCAGTTTTTGGGTTTTTTGGTGTCAGCCTCCGGTTTCCGTATGGACCCTGAAAAGGTGAGAGCAGTGCTTGAATGGAATCAGCCAGAGGATCTTAAGGCTCTGCAGCGTTTTTTGGGGTTTGCTAACTACTACCGGAAATTTATTTGTAATTTCTCATCTGTCGTCAAACCTCTCACTGACATGACAAGAAAAGGGACGGATTTTTCTAAATGGTCGGACAAAGCTTGCCAAGCCTTTTCCTCTTTGAAGAAATGTTTTGCTTCGGTACCCGTTCTCATCCAACCAGATGCATCTCAGCCGTTCATTGTGGAGGTGGATGCGTCTGACGTAGGGGTGGGTGCTATATTGTCCCAGGGTCCGTCCCCTGGTAAATGGCATCCGTGCGCTTTCTTTTCTAAGAAATTGTCGTCCGCCGAAAGGAATTATGATATCGGCAATAGGGAACTTTTGGCCATTAAGTTAGCTTTTGAAGAATGGCGTCACTTTTTGGAGGGGGCAGTCCACCGGTTACCGTTATTACTGATCACAAGAACCTGTTGTATTTGGAATCCGCTAAGCGTCTGAATTCCAGACAAGCTCGATGGTCGTTGTTTTTTACCAGGTTTAATTTTGTCGTCACTTACGCCCGGGGTCTAAGAATGTAAAGGCTGATGCCTTGTCTCGCAGTTTCCCAGGGGCCGGGAAAACGGATGACCCGAGTCCTATCCTTCAGGAGGGGGTGGTAGTGTCGGCTGTGTTTTCTGAGCTTGAGGAGGAGGTGTTGGAGGCTCAGGGGACGCCCCTGCAGGACCTCCAGGGAGACTGTTTGTCCCAAATCTGTTGAGACAAAAGGTTATTGAGGCACATCATAATTCTGCTCTAGCAGGACATCCAGGGAGTAAGGCTACTTTAGATCTCCTTTCTCGCCGGTTTTGGTGGCCTAATGCTAATAAAGATGTTATAACTTTTGTCGCGTCATGTGGGGTGTGTGCTCGCTCTAAAACCCCTCATACCCGTCCGTCTGGGACCCTTTTACCCTTGAAACTTCCGGAGCGTCCATGGACTCATTTATCTATGGACTTCATTACGGACCTTCCTCCGTCGTCAGGGAATACTGTCATACTGGTGGTTGTTGACAGGTTCAGTAAGATGGCACATTTCGTTGCTCTTCCTGCACTCCCTAATGCTAAAACTCTGGCGCAGGTGTTCATTAGGGAGATTGTTAGACTTCATGGGTTGCCTTCTGATGTGGTGTCAGATAGGGGGTCTCAGTTTGTGTCCAAATTTTGGAGGGCATTTTGTTTACGTCGGGGGATGCAATTGTCATTTTCCTCGGCTTTTCATCCGCAGACCAATGGTCAGACAGAGCGTCTGAATCAGAGCTTAGAGACATATCTCCGGTGTTTTGTTTCAGAGAACCAAGAGGACTGGTCTTCTTTCTTGCCTCTGGCAGAGTTCGCTCTTAACAACAGGCGGAGCGAGTCCACTGGTAAGTCCCCGTTTTTTGGGGCATATGGTTTCCATCCCCAGTTTTGTACTTTCAATGGGGGGGGCCCTTCTGGGGTTCCTGAGGAGGAGCGTTTCTCGTCGTCACTTGCTTCTGTGTGGAGAGGTGTATTGAATAATCTGAGTGCGATGGGGAACCGTTACAAACGTATGGCTGATAGGAGGAGAGTTTCTGGTCCAGATCTGAATGTGAACGATCTGGTATGGTTGTCTACCAGGAATATAAAACTTAAGGTGCCCTCCTGGAAACTGGGTCCCAGATTCATCGGGCCGTACAGGATCAGTTCCATAATTAATCCTGTGGCATTTCGTCTGGACCTCCCTCCTACGTTTAAAATTCATAATGTGTTCCACAAGTCATTACTTAAAAGGTATGTGGCACCAGTCATACCGTCACCTCTACCTCTCCTCCTGTGTTGGTCAATGGTAACTTGGAATTTCAAGTATCAAAGATCATTGACTCACGTCTGAATCGCCGGTCCCTTCAGTACTTGGTGCATTGGAAGGGGTATGGTCCAGAGGAGAGGACATGGGTCCCTGCGTCTGATGTTAACGCAGATCGTTTGGTTCGGACCTTCCACAGAACTCACCCGGGCAGGCCTGGCCCTGAGGGTCCGGAGGCCCCTCGTAGAAGGGGGGGTACTGTCATGTGTGCATTGCCACGAAGATCGTCGCGGTTGCACATTTTGACTTCTCACAGCTGATCTTCTGTTTCTTTGTGTTTGGCAGCTAGGGAGTTAATTCTGTCTGTGCTCGGTGCTGGGACTGGGTGCAGTTTCTCCCGGCTGCAATTGATTATTTGTTGATTGGTTTCCTTTAAATTCCTGGTTGTCTGCTTGGGGAGTTGCCAGTGAAACCTTCATGCAGACCACAGATAGGAATGAATCTGTATAGACTTTAGTTGTGAGCTCCTTAGTTGTTCTAAGCTCAACTTGGTTAGAGTTTATTTCCCAGACCATTTATGTTCCTTTGGTGTTTGAGTGTGTATGCAAGCGAGTGTTATCCTGTCTGTCTTATATGTCTAATCTGTGTATTTAGCTGAGATCAGCCCATATCCCTTTGGTGGTAGTCAGGATCCTTCTTAGGACTGATTACAGGGTTCAGGGTCTGATAGGAGACAGGGTTAGGTTGGAGACTTGGACCTCTGAACCATTATCAGTACCTCCAAGGTGAGGGATTAGTTAGGACCCCAGTTTAGGGTCAGGTTAGATCCCGGTCCACCTCTTTCCTGTTTCAGCTCATCAAGTCCTCAAGATTAACCCTGAGTTCAGCAGAGATCGTGTCAGGTAAATCTATTCTATACTTACATGCTGATGTTGCTATACTAGTTGTTGTATAGAGTGTTGTTCCTGTATTAATAGTTTACTGACATTGTATACATATCATTAGACAGCGTGACAGGTAAATCTTGGAAGACGATGGCTTCCTAGCCTTGATCATGGTTTGAATGACCTGGTCGGAAAATCCAACTGATTTCAGCACTGCGGCTTCAACAGCCATGCCGTTAAACTGAGCGACTGAGAAATCTGGTGGAAGAGGGGCCCCTGCGACAAAAGGTCTGGGCGATCCGGGAGTCTCCACGGCGTGTCCTCTGCGAGGTTGACTAGCTCTGCATACCAGGGTCTCCAAGGCCAATCTGGGGCGATGAGAAGCACGGGAATTCCTTCCGCTTTTATCTTTTTGACTACTCTGGGGAGTAGCGGCAGAGGTGGGAATAGGTACGGACGGGAAAACTGTGCCCAAGATAAGAGAGAGAGAGAAAGCTTCCGATAGGCTGGGAGGGGTGGGCGGGGCCAGGCGGAGCGTCGGCTCCTGTGATTGGCCGGCGGGGGCGTGGCCTAACGCTAAAGTAGGCCCAAAGTGAAGCCGAGGACTAAATTAGAGGAAGGAGGCCGCAGGAGGAAGGGGGGGCGCGATAGGCGCTGCAGATCGCCGGAGGGGCCAGGGATGGGAAGACATACCCTCAGCTGTGATCAGATCTCATGGGAGCTATAAATATATAAAGAAATATATCTGGACAATTTTTATTAATTTTTTTTTTGTAAAAAGGAGCCCCCCGCTGCCGCACTCATACCGGTCCTTCACAGATGCAGCGCTGGGAAACGAATCTGTGGTTGTACCGCGGGGCCACTGGAAAACTCCGGTACCCATCAGGTAATGATTTTGTCTTCCTCCCCTGAGCAACCGGCTACGGAGAGCGGGTGGCATAGGGGGAAAGCGGCACGGACCAGTCCGCATCTTCGGTCCTGCGGATGCCCCAAACACGCTTGAAGTGTTAGGAGGCATGGGGTCCTGCCTGGTAGACACGGGAGAGTACAGTAGTGACGCATTCCCACACTGTGCTCCCGGTCCCTAGGGGGGAGAGCGGAGTGAGCTGTTACACTCCGTCGCCCGAATCACAAGCTGGACCTGAAAAATAGACATCATTAATAAAAAACAACAAAACCTAAAAGGTAGATACGGGGCTGAGAGCAGCCCGTGTCCACCTCCTACTGACACTAAGCTAAAACTGAATAGCTTTCTGCCAGTTGGTAGGTATATACTGCTGGCAAGGAGCTAACCATTTTTTTGCATAGTGTCAACCTCCTAGTGGCAGCAGCATACACCCATGGTTTCCTGTGTCCCCCAATGAAGCAACAGAGAAACAATAACTACGATAGCATAAGGCCACGTTCACACTTTCAGTATTTGGTCAGTATTTTACCTCAGTATCTGTAAGCCAAAATCAGGAGTGGAACAATCAGAGTTTAATAGAAACACGTCACCACTTCTGTATTTATCACCCTCTCCTGGTTTTGGCTGCCAAATATTGATGAAAAATAAACATGTGAACGTGGCCTAATACTATAAAGGAGTAATTATCACAGATATGTATAGGCAAATATGTATATCCACAAAGTTAATTACAATACCATTCTGAGAGATATATAGAAATTTGGTGAAATGTAATGCACAAAAATAAATCAATAGTTAATAGATAAAGATGCATTACAGTCAGACATACCCAAGAAATAAAAAAAGAACATGTTACCATATTAGCTCCCACCTCAGACCACGACGCGCGTTTCGAGCCTACTTCATTTGGGGGTTCCAGATGAAGTAGGGTATTTTTAATTATAATGCATCTTAATCTCTTTATTATTGTTTTAATTTTGTGCATTACATTGCACCAAATTTATATACATCTTTCTGATTAAATTGGAGTAACTCTTACGATCTTTTCGGCTCGTCCTGTGCGCTCTCACTTATATTGGAATTAATTTTTGGACTATAGGATTCTTCCAGAAGTCTAATATTAGCCTTAGTGGTTAGCAACAAAATTGCTAGATTTTTTTTATGATTTACAGTAATAAGGTAAAAAAGACTAATAAAAAACACAATTAAAGGGAATGTGTTGTCAAAAAATTACCTATTGTTTAAATCAGGTTTTGTACAGTGGGGATAATAAGTATTTGATACTCTGCCAAATTTGCAAGTTTTCCCACCTACATAGAATGGAGGGGTCTGTAATTTTTATCGTAGGTACACTTCACCTGTGAGAGACAGAATCTAAAAATAAAAATCCAGAAAATCACATTGTATGGTTTTTACATGATTAATTGCATTTTATTGCCGGAAATAAGTATTTTATCACCGACCAACCAGCAAGAATTTTTCTTTAAGAAGCCTCCTATTCTGCACTCATTTCCTGTATTAATTGCACCTGTTTGGACATATTTTTTTTTTATACAGGTATCGAGTTCAATCACTTGTCCAAAACATTTGTCTCAATCACACTCCAACCTTTCCACCATGGCCAATACCAAAGAGTTGTCTAAGGACACCAGGGACAAAATTGTAGACCTGACAAGGCTGGGATGGGCTACAAGGCAATGGGCAAGCAGCTTAGTGAGAAGGCAACAACTGCTGGCGCAATTATTAGAAAATGGAAGAAACACAAGATGACTGCCAATCTTCCTCAGTCTGGGGCTCCATGCACGATCTCGCCTTATGGCGCAAGGATGATTCTGAGAAAGGTCAGGAACCAGCTCAGAACTACATAGGAGGATCTGGTCAGTGATCTGAAGGCAGCTGGGATCACAGTCTCAAACATTACCATTAGTAACACACTACGCCGTCATGGATTAAAATCCTGCAGGACACGCAAGGTTCTCCTGCTCATTCCAGCACATGTCCAGGTCTGTTTGAAGGTCACCAATGACCACTTGGATGATCCAGAGGAGGCATGGGAGAAGGTCATGTGGGCAGATAAGACCAAAATAGAACTTTTTGGTATCAACTCCACTCACCGTTTTTGGCGGAAGAAGGATGAGTACAACCTCAAGAACACTGTCCTAACCATGAAGCATGGTGGGGGAAACCTCATACTTTCGGGGTGCTTTTTTTTTTTTTTTTACAAAGGGGACATGACAAATGCACTGTATCGAAGGGAGGATGGATGGGGTCATGTATCGCAAGATTGCGGCCAATTTCGTCCTTCCCTCAGTAAGAGCATTGATGATGGGTCGTGGCTGGGTCTTCCAGCATGACACTGACCTGACACACAGCCAGGGAAACTAAGGAGTGGTTCCATAAGAAGCATTTCACGGTCCTGGAGTGGCCTAGCCAGTCTCCAGACCTGAACCCAATAGAAAATCTTAGGATGGAGCTGAAACTCAATGTTGCCCAGCGGCAGCCCCGAAACCTGAAAGATCTGTAGAAGATCTGTATGGAGGAGTGGGCCAAAATCCCTTCGGCAGTGTGTGCACACTTGGTCAAGAACTTCAGGAAACATCTGACCTCTGTAATTGCAAACAAAGGTTTCTGTACCAAATATTAAAGTTCTGTTTTTCTATTGCATCAAACACTTATTTTATGCAAGAAAATGCAAATTATATAAAATTCATACAATGTGATTTTCTGTTTTTTATTTTTAGATTCTGTCTCTCACAGGTGAAGTGTACCTACAATAAAACAGACCTCTCCATTCTTTGTAAGTGGGAAAACTTACAAAATACTTATTTTCCTTACTGCACATTTAAAAAACTATATATTTTATTTTGTGATTCTTTTACAATATATGATCTGTATTAAAAATCAAAATTGAAATCTTGTAATTTTTCCACTGACCACCAGGATTGTTTTAGACTTCTATTTCCTGTCCTTTAGTTTTCAGCAGGTTCCTTATCATCAGAGGCAGGGTTGTAAACATCTGATAACACAGGATCCGTTATTCATAAAAGGGAATATACTGGTCATTAAACACAGTATGCAGTGTGTGTATTAAGGGGTTAATGGCATACAGTTTGTGGAGGGAGCTGAGAACATTTATTCCAGGCTCATCCTCCACCAAAACTCCATGAGTGGCGGAGAGCTGTGTACTCAAAATGCTCATCCGCAGAGGACGACACATTCAATATGACATTTCTTATATTAAAGGACAGGGCAGGACCATTCTTCCACAGAAAGCGGCACTCACCAGGCAAGGAGAGAGTTGAGAAAATCAGGAGTACTAGGATCGGGGCTCAGAGGCGGAGATGTGACAAAGGCTGCAGCTTTTGCCCAGTTTTTGCTCCAGTAGTGGGAGCCGTCGGTACCCAAACTTGCAGTGACTGGCTCCCCATAGACAACAGCGCCTGTCACCAGGGAATAAAACAGGCTCATGTGAACATTACGGCATTATGGTGATCCTGTGTCATCAGGGTCTGGGAGAGGCAGGACATGGAGGGAAACTGTGCACCAGCACTTCCAGCGATGTGATCCACTAATATGTCTACATGGCTTAGAACAATATCACATTAAATGTATGCCACTTTTAAGGGGAATCTGTCAGTGGGTTGTTGCTATGTAATAAGAAAGTAGCATGATGTAGGGGCAGAGAGCCTGATTCCAGCAATGTGTCACTTACCAGGCTTTGTATTGCTTTTTTACAATACAATCAGCGTTTTCTCAGCTGGAGATTATCACTACAGGACTAGGTGTCTAGTGCTTCTTAGTCCAACCATGCCCCCACCACTGATTGGCTGCTTTCTGTCAATATACAGAAAGCAGCCAATCAGTGATGTGGGAGGGGTTATACACAGCTCAGCATTCCGAGCTTCCCTGGACTTGCAGCAGAGAAAATTGTGATTGCTGCACCCAGTAAACTAAGTGATACATCGCTGGAATCAGAGACCCTACATCAGATTACAAAGCAAAAACTTATCGATTCCCTTTAAAAGGAATGTATTGAGAAAATGGTCTATTTAAGTCAGGATCTTATGTTACATGTATTTTTTAAATAATTTTGTCAATGTTTTTAAAAAAATTATATATATATTTGTAGTCTTGCAATTTTCACACTGTCCGCTGGGGCCATTTTATTATGCACACGCATTATCCTTTCAGGAAGAGTTTTCAGCAGGCTCCTTATCATCAGACTCAGGATTAGACTGGAGTCGCACTAGCAAGAAATACGGGCAAGTGCTATGTGAGATAAAATCACATAGCACTCGGATCAATGTTAATCTATGGGGCAGCTCCCATCATCCGATTTTTTCTCGGCCGTATTATATGTGCGAGTTAAATCGCAGCATGCTGTGATTGTACGCGTATATCGGCCGAGTCTCGCCAATGGAAGTCTATGGGTGCGAGAAAAACTCACACATCACACGGACCATCAGTGTGACTTGCGAGAAATACGCACCGGTGTCCTTTAGAAAAGCCAGCAATTCATCCCCGGCTATACTGTAAAATCACACTGACAGGTTAAAATAGAATAGATAGAATACATGTATACACATAGTATACATAGATGTGTGTATAAATATACATATATATGCCATTGACACACATTATATATATATATTTCATAGAGATATACAGTATATAGCAGAATATTTGAAAATGCAATTGTCGGCATCTGTAAAATCATTACAGAAAGCGACAGGATATGAGACATGGTTACATACAGTAAACCATTGCATATCCGTAATTTTTTTTATATGTCCCTCACTAATAATGTAAGTAGTGTGTGTGTAAAATTTTGGAGCTGTAGGTGTTTAGTTAAAGGATTAATTCACGAAAAAACTTGTGTGGGCTCCTGCGCAATTTTCTCTGCCAGAGAGGGCAAGCCAGTGACTGAGGGCAGAAATTAATAGCCTAGAGAGGGACCGTTGTTTTTGGGCCCCCCTGGCTAAAAAATCTGCCCCCAGCCACCCCAGAAAAGGCGCATTTTCTGGCACTTACCCTCTCTCTTCCCACTGCCCTGTAGCGGGTGGCATATTGGGTAATAAGGGGTTAATGACACCTTGCTATTGTAAGGTGACATTAAGCCTGTTCAGGAAAGATTTGTGCGATTCTCGTCGTGAAAAACGGACCGATTTTTTTTATACGCTGTGTGTGACTCCAGCCTTACAATGACTGACAGCACCTCTATAAACAGCTCACAACACAGGATCCACCAATCAGAAAAGGTTATATCACAGCTCGCCTCTTCCTTTTCCCGTCACAATGACTTTCCAACACGCTTATTACATGATTCAAATCTAAAAATAAGGTCAGGTACTGTTCATTGGGGCTAATGTACATGTGAATTTCTTGAAACTACAGAAGTTAGAGTCTAAAAACAGTGTGAAAATTGCAAGAGTTCTCATTTTTATTTTTAATACAGATTGGAGATATGGAAAAAAAAAACAATTAACACAAAAGAATATTTGTCATTTTCTGATATGTATTCCCTGTGTGAATGGAGCGGTAGTGAGTATGTGCGACCCCCACTTCTACAACCCCTGGCAAAAATTATGGAATCACCGGCCTCGGAGGATGTTCATTCAGTTGTTTTGTTTTGCTGTAAAAAAACAGATCACAGACATGGCACAAAACTGAAGTCATTTCAAATGCAATTTTCTGGCTTTAAGAAACACTAGAAGAAATCAAGAACAAATAATGTGGTAGTCAGTAATGGTTATTTTTTTAACCAAGAATAGGGAAAAAATTATGGAATCACTCAATTCTGAGGGAAAAAATTATGGAATCACCCTGTAAATTTTCATTCCCAAAACTAACACCTGCATCAAATTAGATCTGTTCGTTCGTCTGCATCTAAAAAGGAGTGATCACACCTTGGAGAGCTGTTGGCACCAACTGGACTGACATGAATCATGGCTCCAACACGAGAGATGTCAATTGAAACAAAGGAGAGGATTATCAAACTCTTAAAAGAGGGTAAATCATCATGCAATGTTGCAAAAGATGTTGGTTGCTCACAGTCAGCTGTGTCTAAAATCTGGACCAAATACAAACAACATGGGAAGGCTGTTAAAGGCAAACATACTGGTAGACCAAGGAAGACATCAAAGTGTCAAGACCTGAAACTTAAAGCAATATGTCTCCAAAACAGGAAATGCAGAACAAAACAAATGAGGAACGAATGGGTGGAAACTGGAGTCAATGTCTGTGACCGAACTGTAAGAAACCGCCTAAAGGAAATGGGATGTTTACATACAGAAAAGCTAAATGAAAGCCATCATTAACAACTAAACAGAAAAAAACAAGGTTACAATGGGCTAAGGAAAAGCAATCGTGGACTGTGGATGACTGGATGAAAGTCATATTCAGTGATGAATCGAGAATCTGCATTCGGCAAGGTGATGATGCTGGAACTTTTGTTTGGTGCCGTTCCAATGAGATTTATAAAGATGACTGTCTGATGAGAACATGCAAATTTCCACAGTTATTGATGATATGGGGCTGCATGTCAGGTAAAGGCACTGGGGAGATGGCTGTCATGACATCTTCAATAAATGCACAAGTTTATGTATTTTGTAAGTAAGTTTGATATTTTAAGTTTGATATTTTGGACACTTTTCTTATCCCATCAATTGAAAGGATGTTTAGGGATGATGAAATCATTTTTCAAGATGATAATGCATCCTGGCATAGAGCGAAAACTGTGATAACGGGGGCGTGGCCTAGCTCTTGATGTGAGAGGTCGGGTGGCAGTGTTTCTCCACCACCACTAGCTTCAATTATCCTGCACAGAGCCCGAATCAGCCAAATCCCTTATCAGGAACTGCTGTCTGAGGGTCCCGGGAGTCAGAGGCGAGCTTCTGCCAGACTCAGAGAGACCAACATGGGCCGCAAAAGGCAGAAGGATGCCGGGGCCTGCAGCAATGCCTCAGCCCAAGATGGCACCGAGACAGAGGAAGAGGCGGGAAGGAGGAACACAGCCTATGCACGGAGGCTGGAGGCTTCAGCGCGGCTGCACAGGTATGCGAGGGGCATGGAGGCAGATGAAGAAGGAAGTGAAGGTAGTGAGAAGCATGGAGATGAGGAGGAAGATGGTGAGAAGATGCCTGCGCTACATAATGAACAGCAGGAGGAGGGGGATGGTGATACTGTGCTGGCAGCTGAAAGTTCAGATGAGGCAGAGCCGACTCTGCGAGATGTATTCCAGGCTGTCTTATGCTGCAAGACTGCCTTAACTGCTCTGACAAAGCAGGTGAATGGTCTAAAAACCGATATGAGAGGCATTGAGGCTTCTATGCAGAAAGTTACAGCCAGATTGACTGAGGTGGAGGGCAGAGTTGGTGCAACAGAAGATCATTTAACCTCAGTGCAAAAGACGCAACAACAGCACATTCAGAGGATCGCGGTAGTGGCTATTAAAAACGATGACCTGGAAAACCGGTCACGCAGGAACAATCTGCGTATTGTGGGCATCCCTGAAAGAGCTGAGGGTGCTGACCCCACGACCTTTGTTGAAACCTGGCTGCTGGGAAAGTTTGGGTCTAATATCCTGTCGAGGGTGTTTGCTGTGGAGCGTGCCCATCGAGTGCCCATGAGACCCCAGTGCCTGGAGAGAGCCCTCGTACGATGTTAGCCAGAATCCTGAACTGCAGAGACCGGGACACTATCTTACGTAAGGCCAGAAAATTGACAGATCTTACCCTGGAGGGCAAACGCATTGAAATATACCCGGATTACTCGGCTGAGGTGCAAAAGCTGCGGCTACGGTATGGTGAAGTGAAGAAACAGCTCCGCTCTTTGAATGTGAAATATTCTACAATTTATCCTGCCAAATTAAGAGTGGAAGCCTTTGGAAAGGTCAATTTTTTCCCGTCACCGGTAGAGGCCGCTTCGTGGTTGGAGCGGAACCGGAGCAAATTGAGAGAAGCTGAGGACTCGGTACGGTGAATACACGACCCTGCTATTCTGACCACTGGACAGGGTTGTGGCTCTGCATTGCTCTGCGAAACCACGGAGGAGGGGGAGAAACCCCGCTGGGATCTACGTTTTATAGTTTTATAGTTAATTTGTTTGATTAATGGTTCGGGACTAAGCATACTATTGATTATGTGGTGGAGGGACTGCCAGTGCTGGAGGAGGACACGGCGCATGTGGTTATGCGGTATACTACGATGTTGCTCAGGTTCTTTGAGCTCCCACTCTCACATTGGGAAGAGAGTGACAAGAGAAGGGTGGGGGGAGGGGGTGGGGGGAGGTGGATGGGTTGGAGTTGCGGGAAAATGGGGTTGCTTATGCTGTTTGACCTGGTATGCTGGGGAACAAAATGGGAAGATGTTACTTGATGATGGTGGATTGTTTTTTCTGATGCACAATGAGTAACCGTACTGTTCGGATTTTAAGTTGGAATGTACGTGGTATATCTGACAGGACTAAGAGGGCAGCAATTCTGAATCACATCAGATCTTGTGATCCTATGATTGCGTGCTTACAGGAGACCCATCTCACTGGAGATACTAGGCACTGGCTGTCGAGAGGGTGGATGTTAAAGACATATCATTCTACTTATTCCTCGTACTCCAGGGGGGTGTCAGTCCTAATACATAAAAACGCACATTATGAAGAGCTGGCAGTGCAAGTAGACAGTGAAGGGCAGTATGTATGGATTGCATGCAGATTGTATGGACACAAAATGATTTTAGTGGCTTTATATATCCCTCCACCTTATTCTAAAAAGGCACTTCAAGCAGTATTGGACTTGACAGCCAGATGGGGGGATGCTCCGATGTTGATTATGGGAGATGTTAACAACACCATGAATGATTACTGGGATAAAGTACGTCCGGCAGGTATGGAAGCGGGACGGGACGGAATGACTGCATTTGGCACCTACGTGGGGGAGCTGGGGCTGGTGGATCTGTGGAGAGTACGAAATGAGGGTAAGAGGATCTTCTCGTGCCACTCGGCTACATACGGAACACTGTCAAGGATAGACCTGGCTTTTGGGGATACTGCTATGGATGGGATGGTTGGGGAGGTGGAATACCTACAGAGGACTCTATCGGATCATAGTCCTATGGTTGTCACGCTTCTAGTGGGATCTGTTCAGGGACAGAGGGGAGGTTGGCGTCTTCACCCGACGTGGCTTAAAGTGGTGGATATGGGCGGAATAACCAAAGAACTAGAGCACTTCTTCCAAGTGAATGAGGGGAGTGCGGAGACCACAGTGGTGTGGGAGGCTATGAAGGCATTTATGAGGGGACTTTTTATAGGTGAGATCTCACGGTGTAAGACCAAAACTAAATTGGCAGATCAACAAATAAAGGATGACTTGACAAGGGCAGAGGCAGACATGATTTTGACGCCAACGAGTGCAGCTCACAATAGACTAAAATTGGCACAGGAGGAAGTTAATAAACTGCACATGATGCAAGCTAGAGGAAAAGGGCATTTCAGCAAGCCCAATTCTATGAGGAAGGAGAGAGAGTGGGTCACTTGTTGGCGGTGATATCTGCGGCACAGAGGGAATCTTCCAGGGTGTACAGGTTGAGAGACCAAACGGGGACGACTCTGACAGACACAAAGGATATATTGGAGGTCTTCAAGGAATATTACATGGCACTATACAATTCAAGAGTACGGGACACGGAGAGGGCCGTAGAGGAATTCTTGGAGGGCATCTCACTGTCTAAATTGTCTGAGGAAGATAGGTTAAGGTTGGATGAACCTGTGAGTGTGGAGGAGGTGGAATGTGCAATTCTGTCTATGCCCAATAACAAATCACCGGGTGCTGATGGTCTACCTGGGGAGGTGTACAGGGAGCTGGTGGAGCTGCTGGCCCCTAAACTGAAAAATGTGTTTGAGGAGGCTTTGGTGAAGGGGGCGCTACCAAGATCAATGGAGGAAGCGGTGATAGTGGTTCTACCAAAGGAGGGGAAAGACCCCATGGATGCGGAGTCGTATAGGCCCATATCGTTGTTGACAACGGATGTCAAAATACTCGCTAAGATCCTGGCCACCCGGCTCACCGGGGTTGCGCATACTGTTATTCACGAGGACCAGTCGGGCTTTATGCCCAACCGCTCCACGGCTGTTAACTTGAGAAGATTATTTCTTAATATGCAGCTGCCTGCTGATAATGGGGGCGGGAGAATAGTGATGTCATTGGACGCTAGAAAAGCATTTGACAGTGTGGAATGGAAATATTTATGGAAAATCATGGACATAATGGGATTTGGCCCCGCGTTTATGGCCTGGGTGAAGTTACTGTACTCGTCCCCAAGGGCGGTAGTTAAGGTGAATGGTGAACGGTCCGGGATGTTTGACCTACATAGGGGCACAAGGCAGGGGTGCCCGCTGTCCCCGCTATTGTTTGCGGTGGCTGTGGAGCCCCTGGCGGCCAAAATAAGAGCTGAGAGAGGAGTGGTCGGATTTAAATTTGGGAGGCTGGAAGAAAAAATATCACTATATGCCGATGACATCCTGTTATTTCTGGAAAGTGCAGGAGAGACATTGGGGTGCACCATGGATGTAATTAAACACTTTGGGAGCATTTCGGGACTGGAGATAAACTGGCACAAGTCTTATGTCATGGCTGTAGATAGACCAATAAAAGCGGAGGAGATAGATGAGAGGGGGAAGCAGCTCCGGCTGGTTTCACAATTTAAATACCTTGGGATATGGGTGGCGCTTCCATTGACACGATTCACGGATCTGAATTTAGTTCCTCTGCTAGAGAAATTTAAAAAGAAAATAGGCGCATGGTGCCGATTGGCTTTGACGGTGACGGGTAGAACTAACCTGATTAAGATGGTCCTTATGCCACAATTAATGTACGTTTTGCACAACTCACCGATATGGCTACCAAAGAAACGGTTTCAGGGTATTGATTCTATCTTCAGATCCTTGATATGGGGCAAGAGGCAGGCAAGGATTAAATTGGAAACGCTGCAAAATGGGAAGAAGGAGGGAGGATTGACCGCACCCAATCCCTGGGTCTATTTTTTGGCAGTACAGGGCCAGCATGTCAGGGGATGGAGAGAGCCCGATTGTGGAGGGGCAGCTTGCCGGGTGCTGGAACATGTGTCGGGGAGACGCCCACTGGTCCAGGCGTTAGAGGATGGTACCTTTAAGAAATTGGGAGCAATATATCCTACCTTAGGCTTGACTCAGAAGGTATGGGACACTATTAAAAAGATCAGGGGGGTGGACGGGCTGACTAGATACTCACCGGTGTTGGGCAATGAACATCTGCCGGAACTTAATAAGCTGTGTCAAATGGGCAATTGGAAGGCGCAAGGAGTGAGATATGTGTGCCAGCTGCAGAGTGGAACGGACCTGAAGACCTTTGAGAAATTGAGAGAGGAATTTGATTTGCCTTTGGTATGGGGATTTCAATACTATAGGCTTCGACATGCTTGGAGGGCACAGTGTGGATTGGGAGCTATGACGGTTCAGGGTGACATTGTACTAGACTTTGTGTGTATGAAGGGAGGGACGAGGGGAGTCATATCGAGCTTATATCATGACCTACTGCACTCCTATCTGGGGGGAAATCACCTCATTGCAAAGAGTAAATGGGAAAAGGAGGTGGGTACCCTCACGACAGAACAATGGGAGGCGATTCTAGAATATGTCCCGAAGATCTCTCTAAGCGAACAGGCACGGCTCTCCCAATTATACATAATACATAGGACATACAAAACACCGTTGCTTCTGTACAAGGCGGGCTTGAGGGGAGATTCCAATTGCCCTAGGTGTGGCATGGACCAGGCCGGATTACTGCACATGCTATGGTCGTGCCCACGGCTGGCGGCTTATTGGTTGGTCGTTATTAACAAAATTGAGAGGGCTTATACATGTACAATTGACAGAGACCCGGTGCTGTGTGTTTTGGGGGAGGTGGATGGTATACCTGTCTCGGAACATAACAAAGTGGCGATAGCGCGATTGCTATATGTGGCACGCAAATTAATAGCACGAAAGTGGACAGATTCGGAACCCCCCACTAGGAGGGAATTTATTGCTCAGACACGTACGGTAATGCATTTAGAGGAAAGCATTTACAGGCGGAGGCATGGAGAGAGAACTTTTGGGAAAATATGGTCCGCATGGATGGCGGTAATATGATTGTCAATGTTCCCAGGTATGCCCGGCATAAGGAGTATTGGCGGGAGGGGGGAGGGGGGAGAGGGTTTTGACTGTATTACTACACGTTATGTGAATTGTTATATGTATATTGATAACTGTTTGCTGTTAATTTTTGAAACTTAAATAAAAATAATTGGTTTAAAAAAAAAGAAAACTGTGATAACATTCCTTGAAAAAAGACACATAAGGTCAATGTCATGGCCTGCAAATAGTCCGGAACTCAATCCAATTGAAAATCTTTGGTGGAAGTTGAAGAAAATGGTCCATGACAAGGCTCCAACCTGCAAAGCTGATCAGGCAACAGCAATCAGAGATAGTTGGAGCGAGATTGATGACGAGTCCTGTGTGACACTCATTAAGTCAATGCCTCAGAGACTGCAAGCTGTTGTAAAAGCCAGAGATGGTGCAACAAAATACTAGTGATGTGTTGGAGGGTTTATTTGATTGTTTTTCATGATCTTCTACATAATTTTTTCCCTCAGAATTGAATGATTCCATAATTTTTTACCTATGCTTGGTTTAAAAAATAACCATTACTGACTACCACATTATTTGTTCTTGATTTCTTTTAGTGTTTCTTAAAGCCAGAATGCTGCCATTTGAAATGACTTCAGTTTTGTGCCATGTCTGTGATCTATTTTTTTTCAACAAAATAAAACAACTGAATGAACATCCTCCAAGGCCGGTGATTCCAGAATTTTTGCCAGGGGTTCTATAGACAATAGATGGAGCAGTGGTCGCACATGCTCACTACCGTTTCATTCACCCAGGGGACTTTAGGACCCCATTCTCATAACTTCCAGGGGTAGGACCTCCAGCAGATGTACTCAGGACTCACCCTTTTTCCTGGATTGTGCGATCACTTCAGCAGAGCTTTTGCTCATCACCTTGGTGACATAGAGCGGACAGTTCGTCTGGTTGGCGATGGTGATGGAGCGATTGACGGCTTCTGCCTCCACCTATACAGGGATGAACCATCAGACACACTGGGAGTATTTTTATACACAGCTAATAGATGTGCAATCAATAGAGAATCACACATTTATCATTTCTGAACCTCACTAAAAAAAAAGTACATTCATCAAATTAAATGGGAACGCCACATTCACAACAAATGACAACCCCTTTTCCCCGACTATAAACAGATTACAATATTCTGCCGCTAGAACCATCAGTTTCTTCTGGAGACTCCAGCATATCCAGAAAATACCTGTGCGGATCACTTACTCTATAAAAAAATGTGTAATTCCTGAAACCCCCAGTGGCGTCGCTGTAGGGAAATTAAACACTTCCTTCTTCAGGGTTATCTTACAGATCACAGTTGATCAATGAGGGATCGGTGTGATGAGATTATGGTGCCTCTGTCAAAAGAGACTATCCAAAGTAGAACATACTTTTAAAAGGAAATGTGTTATCAGGAAATGACCGATTATTTTAATCAGGCTTGTTTTTTGTTACATTTTTCTTTTGGTGTAGAAAAGAATTATTAAAATTGTGCACACTGGCCACATAATTTAGAGTACTACTTACTGTGGGATTTAAGCAGCAATTACTGAATTTTTTACTTGTGCAAAAGTGAAAAACTGATTTGGTAAAAGGTCATTCTGGAGGAAGGGGGAGAAGGTAGCTGTGACATCACTATTGTGAATGGTGGATCCTGTGTTACCTACTGTATATAGAGGTGTTATCATCATTGTACAGGAGAGGAGGTGAGCTGTGATATCACCTATTGTGAATGATGGATCCTGTGTTATCTACTGTATATAGAGAGATTAACAGTTATTGTACAGTTGGAGGAGGAGGTGATCTGTGACATCACCTATTGTGAATGATGGATCCTGTGTTATCTACTGTATATAGAGAGATTAACAGTTATTGTACAGGAGGGGGAGAAGGTGAGCTGTGATATTACCTATTGTGAACCGCGGATACCATGTTATCTACTGTGTATAGAGGTGTTATCAGTCATTGTACAGTAGGAGGAGGTGAGCTGTGATATCACTATTTGCGAACAGCGGATCCCATGTTATCTACTGTGTATAGAGGTGATATCAGTCATTGTACAGGAGGAGGAGGTGAGCTGTGATATCACTAATTGTGAATGGTGCATTCCCCTGTTACCTACTATATATATATATATATATATATATATATATATATATATATATATATATGTGTTACCTTTCATTGTAATCCTGCCTGTGATGACAATGTGACTGGCCATTTAACCCTGATTTTTCCCTTTCCTATCCAACATTTGACCTAGTTCAACATTACGATTTTCCTGTTCAGCTCTTATGTCGGAAGACGTCCGACATGTTTTATGTTGCATTTGTTCTGATTAGTACTGACATCAACCTGCAGATAGCGCAGGTTGCACTTTCTATTTCTCAACAGGTCATGTGTCTTGAAAGAAAAAAAAAAAATCAGGAATAAAATCAAATTGTAAAGGGTTAAAGAATAGATTATTTTCTGGTGACACATTCACTTTAAATGAATTTTCTTAATTGAAACCTAAATATCCATAAATTATTAGCCAATAAAGAAGGGTCCCGTTATAGGACTTTATTACACAGGACAATAGGCAGTAGAATGCACACACTGTTATGAATGGGCTATGTGACGTATGGACCTGTAGTTCTTCAGAGTGTTTTGTGTAACTGCCCCAAAATCATAAATCCACACATCCAGCACACTGATGTCTACAGGTAAGAGTACACTCACTTCTTCTGGTCGGCTCAGGACGTGTCCTTCTGGGCCAGTGATTCCTTGTTCTAAGATCCTCAGTTGTTCCTGGAAGAAAAAAAAAAACACATAAGAAAACTGTAAAATCAATGCAGTGTAGCAGAGCTGAACCTTCATGTACAGTACAGACCAAAAGTCTGGACACACCTTCTCATTTAAAGATTTTCCTGTATTTTCATGACTATGAAAATTGTACATTCACACTGAAGGCATCAAAACTATGAATTAACACATGTGGAATTATATACTTAATTTCAGTCGTTTCACACTTTTTTGTTATTTCTTATATTCTAGGTTCATCAAAGTAGCCACCTTTTGCTTTGATTACTGCTTTGCACACTCTTGGCATTCTCTTGATGAGCTTCAAGAGGTAGTCACCGGAAATGGTCTTCCAACAGTCTTGAAGGAGTTCCCAGAGATGCTTAGCACTTGTTGGCCCTTTTGCCCTCACTCTGCCGTCCAGCTCACCCCAAACCATCTCGATTGGGTTCAGGTCTGGTGACTGTGGAGGCCAGGTCATCTGGTGTAGCATCCCATCACTCTCCTTCTTGTTCAAATAGCCCTTACACAGCCTGGAGGTGTGTTTGGGGTCATTGTCCTGTTGAAAAATAAATTATGGTCCAACTAAACGCAAACCGGATGGAATAGCATGCTGCTGCAAGATGCTGTGGTAGCCATGCTGGTTTACTATGCCTTCAATTTTGAATAAATCTCCAACAGTGTCACCAGCAAAGCACCCCCACACCATCACACCTCCTCCTCCGTGCTTCATGGTGGGAACCAGGCATGTAGAGTCCATCCGTTCACCTTTTCTGCGTCGCACAAAGACACGGTGGTTGGAACCAAAGATCTCAACTTTGGACTCATCAGACCAAAGCACAGATTTCCACTGGTCTAATGTCCATTCCTTGTGTTCTTTAGCCCAAACAAGTCTCTTCTGCTTGTTGCCTGTCCTCAGCAGTGGTTTCCTAGCAGCTATTTTACCATGAAGGCCTGCTGCACAAAGTCTCCTCTTAACAGTTGTTGTAGAGATGTCTGCTGCTAGAACTCTGTGTGGCATTGACCTGGTCTCTAATCTGAGCTGCTGTAAACCTGCGATTTCTGAGGCTGGTGACTCGGATAAACTTATCCTCAGAAGCAGAGGTGACTCTTGGTCTTCCTTTCCTGGGGCGGTCCTCATGTGAGCCAGTTTCTTTGTAGCGCTTGATGGTTTTTGCAACTGCACTTGGGGACACTTTCAAAGTTTTCCCAATTTTTCGGACTGACTGACCTTAATTTCTTAAAGTAATGATGGCCACTCGTTTTTCTTTACTTAGCTGCTTTTTTCTTGCCATAATACACATTCTAACAGTCTATTCAGTAGGACTATCAGCTGTGTATCCACCAGACTTCTGCACAACACAACTGATGGTCCCAACCCCATTTATAAGGCCAGAAATCCCACTTATTAAACCTGACAGGGCACACCTGTGAAGTGAAAACCATTCCCGGTGACTACCTCTTGAAGCTCATCAAGAGAATGCCAAGAGTGTGCAAAGCAGTCATCAAAGCAAAAGGTGGCTACTTTGAAGAACCTAGAATATAAGACATAATTTCAGTTGATTCACACTTTTTTGATAAGTATATAATTCCACATGTGTTAATTCATAGTTTGATGCCTTCAGTGTGAATTTACAATTTTCATAGTCATGAAAATACAGAAAAATCTTTAAATGAGAAGGTGTGTCCAAACTTTTGGTCTGTACTGTAGGTCATCCAAATAATTTACATAATCAGAAAACATCTAATTTTTTTTTTTATATTGCTTTATTTTCAGAAAGTATTAAAGTAAAAATTAAAAAACAAATTCAAAACAAGTGTCGCACTGTGTTGATGTATGTGCTCTATGTACTTGGTAGATTTACAAACTCTAATGAGAATCTATCATTAGACAATGACTATTGTTTAATCAGGTTTTGCATTTCATGTATTTTTTAAATATTTATTAAAAATCAAAAAATGATTAATCTTTCACTTTTCACACTGGCGCTTCGTTTAGACTCATAGGACCAGATTCATCAAAGCTTTTATGGTGGCGTAAAAAGAGATTGAAAAGTTGCATAGTTGTGCCTAAAATTTGCAACTTTTGGTTCACACTTTTTCGGCTTTAACAAGCGGTAGAGTGGGGCAATGCTATGCCCACGTTGCTGGGCTGGATGGGAATTGTCTATGCCAGGGCTTGCTAGATGCAGATGAGGGGATTGTCTATGCCCATATTTGCTGTTGCTATTCCTGCAGGGTGAGGGATGGGGGTTAACTATGCTGCGAGACATTGTTATACTGCGGGCTGGGAGGATGGGGGGTTATCTATGCCTCGAGGCTATTGTTAGACTTGCAGCTGCAGGGATGAGGATGGGGCGTTATCTATGCCCCACTATTGTTATACTGCAGGCTGGGAGGATGGGGCTATCTATGCCTGCGAGGCTATGTTATACCTCGGGCTGGGGATCAGGATGGGGGTGTTAACTATGCCTGCGAGACTTATTGTTATACCTGCGGGGCTGGGGAAGGATGGGGGCGTTATCTATGCCTGCGATGGCTAATTGTTATACCTGCGGGAGGGGGCTTCTATGCGGGGTATGTAGGGCTGGAGATGGGGCGTTATCTATGCCGCGAGGCTATTGTTATACCTGCAGGGCTGGGGAAGGATGGGGCGTTATCTATTGCGCCTGCTGAAGGATGCTTATTTGTTGTATACTCGGCTGGAAGATGGTACTATGCGGGCTTGTATACCTGGGCTGGAAGGCTGGGGGCGCTATCTATGCCGCGAGGCTTTGTTATACCTGTGGGCTGGGGAAGGATGGGGGCGTTATCTGTTTACCTGCCGGGCTGGGAGATGGGCTATCTATGCCCGTGATTGTTATACCTGCGGGGCTGGGGAAGGATGGGGGCGTTATCTATGCCCGTGAGGCTATTGTTATACCTGCGGGCTGGGGAAGGATGAGGCGTTATCTATGCCCGCGAGGCTATTGTTATACCTGCGGGGCTGGGGAAGGATGGGGCGTTATCTATGCCCGCGAGGCTATTGTTATACCTGCGGAGCTAAGGGGGATGGGAGCGTTATCTATGCCTGCGAGGCTATTGTTATACCTGCGGGGCTGGGGAAGGATGGGGCGTTATCTATGCCCGTGAGGCTATTGTTATACCTGCGGGGCTGGGGAAGGATGGGGGTGTTATCTATGCCCGTGAGGCTATTGTTATACCTGCGGGGCTGGGGAAGGATGGGGGCGTTATCTATGCCCGCGAGGCTATTGTTATACCTGCGGGGCTGGGGAAGGATGGGGGTGTTATCTATGCCCGTGAGGCTATTGTTATACCTGCGGGGCTGGGGAAGGATGGGGGCGTTATCTATGCCCGAGCTATGTTATACCTGCGGGGCTGGGAAGGATGGGGGTTATCTATGCCTGGAGGCTATTGTTATACCTGCGGGCTGGGAAGGATGGGGCGTTATCTATGCCCGGAGGCTTTGTTATACCTGTGGGCTGGGAAGGATGGGGGCTATCTATGCCCGTGATGGCTGTTGTTATTACCTGCGGGCTGGGGAAGGATGGGGCGTTATCTAGCCGAGAGGCTGTTGTTATACCTGTGGGCTGGGAAGATGGGGCGTTATCTATGCCGTGAGGCTGTTGTTATACCTGCGGGCTGGGGAAGGATGGGGGCGTTATCTATGCCCGTGAGGCTATTGTTATACCTGCGGGGCTGGGAAGGATGGGGCGTACTATGCCGTGAGGCTATGTTATACCTGCGGGTGGGAAGGTGGGCGTTATCTATGCCTGGGTGTTTACTGCGGGCTGGGGAAGGATGGGGCGTTTATCTATGCCCGTGAGGCTATTGTTATACCTGCGGGGCTGGGGAAGGATGGGGCGTTATCTATGCCCGCGAGGCTATTGTTATACCTGCAGGGCTGGGGAAGGATGGGGCGTTATCTATGCCCGCGAGGCTATTGTTATACCTGCGGGGCTGGGGAAGGATGGGGGCGTTATCTATGCCCGCGAGGCTATTGTTATACCTGCGGGGCTGGGGAAGGATGGGGGCGTTATCTATGCCCGCGAGGCTATTGTTATACCTGCGGGGCTGGGGAAGGATGGGGGTGTTATCTATGCCCGCGAGGCTGTTGTTATGCCTGCGGGGCTGGGAAGGATGGGGTGTTATCTATGCCCACGAGGCTGTTGTTATACCTGCGGGGCTGGGGAAGGATGGGGGCGTTATCTATGCCCGTGAGGCTGTTGTTATACCTGCAGGGCTGGGGAAGGATGGGGGCGTTATCTGTGCCCGCGAGGCTGTTGTTATATCTGCGGGGCTGGGGAAGGATGGGGGCGCTATCTATGCCCGCGAGGCTATTGTTATACCTGCGGGGCTGGGGATGGATGAGGGTGCTATCTGTGCCCGCGAGGCTGTTGTTATACCTGCGGGGCTAAGGCGAGATGGGAGCGTTATCTATGCCCACATGGCTGGGGTGGCATGAGGCTGTTGCTACTTGCACAGATCTGGGTGGGACAGGGGCGTTGGCTGCGCCACAAATCTAACGCAGTAGTCAATTCAACCTGACACAATGCTATAGCTTATAGTCAACTGAAAGGCAGATACAGCAGAGGAGATCATGGCAGCTAAACGTTAGTTTTTTTATCACTTTTTAGGGGGGTTAAATGAGAGGAGAATAAGCTCATAATATGGCCGAGTGTCCACTGTGGAGGATAGCGTAGGGTCAGCTCCTGAGGAAGCACAATCCCTGGGAAAAACAGACACAGCAACAATGCTCTAAGCATGACAGATGTCACCTCAGGGGTCAACAGCAATGAAAAGAAAATGCAATCATGAGGATCAAGCCCAGCAATATCCGGCGCAAGATCCACACATAACCCAGAGCCGGACTTCTAAAAGGCTTATTTTAATATCGGGATTATGCAGACGCTCTCAGTACACCAGCATCCTCAGGCTCATACTACAAAATATGCAAAAAGTAATTAAAAAAAATGCCAAATGTTCAAAATATCTATGTACTTTCTCCACCTCCCCCCCAAAAAAAATTCTACAAAAACTACAGCTTACAGCGCAAAAAAAACAAGCCACCGTACAGGTCCATTAACAGAACAAAAAAGTTATAGGTCCTGTAAAATGGTGATACAAAGCAATTTTTTTTTAATACAATTTTTTAAAGCAATAACATTAAAAAAATAAGTAAAATTAAAGTGGTATTCCCATCTTCAAGATCCTATCAAAATATGTAGTAGGTGTAATAATAATAATACTAGCAAATACCTCCAATTAGAAATGTAGTATAGTTCTTCTGATTCGCTATGTCTCTTTCCTCATGTGCAGGAATTGCAGGACCTTAGGTATCCATGGTTACGACCACTGATATAGTGACAGTTAGCTAGTTGCTAGTGGTCATAACCATGGATACCTAAGGTCCTGCAATTCCTGCACATGAGGAAAGAGACAATAGCAAATCAGAAGAACTATACCACATTTCTAATGGAAGGTAATAGATAATATTAGTTTTACACCTACTACATACTGGGACAGGATCTTGGAGACGGGAATACTCCGTTAACTTTGGCATGGTTTTAAATTGTAACAAGCTGGAAAATCAGGTTGGTGGGTAATTTTTACTGCAAAAATCAGACAACAAAAAAAAAAATCTGTACATTATATGGTAAACTACAACCAAACCCAAAAAAAAAAACAACAAAAAAAAACACATGAGCCCGATACTGTTTTGTCGACAGAAACATAGTAATGTCATGGCTCTTGGAATAAGGGGAGGGGAGAAACTGCGGATACACAAAATGGAAAATTGCACAAAATGAAGGGGTTAACAATGATCCACTTTAAAGCAAAAAAAAAAAATACCGCACAATTTAAAATAAAAAATAGTAAAAAAAGTTAAAGTGGTCAATAAAAGATTAGAGATCCCCCCCCCCCAAAAAAAAGAAGAAAAAAATCAGCCTCACCTCATAGATGACGTCACCGTTCTCAGCGTGTACCTGTCCGATGGCTCCAATTTCCCGGATGGTGCTGAACACCTCGTAGATCTGGAAGAGATTTATGTGATCAGTAACAGATGGGAAAATATAAAAAAAAAAAAAAAAAATTTATATGAGATATATATACAGTATATAATAATAAACTGTGACCCTCAGACGGTCACAGACCTCAGTCTGCGCAGAACGGGTGGAGATTTGGCCTCTTGACGCTACGTTTATCGAGAGCCGTTGACCTCAACGCACTTCACAGAACTTTTGGTTAAAGGACGTGTGTCATCAGAGAAATGACCCCAAGATTAAATCAGGTTTTTATAATAAATGCATTTAAAAAGAAACAGATTTTTTTTTTTTTTCAAATTTCAACATATTACAGTCTCATGGGCGCTTCTTCAGAGAAAATAGCTTTGCAGGAAGTACAGGGATTGGATGGAAGATGAAAAGGGTAAAGTTATTTTCTCTCTCTTCCTTTTCTAAAGAGATCAGCTTTCAGCAGTCTCCTTATCATCACAGACAGGATTACAATGAAAGGCAACAACTCACACTAGATAACACCGGATCCACCATTCACAATAGATGATGTCACAGCTCACCTCCTCCTCCTGTACAATGACTGATAACACCTCTAAATACAGTAGATAACACAGGATCCACCATTCACAATAGGGGATGTCACAGCTCACCTCCTCCTCCTGTACAGTGACTGATAACACCTCTATATACAGTAGATAACACAGGATCCACCATTCACAATAGGTGATGTCACAGCTCACCTCCTCCTGCTGTACAATGACTGATAACACCTCTATATACAGTAGATAACACAGGATCCACCATTCACAATAGGTGATGTCACAGCTCACCTCCTCCTCCTCCTGTACAATGACTGATAACACCTCTATATACAGTAGATAACACAGGATCCACCATTCACAATAAGTGATGTCACAGCTCACCTCCTCCTCCTGTACAATGACTGATAACACCTCTATATACAGTAGATAACACAGGATCCACCATTCACAATAGGTGATATCACAGCTCTCCTCCTCCTCCTGTACAATGACTGATAACACCTCTATATACAGTAGATAGCACAGGATCCACCATTCACAATAGGTGATGTCACAGCTCACCTCCTCCTGCTGTACAATGACTGATAACACCTCTATATACAGTAGATAACACGGGATCCACCATTCACAATAAGTGATGTCACAGCTCATCTCCTCCTCCTGTACAATGACTGATAACACCTCTATATACAGTAGATAACACAGGATCCACCATTCACAATAGGTGATATCACAGCTCACCTCCTCCTCCTGTACAATGACTGATAACACCTCTATATACAGTATATAACACAGGATCCACCATTCACAATAGATGATGTCACAGCTCACCTCCTCCTCCTGTACAATGACTGATAACACCTCTATATACAGTACATAACACAGGATCCACCATTCACAGTAGGTGATGTCACAGCTCACCTCCTCCTGTACAACGACTGATAACACCTCTATATACAGTAGATAACACAGGATCCACCATTCACAATAAGTGATGTCACAGCTCACCTCCTCCTCCTGTACAATGACTGATAACACCTCTATACACAGTAGATAGCACAGGATATGCCATTCACAATAGGTGATGTCACAGCTCACCTCTTCCTCCTGTACAATAACCGATAACACCTCTATATACAGTGGATAACACAGGATCCACCATTCACAATAGGTGATGTCACAGCTCACCTCCTCCTGTACAATGACTGATAACACCTCTATATACAGTAGATCACGAAGGATACACCATTCACAATAGGTGGATGTCACAGCTCACCTCCTCCTCCTGGACAATGACTGATAACACCTCTATATACAGTGGATAACACAGGATCCACCATTCACAATAGGTGATGTCACAGCTCACCTCCTCCTCCTGGACAATGACTGATAACACCTCTATACACAGTAGATAGCACAGGATCCACCATTCACAATAGGTGACGTCACAGCTCACCTCCTCCTGCTACCATATGACCACTGCCCACACTAGAGCATGCACACATAACATTTATTTACAAACAAATGGGGTCTAAGGTGTTCTACGGCTGCTCTTGCCCATGTGAAGAACAGGAAGTAGATGTCTAATATTCGGCCTAGTGGGCAGTGTGCAAATTGCAAGATTCTTTTATTTACTCTTTAACAAAGATGGTGATATCAAAAATAATACATATATATATACAGTCATGGCCAAAAGTTTTGAGAATGACACAAATATTAATTTTTACAAAGTCTACTGCTTCACTTTTTCTAATGGCAATTTGCATATACTCCAGAATGTTATAAAGAGTGATCAGCTTAACAGCAATTACTTGCAAAGTCAATATTTGGCTAGAAAATGAACTTTATCCCCAAAACACATTTCAACATCATTGCAGCCCTGCCTTAAGAGGACCAGCTAACCTCTTTTCAGTGATTGCTCCATTAACACAGGTGTGGGTGTTGATGAGGACATGGCTGGAGATCAATCTGTCATGATTAAGTAAGAATGACACCACTGGACACTTTAAAAGGAGGCTGGTGCTTGGCATCATTGTTTCTCTTCTGTTAACCATGGTTATCTCTAAAGAAACACGTGCAGTCATCATTGCAATGCACAAAAATGGCCTAACAGGGAAGAGTATCGCAGCTAGAAAGATTGCACCTCAGTCAACAATCTATCGCATCATCAAGAACTTCAAGGAGAGAGGTTCCATTGTTGCCAAAAAGGCTTCAGGGCGCCCAAGAAAGACCAGCAAGCGCCAGGACTGTCTCTTAAAAGTGTTTCAGCTGCGGGATCGGGCTACCAGCAGTGCAGAGCTTGCTCAGGAATGGCAGCAGGCAGGTGTGAGTGCATCTGCACGCACTGTGAGGCGGAGACTCTTGGAGCAAGGCCTGGTCTCAAGGAGGGCAGCAAATAAGCCACTTCTCTCCAGAAAAACATCATGGACAGACTGATATTCTGCAAAAGGTACAGGCAGTGGACTGCTGAGGACTGGGGTAAAGTTATTTTCTCTGATGAATCCCCTTTTCGATTGTTTGGGACATCAGGAAAACGCCTCATTCGGAGAAGACAAGGTGAGCGCTACCACCAGTCTTGTCTCATGCCAACTGTTAAGCATCCTCAAACCATTCATGTGTGGGGTTGCTTCTCAGCCAAGGGAATCCGCTCTCTCACAGTCTTGCCTAAAAACACAGCCATGAATAAAGAATGGTACCAGAATGTCCTCCAAGAGCAACTTCTCCCAACCCTCCAAGAGCAGTTTGGCGATCAACAATGCCTTTTCCAGCATGATGGAGCACCTTGCCATAAAGCAAAGGTGATAACTAAATGGCTCAGGGAACAAAACATAAAGATTTTGGGTCCATGGCCTGGAAACTCCCCAGATCTTAATCCCATTGAGAACTTGAGGTCAATCATCAAGAGACGGGTGGACAAACAAAAACCTAAAAATTCTGACAAAATGAAAGCATTGATTGTGCAAGAATGGACTGCTATCAGTCAGGATTTGGTCCAGAAGTTGATTGAGAGCATGCCAGGGAGAATTGCAGAGGTCCTGAAGAAGAAGGGTCAACACTGCAAATATTGACTTGCTGCATTAACTCATTCTAACTGTCAATATAAGCTTTTGTTACTCATATGTTTGCAATTATTATATTTCTGTCTGTGATAAAAACATCTGTCAAACACACATAAAAACCAGAGGGCAGCAGATCATGTGAAAATATAATATTTGTGTCATTCTCAAAACTTTTGGCCATGACTGTATATGTATATGTGTGTGTGTATGTATATATATATATACATACACACACACACATATACATATATATATATATATATATATATATATATATATATATATATATATATATACACACACTGTATATATATTTAAACACATTTAACATAACTGCCTGATTTAAACAATTGATTCGTTTCTGATGACACAATCCCTTTAAAACTTACAGGCTGCCACACATAAGCTCTTATCTCGCCGGTAACGTGACCGCTGCAGCCAATCAGTGACCACTGATCGTCTGTAGCCTTCACTTATTCCACCCTTCCACTCTGACAGCATTGTGAAGGCTGCAGCCAACAGTTTATGTCACGTAATGGACAATCCCTTTAAAATATGCAGGGCCCCTTCGGAAAAATAACAAAAAGTTCCCCAAATGCGTGTAATTAGAGCTAAAATTAATTTTTGCTATTGGGTTTTATTACAAATTTTGCATAGTTTGGGATCTACAGGCTCGTTGTGTAATAAGGGTTGAAAAGAGTTTCTCTTGAGATCCCCAGTGATTAGCTGCAAGCGTTCAGTTTCTCTGCAGTGCCACCACAGGAGAAATTAGGTATTACATGGGGCCCATTCAAATCCATGTATCGTCTGTGTAATACAGTCTAGGAGAGTTCCTCCAGAGAGAGAGTATAACCGAGAGATGAGGATAATACACAAAGGATCTCCCTCTACTGACTCAAAATTCTCCAAACCAGTGGGTAATAAATAGGGCAACCCCTTTAACTTACACATCACACTTTCATCATGCCAAAATAATAACGGACTCTGACCTAGGGGATTATTTGTCTTTTGACTTAAGAACTGTGTCTGGTAATACAGCATTCGAGTGAATGGGGTAGAGTTGCAATACCAGGCACGGCCTATGTACAATGGGGGCGCTATATCAGGAAAAAAAAAGGCTGTTTTTTTTTAGGGGTTTTTTTTTCTGATCTCAAGAACATTGATGAAACGTCAGTAAAAAGCTTCCATAAACAAGTGAGAGAAGAGGCGGCAGAGGTCGGCAAGCAGGCTGTGTCATAGGAATGCTGAATATGTGCTTCGCCTGTGAGGTGGCCAGGACTCTTGGCAGGAGCCAGCTCATTCTTATTCCACACCCAGACGCAGAAGGCTGACAGGCGGTGCACAATACAGCAAGGCGTACACTGCCCCGATGCTGCAACGACAACATGGGAATCCAGGTTACCTGAGAGTCCATCAGCTGGTACTGGTCCTTGTACGCCATGTACACCAGGAAGGAGTTAACACCTGCAGAGAGACACAAGTGACACAGCACTAAAGGGGTTGTCAAGAGCTTGAAAAACATTGCTGCTTTCTTTCAGAAACAGCGCCATCCTGACCACTGTTTTTGAGTGGTATTGTATACATTCATTTCAATAGAACTGAGCTGCTATACCACATACGGCCTGTGAAAAGGTGTGGCGCTGTCTTTGGAAAAAAAAAAAAAGCAGTAAGGTTTTCCTAATCCTGCACAAGTTAGAGGTTAATATTAAAGTAATACTGAATATCAGGTGGGAGACGTCATTTCAGTTCTGGTACAATAGTCGTTGTAGTGAGCTGCTGCTCGTGTCGATATCAAACCACTGCCAACTCCAGCAGTGCTCACACGGTGGTCATATCATCTCCGGGACTTATGAAGTAGCTCCAGGTCTAACAGTGCCCCAATAATAGTGCTGCCTCCAACAGTGCCACGGTAATAGTGCTGCCAACAGTGCCCCGGTAACAGTGCTGCCTCCAACAGTGCCCCAATAATAGTGCTGCCTCCAACAGTGCCCCGGTAATAGTGCTGCCTCCAACAGTGCCCCGGTAATAGTGCTGCCTCCAACAGTGCCCCGGTAATAGTGCTGCCTCCAACAGTGCCCCGGTAATAGTGCTGCCTCCAACAGTGCCCCGGTAATAGTGCTGTCTCCAACAGTGCCCCAATAATAATGCCTCCAACAGTGCCGCAATAATAATGCTGCCTCCAACAGCGCTCCAATAATAATAATACCTCCAACAGTGCCCCAATAATAATGCTGCCTCCAACAGTGCCCCAATAATAATGATACCTTCAACAGTGCCCCAATAATAATGCTGCCTCCAACAGTGCCCCAATAATAATGCTGCCTCCAACAGTGCCCCAATAATAATGCTACCTTCAAAAGTGCCCCAATAACAGTGCTACCTCCAACAGTGCCCCAATAATAATGCTACCTCCAACAGTGACCCAATAATAATTCTGCCTCCAACAGTGCCCCAATAATAATGCTACCTTCAAAAGTGCCCCAATAATAGTGCTACTTCCAACAGTGTCCCAATAACAGTGCTACCTCCAACACAGCTCCAATAGTAGTACTGCCTCCAACAGTGCCCCAATAGTAGTGCTGCCTCCAACAGTGCCCCAATAATAGTGCTGCCTCCAACAGTGCCCCAATTAAAGTGCTACCTCCAAAGGTACCCCAAGAATAGTGCTACCTCCAACAGTGCCCCAATAACAGTGCTGCCTCCAACAGTGTCCCAATAATAATGCTACCTCCAACAGTGCCCCAATAACAGTGCTACCTCCAACATGCCCCAATAATAATCCTACCTCCAACAGTGCCCCAATAATAATCCTACCTCCAACAGTGCCCCAATAATAATACTGCCTCCAACAGTGCCCCAATAACAGTGCTACCTCCAACACTGCCCCAATAGTAGTGCTGCCTCCAACAGTGCCCCAATAATAGTGCTGCCTCCAACAGTGCCCAATAATAGTGCTACCTCCAAAGGTACCCCGAGAATAGTGCTACCTCCAACAGTGCCCCCATAACAGTGCTGCCTCCAACAGTGTTCCAATAATAATGCTACCTCCAACAGTGCCCCAATAATAATGCTACCTCCAACTGTGCCCCAATAATAATGCTACCTCCAACTGTGCCCCAATAATAATGCTACTCCAACAGTGCCCAATAATAGTGCTGCCTCCAACAGTGCCCCAATAATAATGCTACCTCCAACTGTGCCCCAATAATAATGCTGCCTCCAACAGTGCCCCAGTAATAATGCTACCTCCAACAATGCCCCAATAATAGTGCTGCCTCCAACAGTGCCACAATAATAGTGCTGCCTCCAACAGTGCCCCAATACTAACACCATCTCCAGCAGTGTCCCAATAGCAGCACTGCCTACAACAGTGCCCCAAGAGTAGTACTACCTTCAACAGTGCCCTAATAGTATCACTACCTCCAACAGTGCCCCAGCACTGGCACTACCTCCCAATAATGCCTGTTCAGTAGCAGCACCTTCAACAGTAGTCATTAATAGTGCCTTTTATTGTATCTTCATACATGTCATTAGCGGTGCCCTTATAGTAGTCCCCACTCTCAGCAGTGCCCACTCTCAGCAGTGCCTTTATAGTAGTCCTCATACCACAGAGCCGCAGTAGATTTATAGTAACTTCTTCAGCGCCAATATGGCAGTCTCATATCATCTACAGTCCTCACAGTAACTGCATGTCCAATAGTAGCTTCACAGTTGTACACTAATAGTAACCAACCATGCCCGACAGTCAACAGTCATGTCACCACAGTGATATACAGTCATCCATACACGGATACTGTATGGACACTGCCATCTCTGCCAGGAATGAGAAAGCCGGACTCACTGGTGCCCTGCACTGGCACTGCTTACGGCCCCATAAATGACACATGCTGTATATAAGGGCACAGCGCTAGTAGCATCCAGCTCACTGGTACCGTTTTACACAAGGACATAGTGTACATATTAGGACTTACCATGATCTTTCACCAGCGCCTCCATTTCTTCCTGGACACCCTTGTGCCACTCTGTGATGTCCACGTGCAAGGAGTAGTCACAACACGTTTTGCTGTCTGCCCACTCTCGCCACTGCTCAAAAGCGCTGATCAGACTGGTCCCCGGCTCCGGCACCACATGGTCGACTGTCAGGGCGGACAGAAATAAAAGCTGAGCAATTGTTTTTTGGGGTTTTGTTCCCAATATTTAATCATACAGATTAGACTTTTCAAACATTAAGATACAGAAATTTAAAAAAAAAAACATTTAGCATTTCTCCATTTTTGAATGAGGGAAATGGGGTATATTAAGCTTATATCATTATTTTTACTTTTTCCATTTATTTATTTTTATCTTTTTGAAATGTATTTATTTATTTTAATCACTATTTAGTCCTCTTAGGGGAGTAGAACCTGTGATTGTTCGATGGCTTATACTTTATATTGCAGTAATATAATAAACTATGATACTATAAAGTGTATACGCGGTTCAGCCTCTGGCTGAGCTTCAGAAGTTGGCAGCTTCTGGCTGCCATGGTGACCTATAAGCTTCCCACAATTACACGAACAGCAACTAAATGGTTGATGATCATGATTAAAGGTGAAAACAGCAGAAAAGCGTCGACAGCTGGGCTGGTCTCTGACCTCCCAGCCATGGACCATGTAAATGTCACCATCTTGACATGTTTTTAACTTCACTAATAAAGAAAATTTACTCCGTGAAGCTAAATCCTCTTTTAAGCAACTAAATGGTGAATAGTAGTATTCAGAGCGACCTCCATACAGCCCTCAGCGACATATGATGAAAACGTGGTAGTTTTCTTATGACACAATCCCTTTAAGAAAGTTGAGTGTTCATTTGGGGTTTTATGGTGAATCTACACTTTGCTTATATACCCAGAATGTTTGGATGCATCATGGCATCATTTTGAGTATTTGTTTAAATAAAAACAACCAAAAAATGTATGTAAATTGCTGCAAAATCACACTGGAAAATTTGAAGTGTTTTACTTTTGAATGACAGAACTCATATTACCATACAGTGTACTGAAAAAGGGGGGGGGAATTGCAAGTGAGGCAAAAATTGCAAATATACAGTCATGGCCAAAAGTTTTGAGAATGACACAAATATTAATTTTTACAAAGTCTACTGCTTCACTTTTTCTAATGGCAATTTGCATATACTCCAGAATGTTATAAAGAGTGATCAGCTTAACAGCAATTACTTGTAAAGTCAATATTTGACTAGAAAATTAACTTTATCCCCCAAAACACATTTCAACATCATTGCAGCCCTGCCTTAAAAGGACCAGCTAACCTCTTTTCAGTGATTGCTCCATTAACACAGGTGTGGGTGTTGATGAGGACATGGCTGGAGATCAATCTGTCATGATTAAGTAAGAATGACACCACTGGACACTTTAAAAGGAGGCTGGTGCTTGGCATCATTGTTTCTCTTCTGTTAACCATGGTTATCTCTAAAGAAACATATGCAGTCATCATTGCAATGCACAAAAATGGCCTAACAGGGAAGAGTATCGCAGCTAGAAAGATTGCACCTCAGTCAACAATCTATGCATCATCAAGAACTTCAAGGAGAGAGGTTCCATTGTTGCCAAAAAGGCTTCAGGGCGCCCAAGAAAGACCAGCAAGCGCCAGGACCGTCTCTTAAAAGTGTTTCAGCTGCGGGATCGGGCTACCAGCAGTGCAGAGCTTGCTCAGGAATGGCAGCAGGCAGGTGTGAGTGCATCTGCACGCACTGTGAGGCGGAGACTCTTGGAGCAAGGCCTGGTCTCAGGGAGGGCAGCAAAGAAGCCACTTTTCTCCAGAAAAAACATCACAGACAAACTGATATTCTGCAAAAGGTACAGGCAGTGGACTGCTGAGGACTGGGGTAAAGTTATTTTCTCTGATGAATCCCTTTTTCGATTGTTTGGGACATCAGGAAAACGCCTCATTCGGAGAAGACAAGGTGAGCGCTACCACCAGTCTTGTCTCATGCCAACTGTTAAGCATCCTGAAACCATTCATGTGTGGGGTTGCTTCTCAGCCAAGGGAATTGGCTCTCTCACAGTCTTGCCTAAAAACACAGCCATGAATAAAGAATGGTACCAGAATGTCCTCCAAGAGCAACTTCTCCCAACCCTCCAAGAGCAGTTTGGCGATCAACAATGCCTTTTCCAGCATGATGGAGCACCTTGCCATAAAGCAAAGGTGATAACTAAATGGCTCAGGGAACAAAACAGAGATTTTGGGTCCATGGCCTGGAAATTCCCCAGATCTTAATCCCATTGAGAACTTGTGGTCAATCATCAAGAGACGGGTGGACAAACAAAAACCTAAAAATTCTGACAAAATGAAAGCATTGATTGTGCAATAATGGACTGCTATCAGTCAGGATTTGGTCCAGAAGTTGATTGAGAGCATGCCAGAGAGAATTGCAGAGGTCCTGAAGAAGAAGGGTCAACACAGCAAATATTGACTTGCTGCATTAACTCATTCTAACTGTCAATATAAGCTTTTGTTACTCATATGTTTGCAATTATTATATTTCTGTCTGTGATAAAAACATCTGTCAAACACACATAAAAACCAGAGGGCAGCAGATCATGTGAAAATATAATATTTGTGTCATTCTCAAAACTTTTGGCCATGACTGTATGTACATTTTTGTAATTTTCCCTCACTTGGATTTTTTTTCCCCCCATTTTTCAGTACACTTCTATGGTAATATGAATTCTGTCATTCAAAAGTACAACGCTTCAAATTTTTATGCTTTTAACTTTTTTTTTTCTTTTAGAATTTTTAAAACCTTTCCCCCCCCCACTTTTTACTGTATTTTGTAGTTTGACTCATTTGTCCTGTAATTTCAGGAAGAATTTTCAGGATTCTCGCTATCATCACGGGCAGAATTACAGATAAGATCTCTATAGGCAGATCCACAATCACTATAGGTGATGTTCCAGCTTCCCTTCCCTTAACAACGGCCTTTGCAGACTTTTATTAGATGTTTCAATACAAAACATTGGTCTGAGTTCAATGCTGTTAATGTTCATGTGAATTTCCTGAAACAACAGCAAGCGGAACTCTATAAAAGCCCCAGTGGCCGCTGTGAAAATTTCAAGATTTCTCATTTGTAATTTTTTTTATAAAGATTGTGATATAATAGATATATTATATATACAGTTATGGCCAAAAGTTTTGAGAATGACACAAATATTATATTTTCACATGATCTGCTGCCCTCTGGTTTTTATGTGTGCTTGACAGATGTTTTTATCACAGACAGAAATATAATAATTGCAAACATATGAGTAACAAAAGCTTATATTGACAGTTAGAATGAGTTAATGCAGCAAGTCAATATTTGCAGTGTTGACCCTTCTTCAGGACCTCTGCAATTCTCCTTGGCATGCTCTCAATCACCTTCTGGACCAAATCCTGACTGATAGCAGTCCATTCTTGCACAATCAATGCTTTCATTTTGTCAGAATTTTTAGGTTTTTGTTTGTCCACCCGTCTCTTGATGATTGACCACAAGTTCTCAATGGGATTAAGATCTGGGGAGTTTCCAGGCCATGGACCCAAAATCTCTATGTTTTGTTCCCTGAGCCATTTAGTTATCACCTTTGCTTTATGGCAAGGTGCTCCATCATGCTGGAAAAGGCATTGTTGATCGCCAAACTGCTCTTGGAGGGTTGGGAGAAGTTGCTCTTGGAGGACATTCTGGTACCATTCTTTATTCATGGCTGTGTTTTTAGGCAAGACTGTGAGAGAGCCGATTCCCTTGGCTGAGAAGCAACCCCACACATGAATGGTTTCAGGATGCTTAACAGTTGGCATGAGACAAGACTGGTGGTAGCGCTCACCTTGTCTTCTCCGAATGAGGCGTTTTCCTGATGTCCCAAACATTCGAAAAGGGGATTCATCAGAGAAAATAACTTTACCCCAGTCCTCAGCAGTCCACTGCCTGTACCTTTTGCAGAATATCAGTCTGTCCATGATGTTTTTTCTGGATAGAAGTGGCTTCTTTGCTGCCCTCCTTGAGACCAGGCCTTGCTCCAAGAGTCTCCGCCTCACAGTGCGTGCAGATGCACTCACACCTGCCTGCTGCCATTCCTGAGCAAGCTCTGCACTGCTGGTAGCCCGATCCCGCAGCTGAAACACTTTTAAGAGACGGTCCTGGCGCTTGCTGGTCTTTATTGGGCGCCCTGAAGCCTTTTTGGCAACAATGGAACCTCTCTCCTTGAAGTTCTTGATGATGCGATAGATTGTTGACTGAGGTGCAATCTTTCCAGCTGCGATACTCTTCCCTGTTAGGCCATTTTTGTGCATTGCAATGATGACTGCACGTGTTTCTTTAGAGATAACCATGGTTAACAGAAGAGAAACAATGATGCCAAGCACCAGCCTCCTTTTAAAGTGTCCAGTGGTGTCATTCTTACTTAATCATGACAGATTGATCTCCAGCCATATCCTCATCAACACCCACACCTGTGGTAATGGAGCAATCACTGAAAAGAGGTTAGCTGGTCCTTTTAAGGCAGGGCTGCAATGATGTTGAAATGTGTTTTGGGGGATAAAGTTCATTTTCTAGCCAAATATTGACTTTGCAAGTAATTGCTGTTAAGCTGATCACTCTTTATAACATTCTGGAGTATATGCAAATTGCCATTAGAAAAAGTGAAGCAATAGACTTTGTAAAAATTAATATTTGTGTCATTCTCAAAACTTTTGGCCATGACTGTACACACACAGTGGCATGTAAAAGTTTGGGCACACCTGGTCAAAATGTCTGTTACTGTGAACAGTTAAGCATGTTGAAGATTAAATAATCTCTAAAAGGCCTAACATTAAAGATGACACATTTAATTTGTATTTTAAGCAGAACATATACATATGCAAGGCGCTTTTAAGTTGCCCTTTACTCAGTTCGAAAAACAATTAAGAAATGGCACTTAACAGGAACACTGGGTCAAGATTAGGTCTAGAAGACTAAGCAAAATTTTGGTGAGAGCTGCACATAGGATTGATAGAGAGGTAAATCAGAACCCCCGCTTGACTGCAAAAGACCTTCAGAAGGATTTAGCAGATTCTGGATTTGTGGTACATTATTCTACTGTTTAGAGACACCTGCACAAATATGGCCTTCAAGGAAGAGTCATCAGAAGAAAACCTCTCCTGCGTCCTCACCATAAAATTCAGCATCAGAAGTATGCAAACGAACATCTAAACAAGCCTGTTGCCGTTATGAAACAAGTTCTGTGGACCGATGAGGTTAAAATAGAACTCTTTTCCCACAATGATCAAAAGGTATGTGTGGAGAAAAAAGGGCACAAGATTTCAGGAAAAGAACATCTCACCAACCATTAAGCATGGGGATGGATCAATCATACTTTGGGGATGTGTTGCAGCCAATAACACGGGGAACATTTCACATGTAGAGGCATGAATGGATTCAATGAAATTTCAACAAATTCTTGATGCAAACATAACACCATCTATAAAAAAAGAAGCTGAAGAGAGGAAGAGAATGGCTTCTACAGATGGATAATGATCCTAAACATGTCAAAATCCACAATGACTACCACAAAAGGCGCAAGCTGAAGTTTTTACAATGGCCCTGACAGTCCCCTGATCTGAAGATCATTGAAAATCTGTGGCTAAACCTCAAAATAGCAGAGGATGCAAGACGACCCAGGAATCTCACAGAACTGGAAGAATTCTCCAAGGAAGAGAAAATCCCTCAAACAAGAATTGAGAGACTCTTGTCTGGCTGCAAAACGTGTTTACAAGCTGTGATACTTTCAAAAGGGGGTGCTACTAGGTACTAACCATGCAGGGAGCCCAAACTTTTGCATCCATTTTTATATAATATTATGATAAAAATTACTGGTATTGTGAACAATTAAGCAAGTTGAAGATGAAATTGTTTATTGTATCTTAGGCAAAAAAAATAATAAAAACAAAAAAAATATATATATATATATATTTTTTTTTGCCTAAGATACAGTACAGACCAAAAGTTTGGACACACCTTCTCATTTAAAGAATTTTTTGTATTTTCATGACTATGACAATTGTAAATTCACACTGAAGGCATCAAAACTATGAATTAACGCATGTGGAATTATATACTTATCAAAAAAGTGTGAAACAACTGAAATATGTCTTATATTCTAGGTTCTTCAAAGTAGCCACCTTTTGCGTTGATGACTGCTTTGGCATTCTCTTCATGAGCTTCAAGAGGTAGTCACCGGGAATGGTTTTCACTTCACTGTGTGCCCTGTCAGGTTTAATAAGTGGGATTTCTGGCCTTATAAATGGGGTTGGGACCATCAGTTGTGTTGTGCAGAAGTCTGGTGGATACAAGCTGATAGTCCTACTGAATAGACTGTTAGAATGTGTATTATGGCAAGAAAAAAATAGCTAAGTAAAGAAAAACGAGTGGCCATCATTATAAGAAATTAAGGTCAGTCAGACCGAAAAATTGGGAAAACTTTGAAAGTGTCCCCAAGTGCAGTTGCAAAAACCATCAAGCGCTACAAAGAAACTGGCTCACATGAGGACCGCCCCAGGAAAGGAAGAATAAGAGTCACCTCTGCTTCTGAGGATAAGTTTACACGAGTCACCAGCCTCAGAAATCGCAGGTTAACAACAGCTCAGATTAGAGACCAGGTCAATGCCACACAGAGTTCTAGCAGCAGACACATCTCTACAACTGTTAAGAGGAGACTTGTGCAGCAGGCCTTCATGGTAAAATAGCTGCTAGGAAACCACTGCTAAGGACAGGCAACAAGCAGAAGAGACTTGTTTGGGCATAAAGAACACAAGGAATGGACATTAGACCAGTGGAAATCTGTGCTTTGGTCTGATGAGTCCAAAGTTGAGATCTTTGGTTCAAACCACCGTGTCTTTGTGCGACACAGAAAAGGTGAACGGATGGACTCTACATGCTTGGTTCCCACCGTGAAGCATGGAGGAGGAGGTGTGATGGTGTGGGGGTGCTTTGCTGGTGACACTGTTGGGGATTTACTCAAAATTGAAGGCATACTGAACCAGCATGGCTACCACAGCATCTTGCAGCGGCATGCTATTCCATCCGGTTTGCGTTTAGTTGGACCATCATTTATTTTTCAACAGGACAATGACTCCAAACACACCTCCAGGCTGTGTAAGGACTATTTGACCAAGAAGGAGAGTGATGGGGTGCTACGCCAGATGACCTGGCCTCCACAGTCACCAGACCTGAACCCAATCGAGATGGTTTGTGTTGAGCTGGACCGCAGAGTGAGGGCAAAAGGGCCAACAAGTGCCAAGCATCTCTGGGAACTCCTTCAAGATTGTTGGAAGACCATTTCCGGTGACTACCTCTTGAAGCTCATCAAGAGAATGCCAAGAGTGTGCAAAGCAGTCATCAAAGCAAAAGGTGGCTACTTTGAAGAACCTAGAATATAAGACATATTTTCAGTTGTTTCACACATTTATGTTAGTATATAATTCCACATGTGTTAATTCATAGTTTTGATGCCTTCCGTGTGAATGTACAATTTTCATAGTCATGAAAATACAGAAAAATCTTTAAATGAGAAGGTGTGTCCAACTTTTGGTCTGAACAATAAACAATTTCATCTTCAACTTGCTTAATTGTTCACAATACCAGTAATTTTTATTAGGCGTGTCCAAACTTTTACATGCCACTGTATATACAATATATATATTGCCCAAAATTGTAACATTTTTTACAGTAAAGATGTATATCTTAGAACATTTTTACTGGTATATATTGAACTGGTATATATTGATCAGAAATAAGATCTTAAAGACGCCCCAGTAAATTAATAAGCCCTATACTTACCTCCAGCGCCGTTTCAGCAGTGGCGGCACTGGCTCTCCCGGTGATCCCTTCGGCCAATCAGCGCTGGCTTCAATCTTCACTCCTTCGGATGTAACTGGCATCTGGAGGAAGGGAAAGGACAGTCGCAGCTCTCACTTCCTCCATTTGTCTGATTTATCCAAAGGAGGAGAGTGGTCAAACCATCGCTGATTGGCCGCAAGGATCTCATGGCATTGGGAGAGCCAGTGTCGACACCGCTGAAACGGCACCGACAACAGAGGTGAGTATAAGTCTTATTATTTTACTGGGGGGGAGGAACCATAAGGATTGAGAAGGGGTTGCCCGAATAGTGGACAACCCATCTTTGACTCAGAACCTTTACTTTCAAGACATACCAGGATGGAGGGTCTGGGTGCAATATTTGAGGCACAGTATGGAGAGGTTCTAAGGGATGGGTAGGAATGAAGAAGCGGTTAAGAGAATGGACAAGTCAGATATTCCCACTTACTGATCATGGTGGTGCCACCAGCCAAAGATGCTTTGGTCCCTTGGAAGAAGTCATCAGCAGACACCATTCCATTGCATGGTTTTTGGAAGCAGGTGTGGACATCAATGCCCCCGGGTATTACCATCCTGCCATGAGCCTCAATGGTCTTCACACCACCAGGCACAATTAGATTTTCACCAATCTGCCTATAAGAGAAAGTCGTAAGAAAAATCTCATCCGCCGCCATCTACCGATGGTCATATCTACATCATGGTGGGATACCAGCTGAGTAAGATCTCAGGGGCTGCTCATAGAAGAATAGAGACATCTGTAGGTATTATAAAAGTGTAAGGACATTGGTCCACCTGGTCCGTCATGCACTCTTAGGAGCAAAAAAAAAGAATGGACCATGTAGGTATAGGAAATGCCGGAAATACCTGGCGGCCACTCGTCCATCTTCTGTCTACTATTGTAGATTGTAAGCTCTCACGAGCAGGGTCGTCTTATTTTGCTTTAATTATTGTATTGTTAACGTTGTTACTTATGACTTGTGTTCTGAAACTGTTAAACTGTAAAGCGCTGCGGAATATGATGGCGCTATATAAATAAAGATTATTATTATTATTATTACTAGGAAACCTTAGCTATAAAGGTTTGGGTTTGTTTTTTTTAGGGATTTACCTCCACCAATGACAAAGCAAAATCCGGTGAGGCAGGCAGGGCTGTGGAGTCGGTAAGCCAAACCTCCGACTCCTCAATCTCCATGACACCGACTCCACCAAAATGGGCTCCGACTCCGACTCCACAGCCCTGGAGGCAGGTCAAGCACTTTGGCATCTTTGCTTATCGTAAGATCCCCACCGCTCACATATTAGAGATAGATCGGGAATTTTATACTTACTTAATGAGCCCATCCTCCATGTAAATGTCGGCATGGAATGATTGGTCATCGTTGACGATTTTACCGCCTTTTATAAGGAGTCGGTCGCTCTGAAAGCGAAGACATAAAGGTAAAAGGTCAAATCAATGCAGCCGATAAGTTTCTAGAAAAATGTAACGGACTCCGAGGCATTCTGTATTACTTCACTTAAAAGGAACACCTCAATGTAGATGATTTAACGAGACTTCCCACGTGTCTTAGGATAAAAAACAAATCAGAATCTCCACTTGAAGAGACGATTTGCAGATTTAATTTCCCAAAGAAGCATTGCACGGCCTATAAGTCACCTCACACTGGCATGTCACTTTCCTCAAGGGGAGACGTTACCCCTTAGACCCCAGTCAGAGGCCTCTCATACAGCCAAATTTGGTCTCATGCTTTGCATGAAGGGGTAAAAACACGTCTGTAAGTAGAGATTCTGGTTTGGCTTTTATCCCAAGTCATCTGGCAAGGCTCATTAAAGGGTCTCTCATAAGACAAATCAGATCTGTTGCTTGGCACTGAGGAGAGGGTAACACCCCGAAACATATTTATCACATCTCTGTAAACATATCCATAAATATCTATATACATATAATTTATAATATTTTAATGTCTTATTAATATCCACAATATGACCCAAGTACATACTAAGGGCCTGTAATCATTTTAATAAAAATTATATTTTATAAAATTTTTAGTCAACCTCAGTCAATGATAAATTGTTTAAATAAGTGGACTTTTGACGTTTTTTAGGTCCTCATTCAGTGATTCCTAACACCCTGAAACAGATGTCTGCTAATAGAGATTCTGGCTTGGCGTTTAGCCTAAGTCGCATTGAATAGCCTATAAGTCTCCTTACACCTGTATGTCATTCTCCACAAGGAAAGACATTACCCCTTAGATCCCAGTCAGAGGCCTCTCATACAGCCAAATCGGATTCATACTTTGCACTGAGGAGGGGCAACAACCGAAACACATGTTTGCATATTGAGATTCTGGGGCTTGGCTTTTATCCCAAATCATCTGGCAAGGCTCGTTAAAGGGTCGATAATGACTTTTAGGATTGCTATTTCTTATAGGTGGCACTACAATTCAAGTCCTCTTTCTCTCTGAAGAGACAATTTGCATATTAAATTTCCTAGGGAAGCATTGCATGGCCTATAAGTCTCCTAACACTGGCATGCCTGGCATATCAATTTCCACAATAAAAGATGTTATCCCTTAGACCCCAGTAAAAGGCTTCTCATAAAGCCAAATCAGATCTCATGCTTTGCACTAAGGAAGGGCAAAAGGCGTGAAACACGTGCCTCCAGATTCTGGTTTGTCTTTTATCCTAAGTCATATGGCAAGGCTCGGTAACGGTATTCGATATTGAATATTTGGTTAGCTACTTTCAGTAGGTAGAAGTCCACTTCCTCTCTGAAGAGGCAACTTACATATTAAATTTCCCAGTGAAGCATTGCATGGTCTATAAGTCTCTTTACACTTGCATATAAGGCATACTATTCTCCACAATGAGTGACATTACCCCTTAGAAATCATCTAGCAATTTTTACTGTAAACCAAAGACAAATTCGTGTTCTGTTATCTCAAACCAATTCTTGGTGCCAGTGCATACAAAATGAGAAGAAAAAAAAGCAAATTAGCAGGAGGTTGTGAGAAAAAAAAAAACAAAAAAAACAAACAAACCTAGTTCTATACACAGTTCTTGTACTGTTATTATGCATCTCCATGGTAACAGACTACAAACCCTGTGTAGTCTGACTGTGCAGTCAAACTTCCTTTGGAGATAATCTACATTTTGAAGGTTATCAGGATAAAAAGGAGACGGCATAGAAAGAAGTATGACTCTAGGATCGGACTACACAGAATTTGGTGACTGCCTTTTATCAATAGGGCGTGAGCACATGACGTCTTTTGGGGCGGATTCCGCATAAGAAAACTCTTAAAAGAATGATCAGACTTATTCCTATGTAATAAAATTGCTTGCTGTCCACATGCTCAGGCTTTTAGAGTCTTTTAACCATTTTAGGTTTCGAGAAAAGAAGTGATCTATCCATTCTTCTAGCGTTTTTTGCTTGGAAGACACTCAATTTTTCAATACAAGTCAAAAGGGAAATCTCAATAGATGCCCAGACTTCTGAAAAAATCATGGGAAAACTCTCCCCAAAAAAAAAAAAAAAGGAGGTAGCGAAAACCGTTGAAAAATTGCTCAGGAAACAATCAAATAAAGAGACACAAAAAGATAAATAAAAAAAAGCAAGAGTTTAAAAGACCCTGTGTGCACAGATGAGTGAAGGGGCTGTATGCAAAATGGTAAGAGATTAAAATTATCACCTATGGCTTCATTTCCTATTTTAAATTCATTGAGTCAATAAAAAAAAGGTTTTAAAGGTGGACAAAGAACTGTATAAAAAAAAAAATATATAATATATATAAAATATATATATATATATATATACACACACACCGTATATACTCATGTATAAGCCGGCCCGAATATAAGCCGAAGCACCTAATTTTGCCAGGAAAAACTATGAAAACTTATTGAGCTCGAGTATAAACAGGGTATGCATTGTCCCCTAATCACTATTCTGGTATGCATGGTCTCATCCACTTCTGCATGGTCCTTATCCATCCTTGTCTGCATGGCTCATCATCCCTGTCCTGATCTGCACGGCTCCTTATCCCCATCCTGGTCTGCATGGCTCCTCATCCCCGTCCTGGTATGCATGGCTCCTCATCCCTGTCCTGGTATGCATAGCTCCTCATCCCTGTCCTGGTATGCATAGCTCCTCATCCCCATCCTTGTATGCATGGCTCCTCATCCCAATCCTTGTATGTATGGCTCCTCATCCCAATCCTTGTCTGCATGGCTCCTTATCCCTATCCTTGTATGCATGGCTCCTCATCCCCGTCCTGGTATGCATGGCTCCTCATCCCTGTCCTGGTATGCATAGCTCCTCATCCCCATCCTGGTATGCATAGCTCCTCATCCCATCCTTGTATGCATGGCTCCTCATCCCAATCCTTGTATGCATGGCTCCTCATCCCAATCCTTGTATGCATGGCTCCTTATCTCCATCCTGGTATGCAAGGCTCCTCATGCCCAACTTTGTATGCATGGCTCCTCATCCCCATCCTTGTATGCATGGCTCCTTATCCCCATCCTGGTCTGCATGGCTCCTTATCCTCATCCTTGTATTTATGGCTCCTCATCCCTGTCCTGGTATGCATAGATCCTCATCCCTATCCTTGTTTGTATGGTCCCCATGAGAAAAGCATAGAAAAAAAAAAAACATCCTACTTACCTACACTGTGCGCCCTCACATCACCTTGTTCCTGTGCCGGCAGCATCTGAAGCTGAGCAATCACGTGTCCAAACTCATTAAGGTAATGAATATTTACCTCTCTCCAAGTCTATAGGAGTGAAGTGAATAACTGTGCACGCTATAAAAGAAATGAATATTCGCTGCCAGTGTAGTGAAAATTCATTTCTCTTTAGCAGTGGGCACAGGCTTTAGCCGCAGCCGCCGGCACCTGCCTCCTGTTACCCGCTGCTCTGCCGCTCCCTCTTCCCTGCCGTCTTCTGGGACAATGATTCGTGTATAAGCCCAGGGGGGCGTTTTCAGCACAGAAAATTTGCTGAAAAACTCGGCTTATACACGAGTATACACGGTATATATAAAACTGCTTAATATGCTTGCACATCAATTGATTGCATGGCTAAAAACCTGAATAGTTTTTGGAGAGGTCAACATAAAAGTCTGAAAAAATGTGGACCACCAGCTATTACAAATACAGGGACCCCTCAACACATCTGACAATACAGCGGAGGCAGCTCTATTCCTAATGACTGTTTTAGCAAATACTTGTGCTCCCCATTACAGATGACCAGTCACCAGGTCATAAGTGGGCAGTTTTTCCTTATTCTATTCCCGCTGCCCCCTTGAATATTATGGGGGAGGGAGCTTATAAATCCGTCCTTTTTAGTTTGTGCTGATTTTTACGGTATTTACTAAGAAGGCGTGGCTCATAGGGTAATTATGCAGTGCAGCCTTAGGGACACGCCCCAGAGGTTCCTGTGAGCCACCTTCTCAAATAAAAAGGCCGAGATCTCTAGAGCAGTAAAATAATAGATAAGATAGACAGTCATTGCTGAAAGTGTTGGCAACCCAGTAATTATTATATTTTAATGAGGTTTTCCAGCCTGAAAATTATTGCAATTACAAATGTTTTGCTATACACGTTTATTTCCTTTGTGCGTATTAGAAGAACACAAAGAAACAGAGAAAAAAAGAAAATTGGAGATCATTTCATACAGAACACCAAAAATGGGCCGGACAAAATTGTTGGCATCTTTTAAAAATGTGGGTAAATAATTTTGTTTCTAGCATGTGATGCTCGTTCAAACTCACCTGTGGCAAGTAACAGGTGTGGGAAATATGAAAATCACACCTGAAACCAGATAAAAAGGGAGAAGGTGACTCAATCTTTGCATTGAGTGTCTGTGTGCCACACAAAGCATGGGGAACAGATAGAGGAGAAAAGAACTGGCTGAGGACTTGAGAACCATAATTGTTGAACTAGGTCATCAATTTCAAGGTTGCAAGTCCATCTTCAGAGATCTTGATGTTCCTTTTTGCATGCTGCGCAACATAATCAAGAAGTTTACAACCCATGGCACTGTGGCTAATCTCTCTGGATAGCAGAGAAAACTTCATGAAAGGTTGCAATGCAGGATAGTCCGGATGGTGGATAAGCAGCCTCAACCAAGTTCTGTAGAAATTCAAGCGGTCCTGCAGGCTCAGGGTGCATCAGTGTCAGTGCGAACTACCCGTCAACATTTGAATGAAATGAAACGCTATGGCAGGAGACCCAGGAGGACCCCACTGCTGACACAGAGATATAAAAAAAGCTAGACTGCAGTTTGCCAAAATATACAGTCAAAATCCTTCTGGGAAAGCGTCTTGTGGACAGATGAGCCCAAGACAGAGCTGTTTAGGAAAACACTTTATTCTACTGTTTACCAAAAACAGAATGAGGAAAAAAAAACAGTACCTAGAGTCAAATATGGTGGAGGTTCAAAGATGTTTTGGGGTTGTTTAGCTGCCTCTGGCACTGGGTGCCATAACTGTGTGAACATTACCTTGGATTTTGGGTCACAATGTAGTGCCCTGTGTCAGAAAGCTGGGTTTGCGTCCTAGGTCATGGGTCTTCAAGCAGGACAATGAACACAAACACACTTCAAGAGCACCCAGAAATAGCTGGAAACAAAGCAATAGAGAGTAATGAAGTGGCAGCAATGAGTCCGGATCTAAACCCCACTGAACACCTGTGGAGAGATCTTAAAATTGCTGTTGGGAGAAGGCGCCTTCACATATGAGGCCTGGAGGAGTTTGCAAAAGAAGAGTGCCCCAAAATTCCAGTTGAGAGGTGTAAGAAGTTCGTTGATGTTTATAGGAAGCAATTAATTGTAGTCATTTATTCCAAAGGGCGTGCAAACAAACATTAAGTTGAGGGTGCCAACAATTTTGTTCGGCCCACTTTTGAGGTTTTGTAGGAAATTACGGTATGTCTAATTTGCCTTTTTCCCTCTGCTTTTTGTGTTGTTCCAATATACACAAACGTAATAAACATGTGTAATTGGAGAAATACTTCATTTTCTGGAACAATTTAAAGGATGCCAACATTTTGGCCATGACTACAGATAGACAGATAAATAATAGATAAATAGATAACAGATAGATAGATAGATAGATAGATAGATAGATAGATAGATAGATAGATGAGATAGATAGATAGATAGAGAGCTCACTCTTGGATTATCTTGTTCAGTAGATGACATGATGTGACGCTGTGCCATGTGTAGGGTGACACATCATATCCAGAGACAGAGCCCATTCTTCCGTCAGTGTAACCACACGGCCACTGCGGGGGGGACGCAGCCCCATAGATGCCGGGGTGTGGGCTTCCTGTAGAAGTGGAGCCAGACACGCAGAGGAGACCACTCTCCGCCAGCCCTTCGGTCTGAACGTGAGTCACATGTAGGACACAAACCCCATGTCTGGTAACCAGCAGAGACCAATATACAAACAGAAGAATCCAGGAGCACGAGGTCTCCACCAGACCGAGGCGCTGCTCTCTACGGGCCGGCTATGCCGTGCTGATGAGGCTGGCACTGCCAGGAGATGACAGTCACATTTCAGGCTTCATCAGAAAGTAACACAAAGACGACCTTAGTCTCACTCCAAATGTCACACCCGATTATGGAACCTAAATCCCCTCCTAGTGTATGTTATTAATACCGATTGCCAAATATCCGACTAATATACAAGGGCAGGCATACCAGATACTTGCCAAACTTTCCTGCAAGGGGAGAACTCCCAGCCTCCCGGAAAAGCACGCAAAGTCTAAGGAGGCACCCACTACACGCAGACCTAGCACTGGACCTGGGGAGGGTGATTTTATTTTTTTTACTCGGTGGAAGCTGATATGAAGCGGGAAGTTGTTTATTAACGGAAAAATATCTTTTACTAATAGGGTGAATTATTATTTTATTTTTTTAAGGCTATGCTCTTTCAGCATTTTTTTACAGCATTTTTGTACTTTTTTTTGTAGCTTTCTACGGAGGAAAAAATACTGAAAGAATGGACATGCTTCAGATTTCAAAAACGCTCCTGTCCTCAAACTCAGTCAGGAGATAACAAAAAAAAAAAACAAGTGTGTACTTGATATTTCGGAAATCACATCGCTGTCGCTGGGACTGTAAAAAAGCAGATTTTGATTTGCACGAAAAAAAAGCGCACTTCAAGTGAACGGAGCCGAAATTGGAGAGCTCCTATAAGGATTCTAAAGGAACTCAGTGACCGTTCATTCGCAAAGAAAAATTATAATGAAAAAAAAAAAGAACTTGACAGATGAGGGATGACCCGAGAGGCAAAATTGATCTGTGTCAGAAATATTTTAATAAAGATGATCTTTCACCAGTTATAGCATGTTAAACTGGTCACATCATGGCATAGAGACTGCAGAGTGTAATAAAACATTTTTTCCTGTCCATTGTGGGGATATTACCTTGTAAAGCTTAGTTTATAACTTATGATAAGCCCCAACAGGTCATTACTAGAGATTCGTCTCTGGGGCGGGTACTTTTCCCCTGTATAAGGCTGATCAATCATAAGCAGGATGCATCATGTAGACGGGGAAAAAAAAAGAACACGCCCCCAGAAGGTCAGAAGAATACGTTTTCTCCTATGAGCTGTAATGATAGACACCCAAGATCTCTGCAGCTACTATGTAGAGTGTCATTATAAACAACTCTAGCTTTCATCTCAGAGCAATTAGTGGGGGGGGGGGGTGGGAAGTGTTATGCTGATGAATATGGACACACTGCTCCACAGGAAGGGCTTATTCTGGAGGGTTTGGCTACGTGTCTACCGGGCCTTCACTAAAGCCTCTGGTATTGAGGATAGGCTGGGCTGGCGGTAGACACCAGGTTCCACTGCAAGGCAGTCCCCAGGACTACAGCAGCTGATCGAAGAGTCAGAGGCGCGGATTCAAAGTACAGGAGGGCGAAGACAAAGACGAGGTCAGACGGTCCAAGGTTAGGGCAGGCAGCAAAGGATCTTAAAATGTAGCCAAGGTCAGACAGGATGGATAGGCAAGCTGGGTCAATAACAGGATAAACAAAAACACACATGCACAAACAGCTCACTAGCAGACAAACTGACTAGGAACCAAAATTTGAGCCAGAAGTGGTTGGAGGAGTTGCCTAATATAGAGCCTGCTGGCATGTGATAGGCTGGGGAACCTAATCTCTGCAGGACACAGCAGGATTAAATTCCTGCAGAAACCAGCCACGTCTTCTTAAGGCTAAATGGAAGCAACATGGTGTTGCAGCAGTGTTGCATGAGGCAAACCTCAGCGAGCCGGCCTGACGCGAGGAGAAACCGTGTGGTGACCATAGTTAGTAGGGAGGCGCTGAAAGGGCATGTGAGTTACCGTCATGACAAAGGGGGAGAGTAGAGCATATTTGAGTGCGATTACAAACACCTATGCAGCTCTACTCTCACAAAGCTCTCAGCTGCGCCTCTTCCCTCCACACTGACTGCTGTGACATGCAAGCTGGAGGTGTTTGTAATTACTCTGTACTCTACACTATAGCTGCAGATATAAGGGCTGGTTATCATTACATATGGTGGGAATTAAACACACAACCCCTGAGAAGAACATCTGCTAACGCCCAGTTGGTCTTATAAATTATAATTAAAATTTTCAAACTAATAACAGATGATAAATAGTGTTGAGCATTCAGATATTGCAAGTATCGGGTATCGGCCGATATTCGCTGTATCGGAATTCCGATTCCGAGTACCGATATTTTCGTCATATCGGATACCGGAATCGGAATGTTCCTGTCACGGTCAGTGTCCGTCGGTAAGGGTCTGTCAGGAGTCAGCGGCACTTACCTGGCAGAAGATCTCCGGTGGTCTCGTCCTGGACTGCTTGATGGCCGCCATTATCTTCTCCCTGGCGGTCACATGCAGTTTCTCGCGATAACTGCAGTGACTGCTGGGTAATCGCGGCCGTAAAGCAGTCCGATGACGTCACCGCCGGGGAAGCAGGTAATCAGCTGTGCTGCGCCGGGATGTCAGGCTCTGCCTGGCATTCCGATGTAGCAGAGCTGGATCGTCGTGGGACACTCGTTACTATGGACTGCGTCGGACAGGTGGTATACTGTTGGTTTGTTTTTTTCCTTTTTTTACAGGAGATCGATGGCGTCGCAGGAATGAGCGTATAATAAAATTAATGAAAACTGTGTTGTCTTCTTTTATTTCATTAAACATTTAAAAACTTTGGGATTAATAATGGATCGGTGTCTTATTGACGCCTCTCCATTATTAACCGGGCTTATTGTCACCGTGCAATCAACGGTGACATTAACCCCTTATTACCCCGCTTGCCACCGCTACAGGGCAAGTGGGAAGAGCCGGGTAAAGTGCCACAATTGGCACATCTTTTGATGTGCCAAATGTGGGGCTGCTGTAGCCTCGTATTATCAGGCTGTTGAGGGCCAAAATCCATGGGCCTTGACAGTCTTTTAATACCAGGCCGCAGCAGTCTGCATTTTACTTGGCTGGTTAACAAAAATAGGGGGATCCCCACGCCATTTTTTTTTTTGAGGGGATCCCCTATTTTTGTTAACCAGCCAAGCTAAGCAGACTGCTGTGGCCTGGTATTATCAGGCTTGCAAGGTCCATGGATATTGGATCCTTACCAGCCTGAAAAACCAGGCCTCAGCAGTCTGCTTCATCTGGCTGGTTAACAAAAATAGGGGGGACCTCACGCCAATTTTTTTTAGAGGGGATCCCCTATTTTTGTTAACCAGCCAAGATATGCAGACTGCTGTGGCCTGGTATTATCAGGCTGGCAAGGTCCATGGATCTTGGCTCCTTAACAGCCTGAAAAACCAGGCCTCAGCAGTCTGCTTCATCTGGCTGGTTAACAAAAATAGGGTAGACCCCACGCCAATTTTTTTCGAGGGGATCCCCTATTTTTGTTAACCAGCAAAGATAAGCAGACTGCTGTGGCCTGGTATTATCAGGCTGGCAAGCAGGGTCGGACTGAGCCACCGGGACACCGGAGAAACCTCCGGTGGGCCCCAGCTCCTGCGTGGTGGGCCCTGATTTAAAAGGATAGGTCGCGGGGCAGAGGGGGCGGTGGCCCCGGGCCCCGCGCTCTGAGGGGGCCCACCCGGAGCTACGCTACAGTAACTGTACTCGGCGTGCACAGCACGCCGATACAGTTACATTCTGCGGCAGAGCAAGGAGAATCGCTCTCCCTGCTCTGCCGCTCGGAAGCTATGGGGCCTGAACAGGCGGTGGGGGGGCCCGGTGCCAGCAGTGGGCCCCCCACCCGTCATCAGAGGGTCAGCTGTATCGGCATCCAGCCGATACAGCTGACCACATAGAGAGAGAAGGAGCGAGCGCTCCTTCTCTCCCATAATCCCCCTCTCAGCGTCTGACAGCGGGCGCGATGACATCACCTGCCGGCGCCCGCTGTCAGACGCTGAGAGGGAGAACAGTGAGCAGCACAGGAGCCGGGAGTTGAGTATTTTTTTTTTTTTTTTTTTTAATGGGGGTGCATTATACTACAGAGGCTGTATATGGGGGGTGCATTATACTACAGAGGCTGTATATGGGGACTGCATTATACTACAGAGGCTCCATATTGGGGTGCATTATACTACAGAGACTCCCTATGGGGATGCATTATACTACAGAGGCTGTATATGGGGGGTGCATTATACTACAGAGGCTGTATATGGGGGTGCATTATACTACAGAGGCTGTATATGGGGGCTGCATTATACTACAGAGGCTCCATATTGGGGTGCATTATACTACAGAGACTCCCTAGGGGGATGCATTATACTACAGAGGCTGTATATGGGGGTGCATTATACTACAGAGGCTGTATATGGGGGGTGCATTATACTACAGAGGCTGTATATGGAGGGTGCATTATACTACAGAGGCTGTATATGGGGCTGCATTATACTACAGAGGCTGTATATGGGGCTGCATTATACTACAGAGGCTGTATATGGGGGCTGCATTATACTACAGAGGCTCCATATGGGGGTGCATTATACTACAGAGGCTGTATATGGGGGGTCATTATACTACAGAGGTTGTATATGGGGCTGCATTATACTACAGAGGCTGTATATGGGGGCTGCATTATGCTACAGAGGCTCCATATGGGGTGCATTATACTACAGAGACTCCCTATGGGGATGCATTATACTACAGAGGCTGCCTATGGGGGTGCATTATAATATAGCGGCTGCCTATGGTGGTGCATTATATTATAGACTCTGCCTATGGGGGTTTATTATAATATAGAGGCTGCCTATGGGGGTGCATTATACTATATTGAGGACTATCTGGTGTATTATGCTGTATGGATGCTATCTAGGGGCCATCATACAGTGTTGGACCCATTAAATAGTTTGGGGACATTAAGGGGTCAGTATATATCCAGTCAGGGGCATTATTCTGTGTATAGGGGAGATGTACAGGGGGAGACTTGGGACATTATTAAATGTAAAGTGGACACATATTGTTATAGGGAAACTCGGGTTACTGTGACTGTCAAAGGGGCACACAGGGCATTATTACAGTCTAGGGGACAAAATGTGGGCACTGTTTTCTAGGGCACTTGCACCCGGCATTACTATATTCTAGAGGGGTGCTTTAAAATTTAGAGGTCACACAGAACCACACAGCAGGTACAGTAATAGGGATACATACGGCAGCAGCAGCTCAGTATTGGGGTATCAGGTGCAGTAATAGGGACACATACGGCAGCAGCGGCTCAGTATTGGGGTATCAGGTGCAGAAATAGGGACACATATGGCAGCAGCGGCTCAGTATTGGGGTATCAGCAGGATGAGGAGTTTGTGCAGGTTGAGAATAGTCCAATTGGTGACCGTGACAGTGCTGAAAATATGAGAAGTGAAATGTGTCTTTGTTGTAATCTCTACAGTCGAGTCCTGGCTGGAGAAGTCGTCATGTCGGTCTGGGCCAGATGGAAAAGACATGAAAAGTGAACAATTCCATTAGAAAGAACATCAGCGGTAAGTTATTATCTGTACCTGTGCTGTAATCTATTATATGTTCTGTAGGACTGGTATTATTTACCACAGACCATATGGCGGTAATATCAATATTGGTCTTTTTATATATAGATTATTTTTGGCAACAGCGCGGTCATTTGCTGAGGTTCTCTGATTAGGGCCCACTCAGAAGTTTCGCCCCACTAAACCAAAACCCCAGCTACGCCTCTGGCTCTCTCTCTAGTCTTTCTTTCTCTCTCTAGTCTTTCTCGCTCTCTGTTCTTTCCTTCTCGCTCTCTGTTCTTTTTTCTCTCTGTTCTTTCTCTCTCTCTTTTCTTTCTTTCCTCTCTTTCTTTCTCTGTTTGTTCTTTCTCTCTCGCTGCTCTTTCTTTCTTTTCCTCAGTACCAGCCACTGTGCCCTCATTACCAGTCAGTGTGATCAGCAGTGTAATGGTACGCTTGGCGAGAATGTGGATTACGTGATGTGTGGCGGGTATGGGTGTGATTAGCTGTGAAATGGGTGTGGCGGGGCTATGCGCGCCGCAGCCTTTAACCCTCTTTCCTGTCTTCAAAATTTGGGAGGTATGCTGTATGACCTCCCTACAACTTCTGGGCATGCTCCTGATGAGCGCGACGGATGGTCTCCTGAGGGATCTCCTCCCACACCTGGACTAAAGCATCCACCAACTCCTGGACAGTCTGTGGTGCAACGTGGCATGGCCTAAAATTTGCTGCAGCAGGCAGCAAAGGTCACCTTTCAATAGCAAGGTGGCTTTAACCCCCATATTAACCCATTCGCCACCGCTACAGGGCAATGGGAATAGACGGGCAAAGTGCCAGAAAGGGCGAATCTAATTATAGATTTGTCTTTTCTGGGGTGTCTGGGGGCAGATGTTAGTAGCCAGGGGGGGGGGCAAAAATAATGGTCCCTCTCTGGGCTATTATTATCTGCCCCCACTTGCTGGCTTTGTCTGTCTGGTTGCGAAAATAGAGCGGGAGCCCACGCATTTTTACACCTCATATATATATATATATACATGTCATTGAATTTGTGACACATATATATATATATATATATATATATATATATATATATATATATTTATAGTTCATACACTTCTACATAGTATAATAGCCGCTAATTCAATTGCCGGCTTTTGTGAAAATGCAGAACCCGACATGAAATGACACATGGTTTACATAGAGTTAACCATGTCATTTCAAGTTGTTTGATCTATTGTTTTCACTAACAATTACATGAGTGTATGTGTGCAAAATTTCACACCTGTAGGGGTTAATTAA
>JARQOD010000004.1:556075343-556112073 GCA_033576555.1 Oophaga sylvatica | reverse complement strand
ACCCCAGTGCCGGACTGTGAGGTGCAGTGAGAGCAGAATACCGCCAGTGCCGGACTGTGAGGTGCATGGAGAGCAAATACCGCCCAGTGCGGACTGTGAGGTGCAGTGAGAGCAGATACCACCCAGTGCCGGTCTGTGAGGTGCAGTGAGAGCAGAATACCCCCAGTGCCGGACTGTGAGGTGCAGTGAGAGAGAATACCGACCAGTGCCGGACTGTGAGGTGCAGTGAGAGCAAATACCACCCAGTGCCGGACTGTGAGGTGCAGTGAGAGCAGAATACCACCCAGTGCCGGACTGTGAGGTGCAGTGAGAGCAGAATACCACCCAGTGCCGGACTGTGAGGTGCAGTGAGAGCAGAATCCCACCCAGTGCCGGACTGTGAGGTGCAGTGAGAGCAGAATACCACCCAGTGCCGGACTGTGAGGTGCAGTGAGAGCAGAATACCGCCAGTGCCGGACTGTGAGGTGCAGGAGAGCAGAATACCACCCAGTGCGGACTGTGAGGTGCAGTGAGAGCAGAATACCACCCAGTGCCGGACTGTGAGGTGCAGTGAGAGCAAATACCCCAGTGCGGACTGTGAGGTGCAGTGAGAGCAGAATACCACCCAGTGCGGACTGTGAGGTGCAGTGAGAGCAGAATACCACCCAGTGCCGGACTGTGAGGTGCAGTGAGAGCAGAATACCCCCAGTGCCGGACTGTGAGGTGCAGTGAGAGCACAATACCACCAGTGCCGGACTGTGAGGTGCAGGAGAGCAGAATACCGCCAGTGCCGGACTGTGAGGTGCAGTGAGAGCAGAATACCACCCAGTGCCGGACTGTGAGGTGCAGTGAGAGAGAATACTCCCAGTGCCGGACTGTGAGGTGCAGTGAGAGCACATACCGCCCAGTGCCGGACTGTGAGGTGCAGTGAGAGCAGAATACCGCCCAGTGCCGGACTGTGAGGTGCAGTGAGAGCAGAATACCGCCCAGTGCCGGACTGTGAGGTGCAGTGAGAGCAAATACCCCCAGTGCCGGACTGTGAGGTGCAGTGAGAGCAAATACCACCCAGTGCCGGACTGTGAGGTGCAGTGAGAGCAGAATACCGCCCAGTGCCGGACTGTGAGGTGCAGTGAGAGCAGAATACCGCCCAGTGCGGACTGTGAGGTGCAGTGAGAGCAGAATACCGACCCAGTGCCGGACTGTGAGGTGCAGTGAGAGCAGAATACCGCCCAGTGCCGACTGTGAGGTGCAGTGAGAGCAGAATACCGCCCAGTGCCGGACTGTGAGGTGCAGTGAGAGCAGAATACCGCCCAGTGCCGGACTGTGAGGTGCAGTGAGAGCAGAATACGCCCCAGTGCCGGACTGTGAGGTGCAGTGAGAGCAGAATTACCGCCCAGTGCCGGACTGTGAGGTGCAGTGAGAGCAGAATACCGCCCAGTGCCGGACTGTGAGGTGCAGTGAGAGAGAATACCGACCCAGTGCCGGACTGTGAGGTGCAGTGAGAGCAGAATACCGCCCAGTGCCGGACTGTGAGGTGCAGTGAGAGCAGAATACCGCCCAGTGCCGGACTGTGAGGTGCAGTGAGAGCAGAATACCGCCAGTGCCGGACTGTGAGGTGCAGTGAGAGCAGAATACCGCCCAGTGCCGGACTGTGAGGTGCGTGAGAGGAATACCGCCCAGTGCGGACTGTGAGGTGCAGTGAGAGCAGAATACCGCCCAGTGCACTGTGAGGTGCAGTGAGAGCACAAAACCACCCAGTGCCTGACTGTAAGATGCAGTGAGAGCACAATAACAACCAGTGCCGGACTGTGAGGTGCAGTGAGAGCAAAATACCACCGAGTGCCAGACTGTGGGGTGCAGTGAGAGCACAATAACACCCTGTGCCGGTCTGTAAGATGCAGTGAGAGCACAAAACCACCCAGTGCCGGACTGTGAGGTGCAGTGAGAGCACAATACCACCCAGTGCCGGACTGTGAGGTGCAGTGAAGCACAATACCGCCCAGTGCCGGACTGTGAGGTGCAGTGAGAGGAGAATACCGCCCAGTGCCGGACTGTGAGGTGCAGTGAAAGGAGAATACCGCCCAGTGCCGGACTGTGAGGTGCAGTGAGAGGAGAATACCGCCCAGTGCCGGACTGTGAGGTGCAGTGAGAGCAGAATACCGCCCAGTGCCAGACTGTGAGGTGCAGTGAGAGCAGAATACCGACCAGTGCCGGACTGTGAGGTGCAGTGAGAGCAGAATACCGCCCAGTGGCGGACTGTGAGGTGCAGTGAGAGCAGAATACCGCCCAGTGCCGGACTGTGAGGTGCAGTGGAGGAAATACCGCCCAGTGCCGGACTGTGAGGTGCAGTGAGAGCAAATACCCCCAGTGCCGGACTGTGAGGTGCAGTGAAGGAGAATACCGCCCAGTGCCGGACTGTGAGGTGCAGTGAGAGCACAATACCGCCCAGTGCCGGACTGTGAGGTGCAGTGAGGGGCAGAATACCACCCAGTGCCGGACTGTGAGGTGCAGTGAGAGCAAATACCACCCAGTGCCGGACTGTGAGGTGCAGTGAGATCACAATAACACCCAGTGCCAGACGGGAGGGCAGTGAGAGCACAAAACCACCCAGTGCCTGACTGTAAGATGCAGTGAGAGCACAATAACAACCAGTGCCGGACTGTGAGGTGCAGTGAGAGCAAAATACCACCGAGTGCAGACTGTGGGTGCAGTGAGAGCACAATAACACCCTGTGCCGGTCTGTAGATGCAGTGAGAGCACAAAACCACCCTGTGCCGGACTGTGAGGTGCAGTGCGAGCACAATACCACCCAGTGCCAGACTGTGAGGTGCAGTGAGAGCACAATACACCCAGTGCCGGACTGTGAGGTGCAGTGAGAGCACAATACCACCAGTGCCGGACTGTGAGGTGCAGTAAGAGCACAAAACCACCCAGTGCGGACTGTGAGGTGCAGTGAGAGCACAACACTGCCCAGTGCCGGACTGTGAGGTGCAGTGAGAGCACAAAACCACCCAGTGCCGGACTGTGAGGTGCAGTGAGAGCACAAAACCACCCAGTGCCGGACTGTAAGATGCAGTGAGAGCACAATAACAACCAGTGCCGGACTGTGAGGTGCAGTGAGAGCAAAATACCACCGAGTGCCAGACTGTGGGGTGCAGTGAGAGCACAATAACACCCTGTGCCGGTCTGTAAGATGCAGTGAGAGCACAAAACCACCCAGTGCCGGACTGTGAGGTGCAGTGCGAGCACAAAACCACCCAGTGCCGGACTGTAAGATGCAGTGAGAGCACAATAACACCCAGTGCCGAACTGTGAGGTGCAGTGAGAGCACAATACCACCCCAGTGCCAGGAGGGAGGGGCAGTGAGAGCAAATACCACGAGTGCCAGGACTGTGAGGTGCAGTGAGAGTCGAATACCACCCAATGCGGACTGTGAGGTGCAGTGAGAGCAGAATACCACCCAGTGCCGGACTGTGAGGTGCAGTGAGAGCACAAAACCACCCAGTGCCGGACTGTGAGGTGCAGTGAGGGCAAAAACCACCCAGTGCCTGACTGTAGATGCAGTGAGAGCACAATAACACCAGTGCGGACTGTGAGGTGCAGTGAGAGAAAATACCACGAGTGCCAGGACTGTGGGTGCAGTGAGAGGAGCAATAACCACCCTGTGCCGGACTGTGAAGTGCAGTGAGAGCAAAACCACCCAGTGCCGACTGTGAGGTGCAGTGGAGCACAAAACCCCCAGTGCCGGACTGTAAGATGCAGTGAGAGAGCAATAACACCCAGTGCCGACTGTGAGGTGCAGTGAGAGCAAATACCACCCAGTGCCGGACTGTGAGGGCAGTGTGAGCACAATACCACCCAGTGCCGGACTGTGAGGTGCAAGTGAGAGCACAATACCACCCAGTGCCGGACTGTAAGATGCAGTGAGAGCACAATAACCACCCAGTGCCGACTGTGAGGTGCAGTGAGAGCACAATACCACCCAGTGACGGACTGTGAGGTGCTGTGAGAGCACAATAACACCCTGTGCGGACTGTAAGATGCAGTGAGAGGCAAAATCACCCAGTGCCGGACTGTAGATGCAGTGAGAGCACAATAACACCCAGTGCCGACTGGAGGGCAGTGAGAGCAAAATACCCCAGTGCAGGACTGTGAGGTGCAGTGAGAGCAAAACCCCCATGCTGGACTGTGAGGTGCAGTGAGAGTCGAAACTACCCCCAATGCGGACTGTGAGGTGCAGTGAGAGTCGAATACCGCCCAGTGCCTGGACTGTGAAGTGCAGTGAGAGCAAATACCACCCAGTGCTGGACTGTGAGGTGCAGTGAGAGGAGAATACCACCCAGTGCCGGACTGTGATGTGCAGTGAGAGCAAATAACACCCAGTGCAGACTGTGAGGTGCAGTGAGAGCACAATACCACCCAGTGCCGGACTGTGAGGTGCATGATGAGCACAATACCACCCAGTGCCGGATTGTGAGGCGCAGTGCGAGCACAATACCACCCAGTGCCGGATGTGAGGTGCAGTGAGAGCACAATACCACCCAGTGCCGGACTGTGAGGTGCAGTGAGAGCACAATAACACCCAGTGCCGACTGTGAGGTGCAGTGAGAGCACAATACCACCCAGTGCCGGACTGTGAGGTGCAGTGGAGCACAAAACCACCCAGTGCCGGACTGTGAGGTGCAGTGAGAGCACAAACCACCGCCAGTGCCGGACTGTGAGGTGCAGTGAGAGCACAAAACCACCCAGTGCCAGACTGTGAGGTGCAGTGAGAGCACAAAACCACCCAGTGTCGGACTGTAAGATGCAGTGAGAGCACAATAACACCCAGTGCTGGACTGTGAGGTGCAGTGAGAGCAAAATACCACCGAGTGCCGGACTGTGAGGTGCAGTGAGAGCACAATAACACCCTGTGCCGGTCTGTAAGATGCAGTGAGAGCACAAAACCACCCAGTGCCTGACTGTAAGATGCAGTGAGACCACAATAACACCCAGTGGCAGACGGGAGGGGCAGTGAGAGCAAAATACCACCGAGTGCAGGACTGTGAGGTGCAGTGAGAGTCGAATACCACCCAATGCTGGACTGTGAGGTGCAGTGAGATCAGAATACCACCCAGTGCCGGACTGTGAGGTGCAGTGAGAGCACAAACCACCCAGTGCCGGACTGTGATGTGCAGTGAGAGCACAAAACCACCCAGTGCCTGACTGTAAGATGCAGTGAGAGCACAATAACACCCAGTGCCGGACTGTGAGGTGCAGTGAGAGCAAAATACCACCGAGTGCCAGACTGTGAGGTGCAGTGAGAGCACAATAATACCCTGTGCCGGTCTGTAAGATGCAGTGAGAGCACAAAACCACCCAGTGCCGGACTGTGAGGTGCAGTGCGAACACAAAACCACCAGTGCCAGACTGTAAGATGCAGTGAGAACACAATAACACCCAGTGCCGGACTGGAGGGGCAGTGAGAGCAAAGTACCACCGAGTGCAGGACTGTGAGGTGCAGTGAGAGTCGAATACCACCCAATGCTGGACTGTGAGGTGCAGTGAAATCAGAATACCACCCAGTGCCGGACTGTGAGGTGCAGTGAGAGGAGAATATGACCCAGTGCCAATTAGGCACTAGCCTCTGATATTACTATGTGACGCAGTGCTGGGAGGTCATATTAGAGTGCAGTTCACGGACGCTGGGCTATGCGATTACTGAGAATTCAATACTGGGCTCTCATAGTACAGTGTTATCCAGTGCTGATGGTGTTTGATATTGCATTGTGATCCAGTGATTGGGTTTAGTATAACAGTGTCTTCCAGTTCTCCTGGCCTTCTGATTTGTGTTATCCAGTGCTTCTGGTCTCTGATCTAACAGTCTGATCCAGTGATGGACAGTGGTTTAACAATGTGATCCAGTGTTGCTGGGCTGTGAGTTCATAATCTGATCCAGTGATGGACTGTGGTTTTGCAGTGTGACCTAGTGCTTATGGGTTTTATCCTACATTTTGGTCTGATATAACAGGGTGATCCAGTGTTGCTGGGCACTGCTTTCATAGTTTGATCCAGTGATGGGCTGTAATATAACACTATGATCCAGTACTGCTGGACTTTGATCCTACGGTCTGTTCTAGTCTCTAATATAAAAATGTAATCCAGTGCTGCTAGGCTCTGGTCTTAGTTTGATCCAGTGATGGGCTATGGTTTAGCAGTGATCCAGTGTTGCTGGGAGCTGATCTCTCAAATTGATCCAGTGATGGACTGTAATATAACAGTGTAATCCAGCGTTGCTGGAATATGTGATCCAATGTTGCTGGGCTCTGAGTTTACAGATTGATCCAGTGATGGGCAGTGATATGACAGTATGATCCAGTGCTTCTGGTCTCTGATCTTGGTCTGATTCAGTAAGGGGCAGTGATATAACAATGTGATCCAGTGTTGCTGGGCTCTTATTTCATAATCTGCTCCAGTGATGAACTGTGGTTTTGCAGTGTGACTCTGTGCTAATGGGCTTTGATATTACAGTTTCATCTGATGGTCTGATTTAACAGTGTGATACAGTGTTGCTGGGCTCTAATCTCATAGTTTCATAGTTTAATCCAGTGATGGGCTGTAACATAACACTGTAATCCAGGGTTGCTGGGATCTAATCCTACTGTCTGTAATCCAGTGAAGGGTGGTATTCAGTAATAGTCTATTATATTACTACGGTTTGGTACAATCTGAGAAAATGACAGAACCTGATCTCAGCATCAGACTGTGATATTAGAGTGCAGTCTAGCTTTACAGTGCTAGGCTCTGGTATTGCTGTCAGGCACTGATGGACTAGTATAGTTTTACTCCATCATCCAGTGATTGCTTTTACATTACAGTATGTGCCAGTTATACTGCGCCCCAGTGCCAGACTCTGGTTTTCCAGTATTTTCCAGTGTCAGTCTGTATTGATACTTCTGGCAATAGAGTTGAAAGGGTTTTCTCAAGTTCTTAAATTACTTTAGTTAGACAGCATGAAAGTAAGCAAGTTTGCAATTGACTTGCTTTTTCTATCTGCTGTCATTCTCTTGCTATGAGAGCTTTTATCTTTCATAGTGTGCAGCTGGTTTCCATAGAGATCGGCCATTAGTGCCTGCCTAAACCTTGGCCACGAGTGCGCAGTGGTTAGATTCCGAGAGAGATGTTACTCAAGGGCATATTTTATGTACTACAGATCCATATTACAGTGAAATCCAGTTCTTGAGTCATAAAATTGCAGTGTAATTCAGGGGGAAGGGGATAAAATTGTAGCGTAATCTAGAGTTCAGGAATGAAGTTACAGTGTAATCCAGTGATAATGGGGTCAAATGATGCTGTAATTCAATGTTCATAGGATAAAATTCCAGTACACTCCAGTGCTCAAGAGGTAAAATTACAGTGTAATCCATTGTTAAGGGTAAATTGCATTTTCCAGTGCTCAGAGGTTACAAATAACAAGGTAATTTATTGCTTGAGTGTAAAATTTACTGTGTAATCCAGTGTTATGGGGGAAAATTACAGTGCAGTCCTGTTCTTAAGGGGTTAAATTACAGTGTAATGCAGTGTTCAGGGTGTAACATTGCAGTGTTCAGGGTATAACATTACAATGTAATGCAGTGTTCAGGGTATAAAGTTACAGTGTAATCCAGTGTTAAGAGGTTAAAATCACAAGGTAATCTAGTGTTTGGGTATAAAATGTACTGTGTAATCCAGTGCTATGTGTAAAAATTACAGTGCAATCCAGGATTCGGGGGTATCATTTTGGAATAATCCAGTGCTTAGGAAGTAATTCAGTGTTTGGCGGAAAAAAAAGAATGCAATCCAGTGTTGAGGGGGTAAAATTACAGTGTAATACAGTACTAATGGTGTAAAATTGCCGTATAACCCAGTGCTTGTGTGTTGGGGTAAAATTGCATTGTAAGTGCACAGGGGGTAACATTTTAGTTTAACCCAATGTTCAGGTGGTATAAATTACAGTGCAGTCCAGTGCTCAAGGGGAAATTTAGAATGTAATCAGTTGATAAGGGGGTAAATTTACAGTGAAGTCCAGTGTTTGGGGTAAGATTAGAGTGTACCTCGGTTCTCGGGGAGGGAAAATTACACAGTTTAAGATGGTGCTCAGGAGGTAATCTAGTGTTTGGGGTGGAAAAGTACAACATAAACCAGTGTTCGGGGTAAAATTATAGTGTAACACAGTGCTTAAGGGTAAAGCTACAGTGAAACCCACTGCTTGGGAGTTGAGGCAAAGAAATAGTGTCATACAGTGCTCAGGGCGTAATAAACTGAATTTAATCCAGAATTCAGGGGGTAAAATTACTTTTGCAATCCAGTGCTAAGGGGGTAGGGTAAAATTACAGTTTAATTCAGTGCTCAGGGGTTGTCAATATTACGTCAGCGGGATCACGTGGTAAGGTCTCCCCCACTTGTACCAACGTGACCTTCCACACCCCCTAGGAACACATAAGGCCAACTTGGCACAGTTTTACACACACCCCTCCCTGTCCACACGGGCAGAACCTAAATCTCCTCCCCTGGAGGTTTGGAGAATAAATCTCCCAAAACCTATGAAAGATCATAACTCCTTTCTGGGCGGTTGTAGGGCAGAGGTTCTGGCGCCATCGGATCCGAACGGGCGCCTGCTACTCAGAGACTAAACACAATTTTGCTACCTATCCGATAGTGGCTGTTCTATGTATCTCCCTTCTCGTGCATGTTAGAATGACTGGAGACCCGGACAGGCGCTTGCCCTGGTCTGGGGATCTCTGACATATATCCGATGTACCGCTAGGGCGTATAGTATGTCCATAACTCCTGTATGAAACCCTAGCTGGCTGAACAATGGACGCGGGTCGCGTGGCTTTTATCCACAGGGGGTCTTCTTGTAGAAGATTGCATAGCAGCTAGTTAGGAGGGTGTGAATCCTTTGTTTGATCTGGCCAGGTGTCATGTTATGTATTTTTTATAATTCCAGGGCCAATAGCATACAGCTGATTGACATGGAGTCCTGTCTCCAATCTGCTTCACAGGGGGTAATTTAAAGTGTAATTCAATTGGTAGGATTGCAGTGTAATCCACTGATCAGGGGGTTAAAAAAACAGTATAATCCAGGAGGTAACATAATAGTGTATTTCAGTGCTCGGTGGGACAATTACAGTGCAACCCAGTGTTCAGGGAGTAACATTACACTGCAACCTATTGCTGGGGAAAATGATATTGTAATTACAGTGGAACCCAGTGCTTATAAGGAAAAATTACAACGTACGGTAATCCTCTGGGGGTGGGGTAAAATGACAATATAATCCTTTGTTCAGGGGAGAAAGAACCGTTTGACCCAGGCCTCAGGTGGTAAATGTACATGGTAAAGCAGTGATCGGGGTAAAATTAGTGTAATCCAGTGTTTAATGGGAACTTTTGCAGTGTAGCTCGTTGATCTGGATTTAAAATTATAATGTAATACAGTGTTCAGGGGGTAAAATTACAATGCAATTCAGTGATTGGGGATTACAGTGTAATCCAGTGTTCAGTGGGTAAAATTGCAGTGTAATCCAGTGATAAAATTACAGTGTAATCCTTTTTTCTGGGGATAAAATTTACAGTGTAGTCCAGTGCTCAAGTGGTAAAATAACAATGTAATCTAGCGCTCTGCGGGTGTAAAACCTTTACAGTGTAATCCAGTACTTGGTGTGGGGGGAGGGGGTAAATTTACTTTGTAATCCAATGCTCCTGGAATAAAATTACAGTGTAATCCAGTGCTCAGAGGGTAAAATTATAATGTAATCCAGTGTTCAGAGAATTAAAATTACGGTGTAATCCAGTAGCAAGGGGATCAAATTATAGTGTAATCCAGTTCTCAGGGGGTAACATTTCAATGCAATTCCTTGCTCAAGGTGTTAAATTACAGTGTAGTCCAGTGCATGCACATGGGGTAAAATTACATATATGGTTCATGGGGTACAGTTTGAACTAGTCCTTTGGGGCTAAAACTGCAGTGCAGTCAAGTCTCAGTGGTAGTGTGATCCAGTGAACAGGGTTGTGTGTGGATTACAGTGGGATTTGTTGCTCAGGAGGTAAAATTACAGTGTAATCCAGTGGGTCAGTGGGTAAAATTACAGTTTAATCCAATGCTCAGAGGGTAAAATTACAGAGTAATTAAATTTTCAGTGTGTAAAACCACGGTGCAATCCAGTGCACAGTCGGTAAAATTACAGTGTAATCCAGTGACTCTCACTGGCATTGTAACCCAGTTATTTCACTGTGATATTGACTGCGTGCCATGCAGTGTCGGGGTTTGGAGTTGCAGTGACAGATTTTATTAGTACAGTGTAATTCACAGAGATTTCACAGTCCGTCACGGGCTAGTCTAGCCCTGGTTATGCCAGCCCAGCACCAGTGGGTGATGACTCGGTGGCATCCAGTGCCCCTCGCTGACATTACATTTTGATTTGATGCCAGATAGGGATCATTAGCTGCCGTCGCATCGGTCGCTGATTGAGATTGTAGAAAAGTGAAATATTTACAACAAGCCAAAAAGATTTTTTTATCCATGAGAAGACATAACCTCACCATTTATTGGTGGGATCGGCCAAAATTATTGAGATGTAAACTGCCCCTAATCTGTCTGGGAGCGGGCGGTCATGTGACCACAAGCATGCGATTTGCTTACTCCCGGCCACATTCCGACTAGACGTGTCCGGACTCGCTCAATACGCTTGCATTGAGCAAGTCTAGTCGGCACATGACCATATGCATGCACTTCGCATACTTGCGGTCACGTGCCTGCCGCTACCGACAGCAGAGAATCCTCACAGCTCGCAGTCACATAGAGTGACTGCAGACTTGTTCCCGAGGCCATACAACCCTTTTAAAGTGCACCTGTCATTTTTATAATACGCAGTCATGCACAATACACATGCAGGAATAACACTATTTGTAGCCATTATATGACTTGTATCCTGGATTTTTCACCAGTTTTCCCCTTCTGCAGACTATAGTTGTCTACGCTTCAATGGGAGATTAGCTGCTATGAAGTCTCCTATGCGCAGCACACACAGACATAAGGGATTCCTGCTCTCCTATCTCTATGTAGCACATGTTGAGAAGCCTGAGCAGCATGGAGAACATTATACAGCAGCACTGAGCAGGGTAGCTGTGAATACAGCACCGGTATGAGATAAAATACTCACTAGAATGTAGCTGTCTGAGTCTGTGTGTGTTTGTGTTGTGCTCCTCTCTCCCCTTTCCATAGGCTTCAATAGGTGGCTGTAATCTGATCCCTCAGTAAACTATCAGTTGTCTTTTAGCAGTTTTCTTGAGTGAATGATGAGTTCATTTAAACATGTAGCTTACCGCATGATGAAAGCTCCTAGCAATGGGTCATGTAAAGAGAATCTATGAAAGACTTCATATGATAATTTGCAACCTTTAACACTGTATCCCATTGCTGTATTGGGACCTGTCATCTTTGGCACCAGATAGAACTATTACTGGTTTTTCAGTACTAAATGCTGGGATAGCAGCAGATATTGGCAACCAGAAACCACAGTAAGGATAAGATGCCCTCGAGGCGGTCATCTTTAAAAATCCATTGACATTCACATGAATGACAGGTTTTTGTTTTTAAAGTCATCCACTACGATGCATGAGTAAGTCGAGAAAAGTATTAATATGGACCCGGAGAAACAGCCACAAGAAAAAGAAGCTGGAGAAGAGCAAACTTGGACCAAGAACACCGCAGCTTCTACAGGATCATCCTTGTAGAACATTCTTGAGTGTAGATCTTGGAGGGTTAGTGTAGACCATGCAGGGTGAGTATACGTTATGGCAGGTGAGTGTAGATCTTGGAGGGTAGGTGTAGACCATGCAGAGTGAGTATATGTTACAGCAGGTGAGTGTAGACCACGGAGGTTGAGTGTAGACCATGCAGGGTGAGTATACATTATGACAGGTGAGTGTAGACGATGGAGGGTGAGTGTAGACCATGCAGGGTGAGTATACATTACGGCAGATGAGTTTAGACCATGGAGGGTGAGTGTAGACCATGCAGGGTGAGTATGCGTTACGGCAGGTGTGTATAGATCCTGGAGGGTTAGTGTAGACCATGCAGGGTCAGTATACGTTATGGCAGGTGAGTGTAGATCTTGGAGGGTTAGTGTAGACCATGCAGGGTGAGTATACGTTATGGCAGATGAGTTTAGACCATGGAAGGTGAGTGTAGACTATGCAGGGTGAGTATACATTACAGCAGGTGAGTGTAGACCATGGAGGGTAGGTGTAGACCATGGTGAGTGAGTATAGATTATGGCAGATGAGTGTACACTGGAGAGTGAGTGTACACCATATAGGATGAGTATCCAGCATAGAGGATGAATGTAGGTTTAAAGGGTGAGTATAGACCATGAGGAGAGAATATAGGTTACGGGAGATGAGTGTAGACCATAGAGGGCGAGTGTAGACTATGAAAAGTGAGTGTTGACCATGTAGGATGAATATACAGCATGGGGGGTGAATGTAGATCTTGGAGGTGAAGTATAGAGCATGAAGTGAGTATAGATTACGGCTGGTGAGTGCAGACCATGGAGAGTGAGTATACACCATGGAGGGTGAGTGCAGACCATGGAGGGTGAGCATACACCATGGAGGGTGAATATACACCATGGAGGGTGAGTATACACATATAAGGTGAGTATAGACCAGGAAGGGTTAGTGTAGATAAATGTAGAGTGAGTATAGACCATGAAGGTGGAGTGTAGACCATGGAGGGGGAGAATGGACTATAAAGGGTAAATGTGAATCATGGTAGGTGAACCTAGACCGGGAAGAGCGGGTGTAGTCCATGTGGGACGAGTGTAGACCATGTAAGGTGAGAGTTGAATTATAAATACTTCTACGTTGTCATGATATGTTTGCAGATAAAGAATTGTGATGATGATGATGAAGGGGGCTGGCTGTCCAGCTCAGATCATTAGCCTCCCAGCCTTCTGTGCCACAGCCGATTCATAGACAGGGACAGAAAAGCATTAATACATGTTTGTCAGCGTTTTCTACATACTGTATGATGTGTCAGAGCAGCGGACGGCCTTCCCTACCGGACCACCAACAAGTAGAGTCCCACTGATACAGCTCGTACAGCAGCCTATATTCTGCATGTAACGCTATAGGGGCAGATTGTCATAGCACATTGCCCTCTGTGTCTTCTGACAGATCGATCATGTAGCTCCAGAATATTAGGAATCCGCTGATCCAGTATAATCTACGTACCCGTTAGTGAACCCAGAACCAATTACCAGTGATGTAATAGAGACTACTCCTCGGTGATTAGTGATTGCAAGACAAGCACAATAGGATTATGGCTGTTATTATGATCTATTACATCCCATTTACCAGAATCCGTAATCACTGGGGAGATCCTGCGGTGGATAACCACAATGTACAGGAATTACTAAATGTGGAACATATGAGCTGAGGATTTGCATAAAGTGAACCCTTCAGAGTTTTCCATATTTCTGCATAAACTTGACGTAAATCAGATTTTCGCCCAAGTCCTAAAAGTAGATAAGAAGTATAAAATTAAACCGGTCAAAAATATTGGACTTCGACAGTTTTAATTTTTTTGAAAAGATCCAATATCACATGTATATGAACGAGGGAGTGGCAAAAGTATATGAACCTTTAGGATTAGCAAATAATTTGAAGGTAAAAGCCATCTGATTTTTTTTTCAATCAGTGGGATGACAATCAAGTGTGAGTGACCTGTTTTATTTTAATGGGACAATGTAGAAAACAGTCAAAGGAGCTCAAAGAACACAAGGACAAGGTAGTAATTTCTTGAGCCCACAACGCGTTTCGACGGTAAACAGTCTTCATCAGGTGGCAAGTTTCACCTGATGAAGACGGTTTACTGTCGAAACGCGTTGTGGGCTTAAGAAATTACTACCTTGTCCTTGTGTTCTTTGCGCTCCTTTGACCGTTTTCTACATTGTCCCAGTTACTATCCTTCATTGGAGGTTTACGGCTGGAGCTGCATTGGACTGCTCATTAATTTAATTTACCTCATTCACCGCTTTCCTGGCGCTCCCCAGTGACCGCTACTTTCACTGACTTTTACTGTTTTATTTTAATAACAGACCTATCAAACCCATGATTGTAGATGTGTATTATGGCATGGACAGAGGAGATTTCTGAGGACCTCAGAGGAATAGTTCTTGATGCTCATCAGGCCAGTAAAGGTTACAAAACCATCTCTACAATGTGGACTTCACTAATCCACAGTCAGGCGGATTGTGTACAAATGGAAAAAAATTCAAAAGCATCTTTTCCATGACTGGTCAACCAACAAAGATTGCTCCAAGAGCAAGGAGTATGGTAATTTGCAACGTCCCAAAGGAAACCAAGGTAATCTTTAAGCAACTAAAGGCCTCTCTCGCATTAGCTAATGGACCCAAGGTAATCTTTAAGCAACTAAAGGCCTCTCTCGCATTAGCTAATGTTAATGTTTATGATTCCACCATCAGGAGGACACTGAAAAATAATGGTGTACATGGCAAGATTGCAGTATGCGGACATCTGACCAAGAGGAGAATCTCAAGAGAATGTGGGTCAATGCAGCAAGACAACGACCCGAAGCCCACAAGTCGTTCAACAAAAGAATAGTTAAAAAAAAGAATTAAATGAAAGTTCTGGAATGTCCACGTCAAAGTCCTAAACTTAATCTTATAGAAATGTTGTTCAAGGACCTGAAGTGAGCAGTTCATAGGAGAAAACCACCAACATGAAAGAGCTGAAGCTGTTTGTTAGGGAAGAATAGGCTAAAATTCCTCCAAGCCGGGACTAACCAAAAATTACTTTTTGATGCATTTATTGCAGCACAAGGCGTCACACCAGATACTGAAAGCAAAGGTTCACATACTTTTTCCACTCAGACATGTGATATTCGATCACTTTCCTAAAAAAAAAAATGTGACAAAGTCTGGTATCTTGGACGTGAGTTTTGATTTGGTTCTTTATCTACGTTTAGGACTTGTGTGAAAATCGGATGCAGTATTAGGTCAAAGGTATGCAAAAATGTAAAAAAATCTGAAGGTTTCACAAACTTTTAAGAACCACTAGTCATATGTGACTGATATGATTTCAGTAGCCTGACACACTGGGGCGCCCCGCTGCCGCCATTGTGAGTGATCCCCTCTATTCCACTTACTAAAGGGATGCACTATTTTTCTGGCCCGAGAGACAAATTTTTAGATTGCACCACTGCTAATGGTCATGCCTGATCGGTGGGTGGTCTAGTTATGGATTAGAATCAGAATCCTCTTCATTTCAGATCCACACTACAGAAGAGAGGAGACATCCGGCTTTTTTACGCCATTGTTTATTGGAGCTGTAGAAACAGTCGAGTCATTTACAGCTCAGATAAACTAGAGAGAAACTTGGATGCCCGACTACCTCGTCTACTTCTTTATGGAGTGCCAAGAGATCTCCATTCTCTCATGGCATGGGGCAGGGATATCAAACACGCAGGCAACATGCGGCCCCTGAGGCTCCGATGTGTGGCCCTCTGGTCCCTGAGACGATTGCTTCCATTGAGCCAGGGGCCACCGACATCAACGCTTCTTTTCAACTGAATGTGGGCACAAGGATGGTGACTAGAGGACTGGGGACATTATTACAGGACAGGGACATTATTACAGGAAGGGGGGCATTATTTCAGGCTAAAGGACATTTCTTTAAAAAGGGGATATTACTACAGGACTGTAGACACTATTACAGGCTGAGGGACATTATTACAGGCTGAGGACATTACTACAGGGTTAGGTACATTATTACAGGACGGGACATTAACACACGGTGAGGGACATTATTACAGGACATGGGACATTATTACAGGCTGAGGGACATTACTACAGGACTGGAGACATTATTACAGGTCAGAGGACATTATTACAGGCTGAGGGACATTATTACAGGGTTAAGTACATTAATACAGGACGGGACATTATCACACGGTGAGGGACATTATTACAGGACATGGGACATTATTACAGGCTGAGGGACATTACTACAGGACTGGAGACATTATTACAGGACAGAGGACATTATTACAGGCTGAGGGACATTACTACAGGACTGGAGACATTATTACTGGACAGAGGACATTATTACAGGCTGAGGGACATTATTACAGGGTTAGTTACATTTTACAGGACGGGACATTATCACATGGTGAGGGACATTATTACAGGACATGGGACATTATTACAGGCTGAGGGACATTACTACAGGACTGGAGACATTATTACAGGACAAAGGACATTATTACAGGATGGGGACATTATTACACAGTGAGGGATATTTCAATGAAGAGGGACACTATTACACAATTAGCAACATTATTACTGGACAGAGTACATTATTACAGGATGGGAACATTATTACAGGCTGAGGGACATTATTACAGGGCAGGGGGCATTACTACACATTGAATGAAATTATTACAGGGTGAGGGACATTATTACAGTACACTGGCAATATTACATGATTTTGGACTTTATTACAGGCTGGGGACCAGAATTACTATAAGGGGCTAGTGGTAAAACTGTATGGCTATTCTACACTTTTCTATGTGTGGCCCATTTCCCTGGCTGAGTTTGAGACCCCTGGTATTGGGGCTACAGGGTATCCAGGCTTTAGAGATGCTGGTGACGGCCTGGTTAATACAGTCCAAGATGTTCCCAGCTAATTTCACCAAGTAAAAACATGGACAAGCACAGTAAACTCTTGGTTACTTACCTATGGCCAATTTCCTACCTCTGAGATATGATTGCTAATTAGAGCAGTCCACTAGAGATGAGTAATTCCATTTGCGCTGCCCTGGTCCAGCCTACAGTCCAGTCCTCCATGGCAGCTGGTCTTCATTTCATTTCTGATGATATATAGACACTAGCACAGCCCTATAGTGGAGGTGCACCAGTAGGTTCCCAGGCCGTAATAACTGAAATGAAAAGCTGGGCACACTCATATAGGTGAAGAAAAATATAGACAGTTTAATGATGCACTTTAAAGAGACAAGAGTCTCTTGACTAGCGGTGGATGCCGCGTCTGGAGCCGCTTAGCACTCTGCTCCCTACTTCCGGTATCGCACAAAGCGCCTTACTACTAGCTACAGTAGTAAATTTTGCTCTGCACGACTGCGGCCCTACTACCTAATCCCTATGATTACAAGCAGCTATTCTTTAATCAATATAAGATTTATGACGCCTGTCACCTTCACTGAGTTCACTGATGAAGGTCTAGAGAGACCGAAACGTTTGATGTTGTGACTACTGTACGTGCATCATTAAACTGTCTATATTTTTCTTCACCTATATGAGTGTGCCCAGCTTTTCATTTCATTTCATTTCTGCACCTGGAACCTTTGTCCAGGCATGTAAGGCCCATCTGGTGCTTTCTAGGCGTCACAACATCATGACGTCGAGTTACGCCCAGTCACGTATGACGACTGTTAGGGCATCACCTGGTGAGGTGGATTCTCAAAAGCTGTAGGTCAGAATGAGCAGCACAATCCAGTGGCGATGATAGAGGGGAACTGGATGTGCTGAATGGCACATGGAACCATTAGGACCAGTACAGCTGGATATGCAGGATTGCAGAAGAATGAGCAAAACAGGAAGCACTAGATGTAGCATAGCCAAATGTGTGGACAGAACTGGGAGAACAAAGTAGAATATGCGGAATTACCGGGATAGCTGACACGTATTAGGTATGAGGAATTTGGCACAGCAGAGTTAAAGATGTGGTGGCACCAGAGTTAAAGATGATGCGTGTGTGGAGCCCCTGAGGGTTCAGTCGCCACAGAGGCGTTGCATCTCATCCAGAGGTGTGACACCCCACTCCCAGGTAAGGAGGAAGCACCCCTTAGACTCCAACACTTGCATCCAACACACCATGTCAGCTGAGCACACGGACATACCCTATGGGAGGACGGTCTGGCTCAGACTGGTTAGTACAGGGTGTATGGGTAGGTGGAGCTTAGGCAGCAGTAAGAGGAGAAGAGAAGTTTAGAGAGCTGTTCACTCTTAGGAGTGGAGGTGGAGAGGAGAGCAAGCCTTGAGGAGCTTCTGAACGCATGAGAAAGGGTCCAAAAGCACGGACAGTGATTATTCTATCTGTGGCCCTATCCGAGATAGGAAGGACCAGGCCATCAGGGAACGGCCCCTAGACTAGTGGGAAAGCTTCAGGCCCTGCTAGTAAGCTGACGGCGGTGATCACTTTATGGGTCAATGCTACCACCACCAGCATCATCCCCTGGAAGGAAGCTATATAAGCCAAGGACGTACAGAACTAATCTGTTTCCCGACAGGACCGCAGCTTCTGGTCTGAAGGACTGTATGGTGAGATGCTAGGAAGAAAGGAGTGAAAAGCACAGAGAGAGAAGGCCAGGAAAGGAACACACTGGAAAGGAGTCTTAGGCAAGTGCTACCGCTCTATCTGGGAGTTGCTGGACCCCTTGCCCGGAGGACTCAGTACTAAGCAGGCATCTGTATTACCGGTGACAGAACTGTGAGTAAAAACCCTGAAACTGCATGTGGACTGTCTCCCTGATTATTCCAGCGACGCACATATCTTTCTGCTACATTCCTCCGCACCATTCTTCAAACACATAACTTCTACCTGCCCTGGAAGGACACAGCCTCACCTGTAGGAAGTTTACCAACTAGCTGCATAACACCATCCCTTTCAGAGGACCTGCACCGCAGCGCTGGTCACCCTGACCAGACACTACAGGTGGCGTCACGAATAACTACACGAACATTATCCCCTGTAAATATATCCCCTTTTTAGTGAGCGTCCAGGGCCACGGACCGAGTCGTGGCTACCGTGACATCCCCCATAGAAGTCAATAGGCTCGGTACCGAGTACCCCACGGCCCGGGCGGGCGACTCATTTTTGGCTTCACGAACAGGATAGCGAAGCCCGGTGACGCCGGGTCTTGTGTGCCTATATTGACTGTTTGTTATACAAAAGAATCGCCAAAAACAGTAGAGACTTTATTGCAAAATTGTGAAACATCATCGCCATGTTTGCACCATGAGGCGCTGATGAGGAAGGAGGGCGTATCTTCGTGGGCGTGAGCTCAACCTGTGGCGCGAAAATAATGAACGCCCAGTCTAAATGCTTCTGCAATGTACAAACATCCCCCACGGCGAAAGAGATCCGCCTCCTGATCCTCTTTGGCGGAGAAAGAGGACAAGGAAACCCCGCCCCTCTACAAAAAACGGGAATTCCTCCATGAAGAAGCACCGGCCATCCCGGGACCAGAGCTGGAGGGAGCTGAGCCTGCGGAGCTGACCCAGCAATGGGAAGAGGCGGCTCATATGGAGCAGAGCTGGAGGGAGCTTACCCTCGGCTCAGACCAGCAGTCGGAGACGCAGCACCCGCTCGAGCTTCCCCTCGGCCTGGACCAGCAGACGGAGTCACCAGTCCCCCTGTAACCGCACCTGCAGCGGGTGAAGAATCTGACTCCGGACCCGACATCGCGGAGGATGCCGAACCAGGCTCCGCTGCGGAGGAATCGCTTGTGGGACCTCTCCCCACGACGCCTGCACGCGAACCCGGAAGGCAGCCAGCGTCCCGGAGGAAGACAGACCCTGCGGCCTAGAGGACCGGAGCGAACCGGCTCTGCAGCTGGCCCCAGTAGCAGCCCCAGCACCTGTCCGTGCTGAGCGCATATTGCGGCAGAGACCCCGGGAAGGCCCTGAAAAGTCGGGGTTCCCGGACCAGCCGGCTGGCAGGAAGGACATGGAGGTCTTAACAGAAGAAGTTTTAAGAGAATGTAAATGCAACCGTCTTAATGCACTTTACGTAGCCTAAATTAAAAGAGAGTTTTATTAATGTTATTTATGCAACATTTAACCAGAAGTGCCTCCCATAAAGGGAAGTTGAGTTTGAAATTGTTTTTCTAATTGTTGCAATGCATTGCCAAAAATGTTTATGTTTCTTTAACATTATTTACTCTGTTTCAGCCCGCGGACGTGCTGTTTTTAACGGGGGGGGAATGTGGAGCCCCTGTGGGTTGTCACCACAGAGGCGTTGCATCTCATCCAGAGGTGTGACACCACACTCCCAGGTAAGGAGGAAGCACCCCTTAGACTCCAACACTTGCATCCAACACACCATGTCAGCTGAGCATACGGATGTACCCTATGGGAGGATGGTCTGACTCAGACTGGTTAGTACAGGGTGTATGGGTGGTGGAGCTTAGGCAGCAGTAAGAGGAGAAGAGAAGTTTAGAGAGCAGTTCACTCTTAAGAGTGGAGGTGGAGAGGAGAGCAAGCCTTGAGGAGCTTCTGAACCCATGAGAAAGGGTCCAAAAGCACGGACAGTGATTATTCCATCCATGGCCCTATCCGAGATAGGAAGGACCAGGCCATCAGGGAACGGCCCCAGACTAGTGGGAAAGCTTCAGGCCCTGCTAGTAAGCCGACGGCGGTGATCACTTTATGGGTCATTGCTACCACCACCAGCAGCATCCCCTGGAAGGAAGCTATATAGGCCAAGGATGTACAGAACTAATCTGTTTCCCGACAGGACCGCAGCTTCTGGTCTGAAGGACTGCATGGTGAGGTGCTAGGAAGAAAGGAGTAGAAAAGCACAGAGAGAGAAGGCCAGGAAAGGAACACACTGGAAGGGAGTCTTGAACAAGTGCTACCACCCTATCTGGGAGTTGCTGGAACCCTCGCCCGGAGGACACAGTACTAAGCAGGCATCTGTATTACCGGTGACAGAACTGTGAGTAAAAACCCTGAAACTGCATGTGGACTGTCTCCCTGATTATTCCAGCGACGCACATATCTTTCTGCTACATTCCTCCGCACCATTCTTCAAACACATAACTTCTACCTGCCCTGGAAGGACACAGCCTCACCTGTAGGAAGTTACCAACTAGCTGCATAACACCATCCCTTTCAGAGGACCTGCACCGCAGCGCTGGTCACCCTGACCAGACACTACAGGTGGCGTCACGAATAACTACACGAACATTATCCCCTGTAAATATATCCCCTTTTTAGTGAGCGTCCAGGGCCACGGACCGAGTCGTGGCTACCGTGACATCCCCCATAGAAGTCAATAGGCTCGGTACCGAGTACCCCACGGCCCGGGCGGGCGACTCATTTTTGGCTTCACGAACAGGATAGCGAAGCCCGGTGACGCCGGGTCTTGTGTGCCTATATTGACTGTTTGTTATACAAAAGAATCGCCAAAAACAGTAGAGACTTTATTGCAAAATTGTGAAACATCATCGCCATGTTTGCACCATGAGGCGCTGATGAGGAAGGAGGGCGTATCTTCGTGGCGTGAGCTCAACCTGTGGCGCGAAAATAATGAACGCCCAGTCTAAATGCTTCTGCAATGTACAAACATCCCCCACGGCGAAAGAGATCCGCCTCCTGATCCTCTTTGGCGGGAGAAAGAGGACAAGGAAACCCCGCCCCTCTACAAAAAACGGGAATTCCTCCATGAAGAAGCACCGGCCATCCCGGGACCAGAGCTGGAGGGAGCTGAGCCTGCGGAGCTGACCCAGCAATGGGAAGAGGCGGCTCATATGGAGCAGAGCTGGAGGGAGCTTACCCTCGGCTCAGACCAGCAGTCGGAGACGCAGCACCCGCTCGAGCTTCCCCTCGGCCTGGACCAGCAGACGGAGTCACCAGTCCCCCTGTAACCGCACCTGCAGCGGGTGAAGAATCTGACTCCGGACCCAACATCGCGGAGGATGCCGAACCAGGCTCCGCTGCGGAGGAATCGCTTGTGGGACCTCTCCCCACGACGCCTGCACGCGAACCCGGAAGGCAGCCAGCGTCCCCGGAGGAAGACAGACCCTGCGGCCTAGAGGACCGGAGCGAACCGGCTCTGCAGCTGGCCCCAGTAGCAGCCCCAGCACCTGTCCGTGCTGAGCGCATATTGCGGCAGAGACCCCGGGAAGGCCCTGAAAAGTCGGGGTTCCCGGACCAGCCGGCTGGCAGGAAGGACATGGAGGTCTTAACAGAAGAAGTTTTAAGAGAATGTAAATGCAACCGTCTTAATGCACTTTACGTAGCCTAAATTAAAAGAGAGTTTTATTAATGTTATTTATGCAACATTTAACCAGAAGTGCCTCCCATAAAGGGAAGTTGAGTTTGAAATTGTTTTTCTAATTGTTGCAATGCATTGCCAAAAATGTTTATGTTTCTTTAACATTATTTACTCTGTTTCAGCCCGCGGACGTGCTGTTTTTAACGGGGGGGGGAATGTGGAGCCCCTGTGGGTTGTCACCACAGAGGCGTTGCATCTCATCCAGAGGTGTGACACCACACTCCCAGGTAAGGAGGAAGCACCCCTTAGACTCCAACACTTGCATCCAACACACCATGTCAGCTGAGCATACGGATGTACCCTATGGGAGGATGGTCTGACTCAGACTGGTTAGTACAGGGTGTATGGGTGGGTGGAGCTTAGGCAGCAGTAAGAGGAGAAGAGAAGTTTAGAGAGCAGTTCACTCTTAAGAGTGGAGGTGGAGAGGAGAGCAAGCCTTGAGGAGCTTCTGAACCCATGAGAAAGGGTCCAAAAGCACGGACAGTGATTATTCCATCCATGGCCCTATCCGAGATAGGAAGGACCAGGCCATCAGGGAACGGCCCCAGACTAGTGGGAAAGCTTCAGGCCCTGCTAGTAAGCCGACGGCGGTGATCACTTTATGGGTCATTGCTACCACCACCAGCAGCATCCCCTGGAAGGAAGCTATATAGGCCAAGGATGTACAGAACTAATCTGTTTCCCGACAGGACCGCAGCTTCTGGTCTGAAGGACTGCATGGTGAGGTGCTAGGAAGAAAGGAGTAGAAAAGCACAGAGAGAGAAGGCCAGGAAAGGAACACACTGGAAGGGAGTCTTGAACAAGTGCTACCGCCCTATCTGGGAGTTGCTGGAACCCTCGCCCGGAGGACACAGTACTAAGCAGGCATCTGTATTACGGTGACAGAACTGTGAGTAAAAACCCTGAAACTGCATCTGGACTGTCTCCCTGATTATTCCAGCAATGCACACCTCTCTGCTACATTCCTCCGCACCATTCTTCAAACACATAACTTCTACCTGCCCTGGAAGGACACAGCCTCACCTGTACGAGGTTTACCAACTAGCTGCATAACACCATCCCTTCCAGAGGACCTGCAACGCAGCGCTGGTCACCCTGACCAGACACTACAGATGGTGTCACGAATAACTACACGAACATTATCCCCTGTAAATATCCCCTTTTTATTGAGCGCCCAGGGCCACGGACCGAGTCATGGCTACCATGACATCCCCCATAGAAGTCAATAGGCTCGGTGCCGAGTACCCCACGGCCAGGGCGGACGACTCACATGCACCACGCACTGTGAGGATGTGAAGGAGGTGGCGATTATGTGACTGCAAGTATGCAATATGAATATTCCCAGACCGCGTCCATCTAGTTGGAATGTGGCCGGGAGTATGCATGTCACATACTTGAGGTGACGTGACCGCCGGCAGTGGAGAATCTTCACAGCACGCAATGTGAGGATTCAAAAGTATGCAGTCACATAGAGAGACTGCAGACTTGTAGTTTAAGACCGGACAACCCCTTTAAGTGATTGGACACAACATAGTTGTAGATGTGGCAGCACCAGGAAATCAGGGACGAGTTCATCAGGTATCTTGTTGCAGCAAAGTTGAAGGAATGAACAACACCTGAGTGGTAGCAGAATGCTATACTACTGCAATACTCAGGCAGTGCATGGCTGCCTGCACCTGCCCTAAGACCTTTGCTGATATCAGAGGTGTCTGCCAGCATGCTGTTATAATCCGGAGCAGACTAGCACACAGGGAGCCGGCCATAGGAGAAGAGTGCAAAGCCCGGAGATGGAGCCGGGACAGGTGAGTGACACACCCAGGATGCCAGGCCGAAGATGCTGGGTGCAAGAAGTGAAGACCGGCTGCCATGGAGGACCGGCATTGTTCTATGCACTGGATACTTGTACAGTGATTTGGAATTCCTGATTTGTCCTAATGTTTGAAGGTTCTAAACATTCTAAGATGTAGGAGCAGAACCAACGGCAGCTATTACACTGCCCCCTACATGCACTGTCATCCCGATCTCTGCAGAAACTAAATTACCTATAAATCCGAGTTCCTGCGCAAAAGACATTAGCTACTTCCTCAGATTCTTTTAATTCTCTGCATGTGTCAGTCCTAACTGCAGTTCTGGCATTCTCTTCAGGATAAAGAGAAAAACAAGGTCCCAGTTAGACAGGGGCTATTCTAGAATTGTGAATTGTGTCCTGGAACCTACTTCCAGTTTACATAAATATGTAAATTAAAAAGAAAAATAAAAAAAATAAGTAAACCAATAAATATGTAATACAATAGCCAAATAATACATTTTTAAATATATTGAAATAAATTAAGAAAACAAATAAAACATGAAAAAAATAATAAATAAAAATATAAATAAATGGATAACTAGTAACCCAAACTAAAAATATAATAAATAGGTACATAAATATAAATAATATGTAAAAAAATGATAATCAATATGAAAATTAGAAATAAGTAAATATAAATATGTACATAGTGCTCCAAAGTAAACATAATAAATATTTAAATTTGAAAGGTTAAAAACATAATAAAAGATAAGTAAAAATATAAATAAATGGATAAACAGTAGCAAAAATTAAATATAATAAGTACAGAAAATAATAAATAAGAAAAAATCAATAAATAATTCTATAAATTAGAAAGTAGGTAAATAAAAATCCGTAAAAAAAAGATAAAAAAATAAATAATGGATAAATAGTAAACAAAACTAAAAATGTAATAAATAAAAAAAGTGAAAATAATTATAGATATGCAAATTAGAATGTAGGCAAAAAAAATACATAAAAGTATGTAAAAAAATATGGAATTAGTACACTAAACATATAAATAAAATGTATAGAAATAAATAAAAATACATAAAATAGATTAATAGCATATGTAAAAAATAATCATGTAGATAAATGAAATAGTTAAAATACATAATAAAAAAATAATAATGTAAATAATAAATAGCGTGCTGAATTGTTACTTCTCTTTATAGATGTATCTGAGTCATGTTATCGCACATTAGTTAATACTTCCCACCATTTGAAAAAAAAACTTTCTTGGAGGTCTCCGCACACAGAGGCCCAGTCATTGGGTTCCTACATGATGTGCTATGGCTTATATGTATATTATAGGTCCCAGTGGCTGTATGGTGGCATTCACCATGGCATATGTTGCTTGCCACCAGCAAATCTGCAGTAAATCTGCGCCCACCTATAGGGTGGAGTCCACATGGACAACCTGATCAATACAGCGTTGCAATGGGGGGCACAGAACATCACTAATACTGGGGCACAGTAAATGACACTGACACCCCTGTTCCTAAATCCCATGATGACAAGCAATCAACTTTACACACAGGAGACTCCCACTTTCTGATGGCTGCAGCTAGAGAAGGGTTAATGCCCTGCCCTATAGGCGGCTTGCTCGCCCCCTCCTCTGGTGTATAGACATAGGTCATGGGGACATCACCCACCTTGTCATTGAGGTACTGAAGAGCTTCTTTGCCATAAGAACACTTGATCTCAATCTTCCTCCTTGTGTCTGAAGGTGTCACATCCTTCTGCTGCTCAATGACTTTCCCAGACCCCCGACAGGCAGATAAAGAGTCAAAATTAATGGTCTTGTTCTCAGAGGAACCTTCCACAGGGCAGAACATCCCGCAGAATTTCTGCCTTGGCTTGGGACTTCCAGATCCCATGTTCTTGAAGAAGGCTGGTACCTCCTCCCCATCATTCTGCCGGCCACCTTGTTGCCTCCTGTCTGCCATCCTGAACTTACCTGCCTCCCCCCCACCCTGGGGATGGACCAATTATTTCAGAGAAATAAAGATTTAAAAAAAAAATGGGAGAAAAAAAAATAAATCAGGATTGTGCAGGAGGAGGACTGTGATGTGGTGGGAGGAGAAGGCACTGCAGGTCAGGAGGAAACAAAAGAGACGAGTCCTGCTCACACCATGCTGAGTCCACCGGAGAGTTCAGCAGGAGAAGCTGCCGGGTCCTCAGCCTGATCCTCAACTTAGCAGAATGAAGGAGCGGGGAGGAGAGAGGGTGGAGGGTGGGGATGCTGCTGCAGAAGCGCCACATCCGGAAGTGAGGAGCCCCGGCTGACGGATGAACAGGCGCAGACCCTACAAGCCTCACACCGGCATCTGCTGGGGGCCCCACGCTGCAGTGCTGATGTGGCATCAGCTGGGGAGCACTGATCAGGTGGCGGGTGGTAGGGTCTGTGTGCACGATCTCCCAGGGAAGGGACAATGGGAGCAAGAAGGGCATGGAGCGGAGCGGCGGCCGGCAGGAGCCTTGTCCAGGGCGCTGTCCTTCAGCACCAGCCAGCCCTGCCCTCCAGACATGTCAGAGGAAAGCTGCCACTGCTGGGCCTGTGTGCCACCCTGCCAGGCCTCAGAGCTAGCTATACTGTCTATTATCTAGCCATTATCTATTATCTATCAATCATCTATCTATTATCTAACCATTATCTATCTAATATCTATCTATTAGTTATCTATTATCTATCTATTATCTATCAATCATCTATTGTCTAACCATTATCTATCTATATTGTCTATTATCTAATATCTATTAATTATCTATCATATATCTATTATCTATCATCTATTATCTATCAATCATCTATTTATCATCTATCTATCCATTATCTATCTATTATCTATCATATATCTATTAATCATCTATCTATTATCTATCTATATTGTCTATTATCTATCTAATATCTATCTATTAATTATCTATCATATATCTATTATCTATCTATTATCTGTCTATCTATTATCTATCTATCTATCTATCTATATATTATCTATCTATCTATCTATCTATCTATTATCTATCTATTATCTATCATCTATTAATTATCTATCTATCATATCATCTATTATCTATCTATCATTATCTATTCTCTATCAATCATCTATTTATCATCTATCCATTATTATCCATTATCTATCATTATCTATCTATCAATCATCTATTATCATCTATCGATCCATTATCTATCTATCATATTCTATTAATCATCTATCTATTATCTATCTATATTCTATCTATCTATATCTATCCATATCTATCTATCATCATCTATCTATTATCTATCATCTATCCATATCCATTTATCATGCATCTATCTACTTACGAGACAATAAAGCAGCCCCCGTTTCCTCCATTTTGGGCGCCGCTCCTCCCAGGACATGCCCCCACCTCAGGTCTTCTGGTATCAGTCACTGCGTTCATGCTGCCCAAACCCATAACACAGCCCGGCATCTTTCTCTGAAACACTGGCATCGACTTTGTGATTGACAGGTCTCGCCCATATAATAATTTTTTTTTAATTTCTATATCGCCAGCATATTCTGCAGCACTGTACATCACAGAGGGGACTGTACAGATAATAAGGACGTTACAGAGTAGAAACATTACTGACAGATACAGACAGGAGCGAGGATCCTGCTCGCAGGCTTACAATCTGTGAGGACATAGGGGCGACACGAAAGGTAGATGGTAAAAAGTGCTCGTATTCGGTCCGGCCATCAATGTGATAAAGAGATTGTTCACGTAACGCTTCACCAGCCGGTATGTGTACAGACGCCGAGGGCTATTAAGTGCACGGAGGGTGCGAACAGACGCTACGAGGGTCAAGATTTAGAGTAAAGTATTGTAAGGGCAAAACGTGACTAGTTACATAAGTGAGGGGAGTCTTAATAAATGTGTGTTTAGGGCACGCTTAAAACTGTAGGTATTGGGGATTAATGGAATTGTCCTGGGTAGCGCATTCCAGAGAAGTGGTGCAGCACAAGAGAAGTCTTGGAGACGGGAGAGGGAGGTTCTGATGACTGAGGAGGATATCAGTATTAGATCAGTTGCAGAGCGGAGGGCACAGATGGGTGATAGACGAGGGAGGAGATGTATGACGGTGCTGAACTGCGGAGACCTTGGTGGCTGAGACTATCGGACTCTAGCGTCCATGTTAACGTCAGTAACTTGTTTGTACATGGGGAGAAACCTGTCAATCAATTAGAGCAAATCAGGGGATCTTTAAATTATGTTTTCTATTCTGGAGAAAAATATTCCTGGCTGCGATTGTGAAGCCAGCGTCTGATTCATGCGTGCCTTGGTCCTTCAAGGGTTAAAGTGTTTTTCTCCTACTGTAAAAGGTTTTTTCTGCATAGTAACATAGTTATTAAGGTTGAAGGAAGACTTTTAGTCCTTCTAGTTCAACCTATATCCTATCCTAACCTGCTCTAACATGTTGATCCAGAGGAAGGCAAAAAAAAAAACAAGTGGCAAACAGTAAGCTTCACATTGGGGAAAAAAATTCCTTCCCGACTCCACATACGGCAATCAGACTAGCTCCCTGGATCAACGCTGTATCTAGGAAACTAGTGAATATAGCCTGTAAAATTATTCTAAGTGTGGTCACACCAGTGACTTGTATAGAGGTAAAATTATGTTCTCCTCATGAGCATCTATGCCTCTTTTAATGCATCCCATTATTTTATTTGCCTTGGCAGCAGCTGCCTGACATTGGCCACTAAATGTGAGTTTGTCGTCCACCCATACACCCAGGTCTTTTTCAGTGACAGTTTTGCCCAGTGTTTTACAATTAAGCACATAATTATACATCTTATTTGTTCTACCCAAGTGCATGACCTTACATTTATCCCCATTAAAGCTCATTTGCCATTTATCAGCCCAAGCTTCTAGTTTACATAAATCCTCCTGTAATATAAAATTATCCTCCTCTATTTATTACCCTGCAGAGTTTAGTGTCATCTGCAAATATTGAAATACTACTCTGTATGCTCCCTACAAGGTCATTAATAAATATGTTAAAGAGAAGCGGCCCCAATACTGACCCCTGTGGTACCCCACTGCTAACCGTGACCCAGTCCGAGTGTGCTCCATTAATAACCACCCTTCGTTTTCTATCCATGAGCCAGTTCTTAACCCACTTACACATATTTTTCCCTATCCCCATTGTTCTCATTTTATGTATCAACCTTTTGTGTGCCACTGTATCAAAAGCTTTTGAGAAGTCCATGAACACCACGTCCACTGCATTCCCTTGGTCCAGTCCGGAACTTACCTCTGTGTTTTCATCGTCACATTCCGAGATCCATAACTTGTGTTCCCCTCGCTCTGCTCTATAATCGCCCAGTTAATGCAGGATGAGTTGCATTGTTCACTTGCACCATTTATGGGGAACATATAATTGTAATTTATTTGAGAGGCACAAATTCTGCCATGTTTACCATGAAATAAAAATACTGAAACTTATACGGATTGATGTAAATGTTTGTGACACCATAAATGCAGGTTTTTTTAGGGGGGTCGGGGATTGGAAAAACAGCAATACCCCCCCCATTGTTCTAAGAGTCATTGCAGTAGAACACGCTCCCCGATCTCTGCCTTTGTCGCCAGGCGGCACCACACTAATGCTGCAGATGCCGCTGGGTAATGGCAGTGTGTTTCATTACACTTCTGGATGGCTGGGACTAGTTGTCCCTCTCCAATCCACCTGTGTTTTGCTGCGAGAGCTAGTTTTCAGATGTAATTAGCTCTCTTTTGGGAGCCATGGGCAGGCTCTTCAGTAGTTAAAACCCTAGCCATCGATTTCTAGCTGCCAGTTATAGTTGTACTTACCTGGTTTATCCTCCAGAATCTCTTCCCTGATTCTGCTTGCTACTCCTGTTACAGACATCTTGCCTAGCTCTAACTTCTGTCCTCCTACTAATCTCGGCATCCTCCTGACCATGTCCCTATCTTCTTTTTCTGTCCTAAATCAGCCCTATCTGGTTTTGACCGGGTTTGACAACACTACTTTCTGCCCAGCTCCTTCAACCGGCCAACAGCCACTCAGACAATGTAACCCCACATAAGTCAAGACCCCTGTACAGAGGTTCAAGGGAGAAGGTTAGGGCTCACCAAGGAACCTGCTAAATGGAGAAGTTTGTGCCTGTAACGGGTGTGTCAGGTGTGACACAGTCATCCTGGATCCCTTTGCGTTTAGCTCAAGCACCTTCTTGATATTTGCATCTCTGTTATGGAGCAATATCCTTCTCCCTCTAGGACCCAACAGTTGCCTCAACCTTCTGCTGCTAATTACACACCTGTGCTGTAGGTTTAAATACATTTAATTGCTGCAGCATGGTGCTGGTTTTAGCTCTTAATTGTTTCTGTCTAGTTGGAAGTACTAACAGTTTCTTCTTGGAGGATTGCTGGCATGACATTTCAGTTGTCTTCTCAGGCTAAGTTCTCCCCTCAATCGTTGACCCTCTGTCTTTAGTTGTAGTGGAGACTGACTAGTGCTCACCCCATCTCCTCCCTAACCAGGGCCTATCGCTAGGGTCAGGCAGGGATTAGGTTCCTGCTCGGCGATAGGTGCAGAACCTATATAGGGACGGTTAGGGCAGACAGGGTGATTTTAGATCTGCCTAGGGGTCTCCACTCCCCCTTCTCTAGTGTTTGGGCTCCCTCTCCCCGTTGTTGTGCCTTTACTTACCTTTCACCCAGCATGACAGTGCCATGTCTGCCCATATAAGCCCGATTAAGAGCGGCCAGCCTTCCTTGGACAGTGCACCGTTACAGGATCTCATTAAAATATACCGCAGACTGTAAAGTTGTAGCCCCAGAACGAAAGAACAGATTTGATTCCATTTGCAAAGCTGTTTCGTATTTCATTTCAGATATAACAATAATAGGAGAATGGTGGCAATTTTACATAGCTGTGAATCCAGCTACCTGCAGGAGGGTCCAGTCCTTGTGCCGATCCATGTGGTGAAAGCGGGGAATCAAAATGTTTCAGAAAATAAAAAAAAAATAACAAGAAAAATCCGGAAAATTAGATTAAAAAAAGGGAAATGCACAAGAAATAAGGCAAGAAGCAGACAAAGACAGAATTTAATTCCTCGCATTATGGTCACAACCTCCGATCTATAACACCTTCAGTAGAACATAGGCTTCTATGGTGACCTGAGTTTAATTCCCTTGACCCAGAGGATGTCTACGGCTTGCGGCCATAAAACAGTTTGTGATATAAGACAGCTTTATATATGACCATGTCATGTTCGACTTTCCGACATCTTTGGTCTCCATAGCTGACATTATGGGTTTCTCTGCAGTGGGATCGGTACGGTTGGTATTCATAGTTGCCATGGTAAACTGAGTTTTGTATTGTTCGCAGGAAAACTCAGTGTACGAGGCAGGGAGCGTCTTGCTGTGCGCCCGAGGTTTAGTCTGTTCCATGATTCTGATGATATCCCAGGAGCTTGTAAGAGAATAGAAAAATTATCCACCCTATTACAAAAAAATGATATTGACCCCACTGTTATGTTCTGGGCTGTCAGAACATTTATGGCTTCTGTGGGTTGTCGCGGACCCCGTTGCTGTGTCTCTAGATACCAAAGCATAATAAACGGAGGTAAGGAAAGAGGTTAAAAAATAATAAAACACATCATACTCACCTGTCTTACACGGCAGCCCCCTGGTCCTCCATGCTAATGTTCATCAATCCTCTGCCGCGGCGTAAGATGTAATGGTCGCTTATAATGTTTTTTTATTATTTTAATCCCATCAGGGCCCTCAATACAATTCAGCAAAATGGCAATGGGATTATAGAGGTTCTTTCTGGTTGCAACACATGTTGGACTTCGCCCTGCTGGATTTTGCTGCTCTCACAAGGTGACCATTAGTGGGATTGAGATGGGCGCATGACTTGAGTTGCTGAGATAATGACACAGAGACTATTGCAGAGAGATGGAGAAATTGCCGGAAGATTGTCGTAAGTGCCATCTGTTTTGCCTGTCTTCACTCAATGCCATTACTTCATGTAAGTGTTGTAACTATCAAGCCTGTTGCTTCTTTGGGAGTAAAGTTTTTCACGTGACATCTGTGTAATCCTGCTCCCTTCAGCCATCCCTGTGTAGGAATCCATGCCACCAACAGGGACCATAACACACTATTCTTCATTCTATTTTTTTCTTTAAAGTGTTGTAATGACTGTGTAAGGGGGTGTCACGCCTCTACCTGTCAGGAGTCGAACCCAGTACCTCTTGTCTACTGGCCAGCAGCTCTACCATCTGAGCTATTCTGCTGGCTGCAAAGTTCCTTGCTGAACCCAGATACCATTGACTGTTCTTCCTGATTGGCTACACCTAGTGCTCTCTTGATTGGGCCTCTGATTGCCAATTACACACCCTATATAAACCTGGCCCTGTGGGTGTGTCATTGCGAGATTATTGAGCTCCAAGCCTTTAGTCAAGCGTTTCCTGCTGATCCATTGCTACAAACACTGCTCTCCTGTGAACCGACCTCGGCCTGCCTTCTGACTACGCTCTCCGCCTGATCCATTGCTACAAACACTGCTCTCCTGTGAACCGACCTCGGCCTGCCTTCTGACTACGCTCTCCGCCTGATCCATTGCTACAAACACTGCTCTCCTGTGAACCGACCTCGGCCTGCCTTCTGACTACGCTCTCCGCCTGATCCATTGCTACAAACACTGCTCTCCTGTGAACCGACCTCGGCCTACCTTCTGACTAACGCTCTCCGCCTGATCCATTGCTACAAACACTGCTCTCCTGTGTACCGACCTCCGGCTGCCACCTGACTACGTTATCTGCCTGCTCCTCTGTTACCGAACTGCCTTTCCTGTGTACCGACCTCCGGCTGCCACCTGACTACGTTATCCGCCTGATCCATTGCTACCAACACTGCTTTCCTGTGTACCGACCTCCGGCTGCCATCTGACTACGCTACCTGCCTCTGCTTCCCCTAGTGTTTGCAGTAACATCGGCTCCAACCCAGACGGGATCTTGACAGAATAATCTCGCGCCAAAATGGAGTCCGCTGTGAACACCCTGAGACGGCAAGTTACGGAGCTTCAAAGTTTTTGTACTGACTCTCAAGGAAAATATGCCAAGTTACAAACTGATTTCACGGCGATACAACAGGAAGTAATTGAGCTACAAAAACAACTTCTGGACGTGCGCAATTCAGGGTCCGAATCAAACGCGCGGCTGCCGCTGCCTGCAAAGTTCAGTGGGGATCGCAAGCAGTACCGAGGATTCCTCAATCAATGCCGCATATACTTCCAGATGCAACCTGCTCCCTTTACCAGTGAGAGGAAGAAAGTTTTTTTCATGATAAATCTCCTGACGGATGAAGCTCTTGCTTGGGCTTCACCTTATGTAGAAAAGGACTATGACCTCCTTAATGATCTGGAAGCCTTCACCGCAGCTATGAATCAAGTTTTTGATGACCCAAACCGCTGTGCCACAGCAGAAACCAAATTACATAATTTGCGCCAAGGACGTCGCTCTGTTGCGGAATACACATCGGAGTTCCGTCGCTGGGTGGCCGACACCACCTGGAATCCAGCGGCCCAGAGAAGTCAATTTCGACGAGGGTTATCAGAACCAGTGAAAGACGAGCTTGCCAGGGTTGAGACCCCTGACCAGTTGGAGGACTTTATTCAACTATGTATCCGGATTGACCAGAGACTTACTGAAAGGAGAAAGGAGAGACTGCGAGCACTTGGGAATAGCCCTGGCTTCTCATTTTCAGCATCGGACCACCAAGAAAAGACGCAAGGCGTGTCTGAACCGATGCAGATCGACGTCATCCGAAGACCACTCTCTGCACAGGAGAAGGAGAGGCGACGTGCAGAACATCTCTGCCTCTATTGTGGGGACCCTGGACACTATGCCATCAACTGTCCTAACAAAAGGACTATAGCCTTTACCAACAACAGGTCTGCCAGCAATATGGACCTTTCTCAGCAGTCGGATTCCATCTTGCAGACTATCTCATCAGTAACGCCAGAAATAGACAAAATACATACTACATCATCTCATTTTGTAATCCCCATTCAGGTTGTAATGGGCACCCAAAAAATACAATGCTCTGCCCTGTTGGATTCGGGAGCAGGAGGGAATTTTATGGACTTAAAATTTACACGTGATAATAATATTTCCAGTAGGACCAAATCCACACCAATTGAAATGGAAACGGTGGATGGATCACCCTTGTCTTCTGGACCTGTCACGCATGAGACAATCGAACTGGAGATTTGTATCGAACCGGATCATCATGAAGCTGTCAGTTTCCACCTTATCTCATCTCCGAAATTTCCGGTTATTCTAGGGATCCCCTGGTTTTCAGTCCATAACCCTTCTATCAACTGGGCATCAAGGACCATTACCTTTCCATCTGACTACTGTAAGAATAATTGTCATAAGGAACCCCCTGTTCTCCAACAAGTCCAAATCTCTGAGATTTCGCATGAGAAGGAAGAGAAACTACCACCTCAATATCAGCAGTTCTCTGATGTCTGCAGTAAGAAGAAAGCAGATCAATTACCTCCTCACCGTCCTTACGACTGTCCCATTGAATTGCTGCCAGGAGCAACCATTCCATTTGGACGGATTTACAATCTTTCCGAACCTGAATTGAAGGTATTAAGAAAGTTCCTGGATGAAAATTTAGAGAAAGGCTTTATTCGACCTTCCACATCTCCAGCTGGGGCACCCCTGTTCTTTGTTGAAAAGAAAGACTCCACTCTGCGGCCATGTATTGACTACAGAGAGATGAATAATATCACTGTCAAGAATCGCTACCCGCTACCCTTGATTCCTGAACTATTTGAGAGACTCCGTTCTGCGAAAATCTTTACGAAGCTGGATCTTAGAGGGGCTTACAACCTCATACGGATTCGCCCAGGAGATGAGTGGAAGACCGCCTTCAGAACGAGATATGGACATTTTGAATCTCTGGTTATGACCTTTGGTCTTAGCAATGCCCCAGCCACCTTTCAACATTTTATTAATGATGTATTTCGAGATTTCTTGGACCAATTCGTTGTGGCTTATCTCGATGACATTCTTATATTTTCAGACACCTTGGAAGAGCATCGCAGGCACGTCCAGTTAGTCTTGGAACGACTACAGGAGAACCATCTTTACATTAAACTTGAAAAATGTGAGTTTGAACAAACCAGTATCCAATTTCTGGGATATATCATCTCCCCAGAAGGTCTGAGCATGGATCCCGGCAAAATCAATGCTGTAGTGGACTGGCCTGTTCCAGAAATTTAAAAGACGTCCAGCGTTTCATAGGATTTGCAAATTTTTACCGAAAATTTATAAAGAACTTTTCACGGATCATACTACCAATTACTACACTAACAAAAAAGACCAAAGCATTTTTCTGGTCTCCGGAGGCACAGGAGGCTTTTGACAAATTGAAAACTCTTTTTACGTCTGCTCCATTGTTAGTACACCCAAATCCTGAATTGCCATTTACTGTCGAAGTGGACGCCTCGGACTCTGCAGTAGGAGCCATTCTGTCTCAGCGAGTTGGGGACAAAATGCAACTTTACCCATGTGCGTTTCTTTCCCACACCATGTCATCTGCAGAAAAGAACTACGACATCGGTAATAAAGAACTGTTAGCCATTAAAGTTGCCTTCTCCGAATGGAGACATCTTTTGGAAGGTGCCAATCACCCTGTGACTGTCCTCACGGACCCAAGAATCTTGAATTCCTCCGTACAGCAAAAAGATTGTCTGCAAGACAAGCACGATGGGCCTTATTTTTCTCAAGATTCAATTTTATAATTTCTTACCGGCCTGGTTCAAGAAATGGCAAGGCTGACACCCTGTCCAGGATGTGTTCGGAACCTCAGGAGAGGTCTAGTAATGACGATACAATTCTAGGCCCTAAAAATTTTTTGGGAATATTGCACTCTAGAGGACTATGTAATAGAATTAAAGATGGATATCAAGAGGACTCTTTCCTTAACCATCCTTCGGAAGACGTCGATCTTTCATTCAAAGAGGGGTTTTGGATGCAGAAACACAAAATATATGTACCTGAATCTTCTCGCCTTGAAGTCCTCAAAAGTGTCCATGATTCTAAACTGGCAGGACATCCTGGAGTTGCAAAAACACAAGACTTACTACTTCGTTTCTTTTGGTGGCCTAATTGTAGGAAGGACGTGAGGAAATATGTTTCAACCTGTTTAACATGCGCACGAAACAAGACCCCACGATCGTCTCCTCTAGGACTCTTGCAACCACTTCCAGTTCCATCCAGGCCTTGGGGATCTATTTCCATGGATTTTATTGTGGAACTACCCCCTTCCAAACAGATGACCGTCATCCTTGTCATAGTGGACCGACTCACAAAAATGGCCCACTTTATTCCAACTGAAGGAATTCCTACTGCTGAAAAAACTGCAGAACTGATAATCAAAGAGGTATTCAGGTTACATGGAATTCCTGACAGCGTGGTGTCTGACAGAGGCGTTCAGTTTACGTCAAAATTTTGGAAGAGTTTCTGTACAGCCTTGGGAGTCACGGTGAATCTTTCTACCGCTTTCCATCCTCAGTCCAATGGCCAGACGGAGAGAACGAACCAGACTTTGGAGCAATACCTCCGTTGCTTCATTTCCTATCTTCAGGATGACTGGGTGGACTATTTACCAACAGCAGAGTTTGCCTACAACAACTCCATACATAGCGCTACATCTCAAACCCCATTTTTTGCTAATTATGGAGTACATCCAGTATTTATCCCTAATCTGCCAGTGAACACTCCCATTCCTGCTGTA
>JARQOD010000004.1:555972806-556075243 GCA_033576555.1 Oophaga sylvatica | reverse complement strand
GTAGCGGCGGTGGTATCAGAAGCTGTGATACCCGGGCTACCGTGTGGCGGTCGGCTTAGTTCCTCACACACACATAATGGGCATTTCGGCTGAATCGGAGAACACCATCAACCCGGTGAGAACACACATAATGGGCATTTCGGCTGAATCGGAGAACACCATCAACCCGGTGAGAACACACATAATGGGCATTTCAGCTGAATCGGAGAACACCATCAACCCGGTGAGAACACATAAGGGCATTTCGGCTGAAACTGATAAGTTTTCACTTATCAGTGGAGGTTCGACCACTGGGGCCCCCACCTACCCTGAAATGGACTGGTAGCACATAAGTCCTTTCATTCTCTATATGACTGTTGGAGTCCTACAAAAATGAATGGGGCAGTATTGGGCATGTGCGACCATTAGTGATGAGGGAACGTGCTGGGATAAGGTGATATTCGAGCATGCTCGGGAGCTAACAGAGTGTCTTCGGCGTGCTTGAAAAATACGTTTGAGTCCCCGCAGCTGCTTTTCTCACGGCAGTTCGACAGTCGAAACACATGCAGGGATTGCCTAATAGATGTGAGACATGCAGCCGTGGGGACTCACACATATTCTTCAAGCACGCCGAAGACACTCGGTTAGCACCCAAGCATGCTCGAATAATACCTTACCCTAGCAGGATCGCTCATCACTAGTGACCTCTGCTCCATTGGACGGGGCATCTCAGAGCCCTGTTCTCGGGACAGGTGGGTGGTCCAAGTGGTCGAACACTGACTGTAAACTTACTCGCTAGTTATTGGTATCCACGTATTTCTGATACACATGTTGTAAGTTGTGCATTACATGACGCCACCTATACGAGGTGCAGCCGTTGTGTCTTCTTCAGACCTCGTGCTCTCCATTATTGGCGGGATATGGTCTGGGGCGGAGAGCCGGCTGGGAGCTAATGCTGTTTTCCTTCTTTAGGTCCCCGAGTCTGGAGCTCTACGAGGCTAATTGATTCCGGATACGCTACATCAGCGCGATGTGAGATGTGGTCACAGGCTGCAGTGTTGGGAAATATTTGGTTGGGTTTTAATTGTAGAGTGGTGATACTAAAGGCAGATTTTTTATTCTATGCCAGAAAAAATGCATTATGGATTCTTGGCAAATGGGAAAAGAAATTACGGAAAACTAAATCCGATCATCTTCTGCCATGATATGCATAGTAACCGTCACATATATAGAAGAAACTAGATGGTGGCCTGATTCTAACGCATCGGGTATTCTAGAATATGTATGTAGTTTATTTATGAAGATTTAAGAATAATGCAATGAATACACAGGATTTTCCGGGTAAAATATATACATTATCATTAAATGTTATTTCTCATAGAACTTATATAGAGGCTGCTGGGGTGTATATAGAGGCTGCTGCTGTGGGGTGTATATAGAGGCTTCTGGGGTGTATATAGAGGCTGCTGGGGTGTATATAGAGGCTGCTGGGGTGTATATAGAGGCTTCTGGGGTGTATATAGAGGCTGCTGGGGTGTATATAAAGGCTGCTGGGGTGTATATAGTGGCTGCTGGGGTGTATATAGAGGCTTTTGGGGTGTATATAGGGCTGCTGGGGTGTATATAGAGGCTTCTGGGGTGTATTTAGAGGCTGCTGGGGGTATTTAGAGGCTGCTGGGGTATATAGAGGCTGTTGGGGTGTATATAGAGGCTGCTGGGGTGTATATAGAGGCTGCTGAGGGGTGTATATAGAGGCTGCTGGGTGTATATAGAGGCTCTGGGGTGTATATAGAGGCTGCTGGGGTGTATATAGAGGCTGCTGGGGTGTATATAGAGGCTTCTGGGGTTTATATAGAGGCTGATGGGGTGTATATAGAGGCTGATGCTTCTGCTGGGGTGTATATAGAGGCTTCTGGGGTGTATATAGAGGCTTCTGGGTGTATATAGGGGTGCTGTGGTGTATATAGAGGCATGCTGGGGTGTATATAGAGGCTTCTGGGGTGTATATAGAGGCTGCTGGGGTGTATATAGAGGCTGCTGGGGTGTATATAGAGGCTTCTGGGGTGTATATAGAGGCTGCTGGGGTTATATAGAGGCTTCTGGGGTGTATATAGAGGCTGCTGGGGTGTATATAGGGCTGCTGGGGTGTATATAGAGGCTGCTGGGTGTATATAGAGGCTGCTGGGGTGTATATAGGGCTGCTGGGTGTATATAGGGCTTGGGTGTATATAGAGGCTGCTGGGGTGTATATAGGGGCTGCTGGGGTGTATATAGAGGCTTGCTGGGGTGTATTTAGAGGCTGCTGGGGTTATATAGAGGCTTCTGGGGTGTATATAGAGGCTCTGGGGTGTATTTAGAGGCTGCTGGGGTGTATATAGAGGCTGCTGGGGTGTATAAAGAGGTTGCTGGGGTGTATATAGAGGCTAATGGGTGTATAAGAGGTGTGCTGGGGTGTATATAGAGGCTGCTGGGGTGTTACGTGAGGCTGCTGTGGGTGGTAGTAGAGGCTATGGGGTATATAGAGGCTGCTGCTGCTGGGGCTATAGAGGCTGCTGCTGGTGGGGTGTAGTGGAGGCTGCTGCTGGGGTATATAGAGGCTGCTGCTGTGGGGCATATACAGTCATGGCCAAAAGTTTTGAGAATGACACAAATATTATATTTTCACATGATCTGCTGCCCTCTGGTTTTTATGTGTGTTTGACAGATGTTTTTATCACAGACAGAAATATAATAATTGCAAACATATGAGTAACAAAAGCTTATATTGACAGTTAGAATGAGTTAATGCAGCAAGTCAATATTTGCAGTGTTGACCCTTCTTCTTCAGGACCTCTGCAATTCTCCCTGGCATGCTCTCAATCAACTTCTGGACCAAATCCTGACTGATAGCAGTCCATTCTTGCACAATCAATGCTTTCATTTTGTCAGAATTTTTAGGTTTTTGTTTGTCCACCCGTCTCTTGATGATTGACCACAAGTTCTCAATGGGATTAAGATCTGGGGAGTTTCCAGGCCATGGACCCAAAATCTCTATGTTTTGTTCCCTGACCATTATAGTTTATCACCTTTGCTTTATGGCAAGGTGCTCCATCATGCTGGAAAAGGCATGTTGATCGCCAAACTGCTCTTGGAGGGTTGGGAGAAGTTGCTCTTGGAGGACATTCTGGTACCATTCTTTATTCATGGCTGTGTTTTTAGGCAAGACTGTGAGAGAGCCGATTCCCTTGCTGAGAAGCAACCCCACACATGAATGGTTTCAGGATGCTTAACAGTTGGCATGAGACAAGACTGGTGGTAGCGCTCACCTTGTCTTCTCCGAATGAGGCATTATCCTGATGTCCCAAACAATCGAAAAGGGGATTCATCAGAGAAATAACTTTACCCCAGTCCTCAGCAGTCCACTGCCTGTACCTTTTGCAGAATATCAGTCTGTCCATGATGTTTTTTCTGGAGAGAAGTGGCTTCTTTGCTGCCCTCCTTGAGACCAGGCCTTGCTCCAAGAGTCTCCGCCTCACAGTGCGTGCAGATGCACTCACACCTGCCTGCTGCCATTCCTGAGCAAGCTCTGCACTGCTGGTAGCCCGATCCTGCAGCTGAAACACTTTTAAGAGACGGTCTGGCGCTTGCTGGTCTTTCTTGGGCGCCTGAAGCCTTTTTGGCAACAATGGAATCTCTCTCCTTGAAGTTCTTGATGATGCGATAGATTGTTGACTGAGGTGCAATCTTTCTAGCTGCGATACTCTTCCTGTTAGGCCATTTTTGTGCATTGCAATGATGACTGCACGTGTTTCTTTAGAGATAACCATGGTTAACAGAAGAGAAACAATGATGCCAAGCACCAGCCTCCTTTTAAAGTGTCCAGTGGTGTCATTCTTACTTAATCATGACAGATTGATCTCCAGCCATGTCCTCATCAACACCCACACCTGTGTTAATGGAGCAATCACTGAAAAGAGGTTAGCTGGTCCTTTTAAGGCAGGGCTGCAATGATGTTGAAATGTGTTTTGGGGGATAAAGTTCATTTTCTAGCCAAATATTGACTTTGCAAGTAATTGCTGTTAAGCTGATCACTCTTTATAACATTCTGGAGTATATGCAAATTGCCATTAGAAAAAGTGAAGCAGTCGACTTTGTAAAAATTTATATTTCTGTCATTCTCAAAACTTTTGGCCATGACTGTAGAGGCTGCTGCTGGTGGGGTGTACGTGGAGGCTGCTGCTGGGATGTATATAGAGGCTGCTGGGGTGTACGTGGAGGCTGCTGCTGGGATGTATATAGAGGCTGCTGGGGTGTACGTGGAGGCTGCTGCTGGGGTTTATGTAGTGGCCACAGGTCGGGGTACTTCCGCTGTGTAATTACCCGTGTTCAGTAAACGTGACAGAAGTACATCAGACACTGTAACTGGCAAAACCTGTTCAGTACATCATGGGCAGTTGGTGAGTCACCTGACCACATGGGCAGAGTTAGCCCTGCGTCGCTGATTGGCCGTGGCCGGACCAATCAGCGATGTGGGATTTCCTGGACAGACAGACAGACGGGATAAGACAATTATATAGTATATTATCCACCCGGTAAAATTTTTAAACATATCCCTTTTAAAGGGTAAGCTCCGTTTCCATATATATTCCTGCCCTCCTTGGTATATTTAGGCTGTGCTCCTTTTCATTACATGTTACCCCCCCTCCGATAGTGTCATACGCAGATCACCTTCTTCGGGCGCAGTCAGGTGGAAGTATAAATCGTGCTCGGACTGACCACCGCTCTGCATATAGGAAGCTGTCACGTTCAGGTCGGGAGAGCCGCCGGCCAGTCCACGCATTGCGGTCTGATCTCGAAATTCAACTAAAGTGAACCCTTACCAAGAAACTACAAGGGTGTCTGGGAGATTTCCCAACTCACGAAGGAGTCATGAAGGTCTACCTTTTATTTCAGGGAGTCTCCCAGAGAGTTGGGGTGTATCTACAGAGTATTCGATGATGGGTCAGACGTTGATCTTTGCGACTGGGGGGGGATCTAGTCCTAAAAAAAAAAAATCGCCTGCCTATCCATTTCTTATGAGCTAGTCACGAATAATCTTTTAGGTATCATAATGATCTGTCCTGTGCGTGTGATACAAAATCCACCACTTGACTAACAGCAGCAAGGGTCGGGGTCCCCCAAGATAGGTACAGACCCCATAGGTGGAATTCGCATCTACTGTGCCATATATGTAGGAATTGGGAAGACCTCTAAGTATGTCCGTAAGCTACAGGTGCTGAACTCATTACGGAGGAGAAGGCCACAAAATGGCCCCGGCTTATTCATGGGCACTATGGTAAGCGCGGCGTACGGGAAGAGCACAGACTGTGCCGGTAGATTTGTATTCCGGTAATGCACCCGGCATACACGCCATGCATCTTTTCTATGACGCCGTACACTAGTCTGTGAAAATTACAAAGAACAGAATAGAGTCCTGTGGGCCACACAGCACCGGCACAGGAACAAGGTTAGCCTTTTTTTGGTGGCCCCCTCTTGGTACAACGCCACAAACAAAAATATCCATACAGATGCCAACCTTTCCACTTAACCGACACAATCCCATTACCAGCAACATACAAACTCTAATATTACCACCACTCTCTGCCAGTGTGTCATACCGCTATAATGCACATAAATCTTAGTAATCCTCATAATTGGCTTCTGATGTGATTTTCATGTAGTTTTTTTGTGCACTTCGCTGTTGTCTTAGCGATGGCCCAATGGATGTACAACCTGCGCAGTCACACGCGGATCCTCGGCTGCTCCTCCAGAGCAAAGGGCACATGCGGTAGCTTTCGTATGCAAGGCTTGTAACCGCAGCAAGTGTTAATAATAACTATATAGTACTATTACTGAGGATGGTTTATTTATTATGACACTGTTATTGCATTATTTTATCTAAATCTGAGCACGGTATGGCGGTATTAACATGAGCAAAGTTTGGCAGTGTTCAATTCTTAGTTATTTGGGGATCACACTGTATAGCGATTCTAATGAAGCACTGTATGGCGGGTTTATATGTATACTGTATAACTGCACACCATATGGGGGGTACAACACCTGACAAATTCAGCCCTGATACTACCGCATCTACACTCCTCCATGCTTTTCCTACACCTCATATACCCATACATTTCATGACACATCTTGGAAGATCAGTAGCACCATTGTCATGGCCGCCTCTCTTAAATCACTTTGCTATGGGGGAATGTTAACCGTACATTTACCGTAGATCTGCATTTTCTAAAAATTCCAGATTCAGTGTCCTTCGGCAAGAAATGTGGAAGTGCGCAGGAACGTCTCACAAGTGATTTTATGGTTGTCATGGAAACTAGATGTCTACTGCGAGCGGCTCAGTCGTGGTGTGGAACCACAGCCAACATGGATGGAAAGCTAGACGATCAACTTAATGTTTAGTTTCAGGCAGAATTCAGACGTCCATCAATCAGGGTCCGAGAAAAGGCTGTGATGTCCAGACCGGCCGCGCGTCTCCCGATTCAACCTCATAGACACATATTAAGCAGTTGGGTTCGGGTCAGGAGCCGCAGCCGGTCTGGACATCCCGGTCTGCACTAGGACCATGTTTAGATAGTGGCTTACAGCTGATGTTCTTTCTGATGGAATCGTTCACTTTTCACATCTTTTCCATCTGGCCCAGACCACTATGACGACTTCTTCCAGCCAGGACTCGGCTGCAGAGATTACAACGCAGACACATCTGACTTCTCACATTTCCAGCACCGTCCCCATCTATCCCCAACCTGTACAAACTCCTCATCCTGCGGATACCTCAATACTGAGCCTGTTGTTGCCCTATCTGTCCCCATTACTGCACATATAGTGTAGCAGAAGGGCACTAAACACCATACAGCAGAAATATTGGTGTCATTGTTAAAATTGCTGGCAGTGACCCCCCAAAAAACAAATACCATATGGACAGTGTCCCTAAATAATGCCCCTTAATTGCCCCCTTTATAATCAATATTCTCACAAGTGGCTGAAGAAGTAATGCTGTTCCCCAAGTGCCAAATTAATTAATACTGCTTTCAGTGCCTCACAAATTATTCTTATTATAGCGCCATTTATTCCATGGCGCTTTACATGTGAGGAGGGGTGTACATAATAAATACAAGTACAGTAATCTTAAACAATACAGGTCACGACTGGTACAGGAGGAGAGAGGATCCTGCCCGCGAGGGCTCACAATCTACAAGGAATGGGTGAGGATACAGTAGGCGAGGGTAGAGCTGGTCGTGCAGCGGTTTGGTGGTTACAGCAGGTTGTAGGCTTGTCGGAAGAGATAGGTCTTCAGGTTCCTTTTGAAGGTTTCCATGGTAGGTGAGAGTCTGATATGTTGGGGTAGAGAGTTCCAGAGGAGGGGGGAAGCACGGGAGAAGTCTTGTATGCGATTGTGGGAAGAGGAGATTAGAGGGGAGCAGAGAAGATCTTTTGAGGATCGGAGGTTGAGTGTGGGTAAGTACCGGGAGACGAGGTCACAGATGTATGGAGGACACAGGTTGTGGATGGCTTTATATGTCATGGTTAGGATTTTGAACTGGAGTCTCTGGGTAATGAGGAGCCAGTGAAGGGATTGACAGAGCGGAGAGGCCGGGTAATAGTGGGGGACAGGTGGATTAGGCCTCTTTCACACTTCAGTTGTTCGTCGTCAGTCAAAATCCTTTTTTTTTGGCGGATCCGTTTTTTTTCCCATTCAGTTGCATTAGTGACGGATTTCGACGGATGGTCGTCCATTTGATCCGTCATTTGACAGATCCGTCAGAAATTTGGCGTCCGCTGTCTGGAGTAGACGGACATTGGAATGTTTTCTGTGCGCGTCGAAATGGCGGACCATGACGGATCCGTCGCGTCCGCCGTTTTCTACAATGGACGCTTATGGGTTGCGGATCCGTCGTCATCCGTTATTGACGGAATCCGTTATTGTATGCTGAGCATGCCCAGCCCTACTGGGGGTCTCTCGCTCTCTCTCTCAACGGATCCGCTGCATCAGTTTTCCACAATATACAGCGGATCCGTTATATTCACACTTTGGCAGACTGGGACTGACGCCAGACGACTGAAGTGTGAAAGAGGCCTTAGTCGCGCAGCAGAGTTTAGAATAGATTGGAGGGGTGCGAGAGTGTTAGAGGGGAGGCCACAGAGCAGGATGCTGCAGTAGTCAAGGTGGGAGATGATGAGGGCATGGACTAGGGTTTTCGCAGATTCTTGATTTAGGAATGTACGGATCCGGTAAATATTTGAGTTGAAGTTGGCAGATCAGTGTCAAGGATTACCCCGAGGCAGCGAGCTTGTGGGACTGGGGAGAGTGAGCAGCCATTTACTTTAATGGATAAGTCTGTTGGGGTAGTTGAGATGGGGGAAAGATGATGAATTCTGTTTGGCCATATTAAATTTTGGAAATATAGCGGAGAAGAAGGATGAAATAGCGGACAGACATTGTGGATTCTGGTTAGTAGGGAGGTGATATCTGGTCCAAAGATGTAGATCTGTGTGTCATCAGCATAGAGGTGATACTGAAAGCCGTGAGATTCTATGAGCTGTCCACGGCGGTAGGTGTAAATGGAGAAGAGCAGAGGCCCTAGGACTGAACCTTGCAGGACTCCGACAGAGGGTGTGGTGAGGAGGTGGTGTGCGAGTGGGAAACGCTGAATGTCCTGTCTGTTAGGTATGACAAGATCCAAGATAGGGCCAAAGTCAGTGATGCCAAGGGATGCGAATGTCTGTAATAATAGGGATTGGTCCACTGTGGCAAAGGCAGAGGACAGGTCCAGGAGGAGGAAGACATAGTGTCGCTTGGCTTTGGCAGTCAGTAGGTCATTGGTGACTTTAGTTAGGGCAGTTTCACTGGAGAGGTGCGGCCGGAAGCCAGATTGTAAGCGGTCGAAGAGGGAGCAAAAAGAGAGGTGGGAGAACAGTTTAAGATGGACGTGTTGTTCCAGTAGTTTTGAGGCATAGGGGAGAAATGATATGGGGTGATAGCTATATGCAGAGGATGGGTCAAGAGAGGGCTTTTTGAGGATGGGAGTGATTGAGGCATATTTAAAGCTTGAGGGGGAAAACACCAGTTGTTAGTGATACGTTGAAGAGATGGGTTACGGTTGGAATGAAGTGGGATGGGATTGGGTCAAGTGCACAGGTAGTGAGATGTGATCTTGAGAGTAGAGTGGAGAGTCGATCTTCTGTAATGGTGAAGTTGGTTTTGGAGGAGGGCTGGTCAGTTAGGAAGAAGGGCACTGGGGGTTGTCAACCAAAACGCTCTCTGAAGTTATCAATCTTCTGCTTGAAAAATGAGGCAAAGTCTTCAGCTGAGATGAGTGGAGAGGGTGCTGGGGGACGGAGGAGAGAATTGAAAGTGTTGAATAACTGTTTACGGTTGTGAGAGAGGGAGGATATGAGAGATGAGAAGTAGGTTTGTTGTGCTGTGGCGAGTGTGGCCTTGAAAGTAGTGAGGGACTGTTTGAATGTGATGAAGTTCTCGTTGGACTGGGATCTTTTCCATCTCCGCTCAGTAGTCCTGGAAGCTCACCTCAGTTCTTTGGTCAGGCTGGTGTGCCAGGGCTGTCTGTTGATTTTGCGAGCTTTGGTATGTGTGAGAGGGGCGACTGATTCCAGAGCTGCAGCTATTGTGGTGTTATATAGAGCGGCAGCAACATCCGCATTGTGTAGGGAACTTATGTCTCTAAGAGGGAGAAGGAATTCGGAGAGTGTAGATTGAGGTGTTTAAGATTTCTGCGAGGGTGTGCAAGCTTGTGGAGTGGGGATTGTGGACAACGAGTGGAGAGGGAAGAGAACGTGAGTAGGTTGTGGTCAGAAAGAGGAAGAGGTAAGTTAGAGAGGTTAGATAGGGAGCAGAAGCGGGTGAAGATTTGGCCCAGTGTGTGGCCATCTATGTGAGTGGCTGCAGAAGACCATTGATTGAGGCCGAAGGAGAAAGTGAGAGATAGTAATAACCCCCCATGATCCTATAATGCCCCAAGTGGAACTGAAGCTTGCTGATCAACAGGCAGAAGAATAGTACTCCTGCATAAGTGTGCACAGAGTGGTGTAAGCACTCTGGAGGCAGAAGCACAGAGCTCCTGCATAAGTGTACAGAGAGTGGTGTAAGAACTCGGCAGGCACAAGCACAGTGCTCCTGCATAAGTGTGCAGAGTGGGGTAAGCATTAGGCAGGCAGAAGAACTGCGCTCCTGCATAAGCGTGCAGAGTGGTGCAAGCACTTCAGCCTGCTGACCAGCGCACTTCAGAGCAGTTTTTCTATCGATCAGGAACCTGTGCTGATTCATGCTGCCGTAAGTGGTGTGAATTGTAACCTGGCTAGGGTTGAGCATTCCGATATTTTGTTCCCATAGACTTACATTGGATTTCAGGTATCGGACTCGGGTTTCGGTATCGGAATGCTCAACCCTAAACCTGGCTGAATGTGTGCAGCTTGTACAATACGCTTTGTAATGCTCCGGTGTTTCACAGAAATCATACTTTTATATCTAGCTGGAGAGCAAAGCCAGAGTCATGTCTGTCTCCGCTGCTGGCCGTCTCTTCCCAGCACCGCTGCAGGTGATTGACCATGCTCTTCCTATGCACAGAAAGGAGAGACCTGTCAATCACCTCTGGCAGCGCTGGGAAGAGCCGGCCGGTGACAGAGCCGGAGGAATATCCCGGGCTGTAATTGTGCCACCAGGCTCTCATTTATGCTGCCGGTAGTCTGGACAGCATGAATCAGGTGACAGGTTCCCTTTATCACAAAAAAAAGTAACGGTACATTATATAATTTATTATTTTAATAAAATGGGTGGAAAGAGGGGGAAGGGAGGGTCGTTGGCTCTGAAATTGGCACAGAAAACCCCATTTTCAAATACCTTAGTGAACTCCATTAGCAGAAGGGGTGTAGTACTCAGGACCCCCCTCAATAATCCGGGGCAGAGAGCATTACATGTCTCTATATTATATGAACTACCCACTGATTGCAATAAGCATGGTGTAATGCCTTTTAGTCCCTGTGGTGGCGCTGCAAGAAAAATGTGAACACTTACTGCTGGGTTCTACCACACTGTAGCTTGCAGGTGGTCCCAGTACGGAGAGGCCCTGTGATCAGCTTACTGCAGGTGAACACCTATAAGACGAGGACTGGTCAAAATATTCATGCTCCTTATTTTAATGGCACGAAAAACATTTCGATAATATCAAACATCTCTGCCCCGATACTTGTACAAGGGAAAATCTGGCAAATATGAGCCATGGAGGTTATTGTATACTCATTGCAGACATTAATGCGCCCCCTTGTGGCCAAATTCTGGAAGCAATGTCAAATAAAAAAATAAAAAAAAACTACTGGCAGAATGTCTGCATTATTCATTATTAGGCCACATTCACACGTTCCGTATTTGGTCATCATTTCAGCGCAGTTTTTTTTAACCCCTTAGTGACAGAGCCAATTTGGTACTCCATGACCGGGCCAATTTTTACAATTCTGACCACTGTCTCTTTATGAGGATATAACTCTGGAACGCTTCCACGGATCTTCGCGATTCTGAGATTGTTTTCTCGTGACATATTGTACTTCATGATAGTGGTAAAAGTTCTTTGATATGACTTGCGTTTATTTATGAAAAATGGAAAAATCGCAAAAATTTTGCAATTTTAAAAATTTTAATTTTTATGCCCTTAAATCAGAGAAATATGTCACACAAAATACTTAATAAATAACATTTCCCACATGTCTACTTTACATCAGCACAATTTTGGAACCCAAATTTTTTTTTTGTTAGGAAGTTATAAGGGTTAAAAGTTGACCAGCGATTTCTCATTTTTACACCACCATTTTATTTTAGGGACCACATCACATTTCAAGTCACTTTGAGGGGTCTATACGATAGAAAATATCCAAAAGTGACATCATTCTAAAAACTGCACCCCTCAAGGTGCTCAAAACCACATTCAAGAAGTTTATTAACCCTTCAGGTGCTTCACAGGAACTGAAGCAACGTGGAAGGAAAAAAAATGAACATTTAACTTTTTTTCGCAAACATTTCACTTCAGAACCAATTTGTTTTATTTTCACCAGTGTAAAAAGAGAAAATGAATCACAAAATTTGATGTGCAATTTATCCTGAGTACGCCGATACCCCATATGTGGGGGGGAACTACTGTTTGGGCGCATGGCAGGGCTCAGAAGGGAAGGAGTGCCGTTTTGACTTTTTCGATGCAGAATTGGCTGGACTTGAGATCGGACGCCATGTCACATTTGGAGAGCCCCTGATGTGCCTAAACAGTGGAAACCCCCAATTCTAACTCCAACCCTAACCTCAACACACCCCTAACCCTAATCCCAACCCTAATCATAACCCTAACCACAAACCTAACCCTAACACACCCCTAACCCTAATCCCAACCCTAACCATAACCACAAACCTAACCCTAACACACCCCTAACCCTAATCCCAACCCTAATCATAACCCTAACCACAACCCTAACCCCATCTCTAGCCCCAACGCTAACCCTAACTTAAGCCCAACTCACTTTAGCCCAGCTCTAACCCCAATGGAAATAAATACTTTTTATATTTTATTATTTTTCCCTAAGGGGGTGATAAAGGGGGGGCTTGATTTACTATTTTTTTTTATTTTGATCACTGCAATAGGGTCTATCACAGTGATCAAAATGAACTAATAGGGAAAATTTCCTATTGTTGACGGGTGCGCATGCGCCTGCCCTTTTCTCCCGGAAGAAGCCGGCGGGCCTGGAAACTGCATGGGGGCATGGAGGGACCACGGAGGTACCGGGGAGGATTGGGGGACCCTATTTCTCTCTTCTCTGTTGTGCGATCACATCAGGAGAGAAATTAAATGGAAAATCAGACTTTTTTCTTTTGCGGTCGCCGTTATACGGTTAATAACGGCAATCACAACACCGGGGTCGGTAAAAACCAACCCAAATCATGTTCTCTGGGGTCTCAGCTACCCCCAGCAGCCGAAACCACAAAGTAATTCTGACGCTGGGGGGCACTATAACCTTTAACCTCAGCGCCGTTAATTAACGGCGCTGTGGTTTAAGTACCCTTAACTGCCGCCGTTAAAAGGCGTATTGGCGGTCGTTATGGGGTTAATACAAAACCAGGAGTGGGTGATAAATCCAGAAGTGGTGATGGGTTTCTATTACACTTTTCCTCTGATTGTTCCTCTCCTGGTTTTGGCTTACAAATACTCATGTAAAATACTGAACGTGTGAACATAGCCAAAGAATAATAGATTTTTAGCATGAAGAAATAACACATTTACGGTACATTTTAGCTCTGCATAAGACGTGCTCAGGTCACTGTAAAAGAAGTGCTGTCAGTGACAATCTGAGGGTGCACTCCTAATGCAGGAGGAGGAGGAGAAATGTGGAAGGAGAAAGGAGGGGAAGAAAGGTGGAAGGAGAAAGGAGGAGGAGGTGGAGAAAAGTGGAATGAGGAGGAGGAGAAAGGTTGAAGGAGAGAGAAAGGAGGAGGAGAAAGGTGGAAGGAGGAGAAAGGTGGAAGAAGGAGGAGAAAGGTGGAAGAAGGAGGAGAAAGGTGGTGGAAGGAGGAGAAAGGTGGAAGGAGAAGAAAGGTGGAAGTAGAAAGGAGGAGGAGAAAGGTGGAAGAAAGACAGGAGGAGGAGAAAGGTGGAAGGAGAAAGGAGGAGAAAGGTTGAAGGAGAAAGGTGGAAGGAGAAAGGAGGAAGGTGGAAGGAGAAAGGAGGAAGGAGAAAGGAGGAGGATGGAAGGAGAAAGGTGGAAGGAGAAAGGTGGAAGAAGGAGGAGGAGGTAGGAGAAGTAGAAGTAGGAGAAAGGTGGAACGAGGAGAAAGAGGAGGAAAGAGAAGAAGGAGAACAACAACAACAACCAGTTCTTTACTTGACCTCCCTGGGTCCAGGGGCCGGGCAGAGTCTCCGATGCTAATGCCGTCAACTTAGGCAGATTCGCTGAGCTGTCAAAGTGACATCAGCACTGTAGCCAAACACTGATACTGGGAGCAGTGATGGAGACTCCGCGCTGAACCTGGGGACGGTGAATAAAGTCAGTTTTTTGTTTGTTTTTTTAAAACAAACTGCAGACGGTGGGAAGGTGGTTTCCGAAACAGAAAATCCCTTTAAGATATTGATGGCATAGCCAAAAGTCCCCCATACACATTTGATAGCTGTCGAATGATGGTTGGGCCAAGAGCTACCTCCCCCGACAATCCCATACTAAAGGAATGCCTGGTGTTCCTCTGTTCTCTAAGAAAGACGTGCCGGAATCATCTGCCGCTGACTTATCTGGAGAAGAAAAGGATCAAGGATTGAAAATCAATCTGGATGGATCCTTCTCTCCCGACCATCCTCTGTTGGGGGACAGTTGGAGTCCCCCATACACAGACTCAGCTGATACCGGTAATGACCACTAAAGCTCCGGTGCTGAACTCAAAGCATAACTAATACATAATTGTCTACAGTTTCCCCAATGTAAAAAAAAACTCTTAAAAAGGAACCAGTCAGCAGAATTTTGCCACCTAATCTGACAGCAGCGTAATGTAGAGACCCTGATTCCAGTGATGTGTCACTTACTGGGCCGATTGCTGTAGTTTTGATAATATCAGTTTTATCAGCAAGAGATGATCTCTAGAGGACTAGTAAACCTGCCGCCATGTAGTCCTCCATATTCATGGGCTCTGTATAACCCCCACCCCGACTGGCCACTTTCTGTGTTCACTGTGCATAGGCAGGAAGCAGCCAATCAGTTGTATGGGCAGGGTTATACACAGCTCAGCATTTGGAGAACTGCTAGATCTGTAGCAGATAAAACAGCAATTTTAACAAAACTGCAGCAAGTAGCCCAGTAAGGGACATCACTGGAATCAGGGTCTTTGCCCCTACATCATGATGCTCTCAAATGGGAAAGCAAATACCTAGTGACAGATTCCCTTTAAAACTAAACCTAGAATAATTTTATAGGTTTTGTCCTCTCCAATTGTCTGATCGAGCAGCTGATCGCACAAGATTCGGGATGGCTGGAGGTAACTGCACATTTCTCCAGCAGTGGCCACTACAGGAGAAATATGGTATTGCGTACGGCCCATTCTACAGAATGGTCATTGTGTCATACAGTCCTCCAAAACAGGAGCCACTCTCACAAACACGTACAGGAGGATGGTTTTAAATAAGTGGGCATGGGTGGTCTTAATGCCCCCAAAGATGGATATTACTCTTCAGCAATAAATAACGAGATGCAGACACAAGGATATAGTGAGAGCTTTAATGGTACAAAATGAGTACAGCTACAATTTAGGCATTTCCCTGGAAACTATTAAAAGATTGATCTCTGTAGTATTCGCCTAGAGAGAACACGAGATAATCACGCGACAAGGAGACAGCCATCTTGTGGGAGGAGTCAGTGACATCACCGAAGCGCTCCGTCGAGAGTGGACAGAAAGCCTTCTCATTCATGTAAGTGCGGCCTCCTCCATGGCCGCCCCCTGCAGGTCGTAAGCATCAGGTGTTCGGATTTAGCATCTAAAATTTGCCTGTTAGATGAAGATATAAAACCAGATGGCTCCCATCCCTCTGGCGCCCCTGATTACGGGGTATTGGAGGTGGAGGGGGGTAAACACGGCACTCCAAGGCTCTGCTGACTGCAGAGCGCACACTCACGGCAGCCATTATCATTTCCGTCTGTCCTGTAAACACATGTGCATCTATGTATATATAAATATAACACTGGATCGTCGACCTGGGCACCAGCGGGCGCCGGGGCACCAGCGGGCACACCCAATACAGTGAAAAAGGGTTACGCTTTAATGTCATTTACAGAATTTTAGGCCCGGGTGTCTTCAGGTTGCCATGTAGGTTAAGAAGGATGCTGGGACCACTGTACAGGCCCCTCTACATGAATTACATCTGTATGACGCCCTAATACTAGAGTTCCTGCAGTGCTCATTAGGGGGCAGGAAAATTACTTCCTGTATATGCTCCTCCCCTCCACGAGCCCTTCTGTCCAATGAGGAAAGCCCAGATGAGTCACATGACACTGCTCTGTAGTTCTGACTGTTTCTAAGAGGGGAACTCGCTTCTTCTAACCCCAAATAAAGGCAACCACCAATTAAGGTTTGTTTGGGCCTTCGTGAAGCACTAAATTTTATTATTTTGGTGACTGTATGGAGGGTTTGTTTATAGATTTTTGGCATTTTTGGAGGAGGTCCATTTAAATAACTTTTTTTTTTTTTTTTCAGTGTGAATATTAGAAAAACATTTTTTACCTTTTCAGGATTTTCATGCACTACACTGAATAAAACATTAGATGCCCGATGCTTAGACCAGTTTTCTTAAAATGACACAAAAATGTTACGACTTATCCTGATTTTACAGCAGTCCTGGTCAGCTTCAACAAAGTAAATGGAACAAGAGCGGGACGAGGCACGGAGAAGACCTCCCTGCAAATTCTTACGAAATTTACTCCACCTTCGTAGCATAAATGTTGCCATAAATCTACTCCAGTCCCCGACTGGAGTAACATATCTTGCAAAGCTGCTTGCCAGTTGTAGGATGAGCCCGATTAAGCGGCATTTGCCTCTTAAGGAATTTGGTGCTCCATTTATAATTGCATTTCGTTTTTGCTGTTTTTTGTCATTTGCACCTTATTTTTTTTTTAAATTTTGCACCCTTTTGAAAGTCTATTTTATGAGTTCTCCTGCTTTGTTTCTTTTTTGCTGTTTTTTTTTTAATGCTTGTCATTGTGTGTACAGTTTAAGGTTTCCAGAAGGTTTTGTCCGATTTCATCAATTACGGCAATTTTACAAAGAGGCTCAATTTTTCTGCGGATGTCCTCCAATCCGTCTCTTCCTTGGAGGAGTTAATATAAGTCTGAATTTTTTGGCGCACATCGTGTGTCATTTTTTACAGAACATGCGACTTTTTGAACTAAAAAAATAGCACAGAAAAAAAAAGTTTTTAAAGCAACATTCAGTGACCTAGTGCATTTATTTGAAAAATTTGAAGGAAAAAACCATCAACGATACAATAAGACAAAAGACAAAAATCATAAATCTTGTGTGAACACCTAATAGGTGGAAGCTCCTTGTTTTTTTACATAGTGTTTCCACAAGAAAATATATTTTATATTAAATTGTCCTTAATTTTTTTTTCATTTTGCTGACTTTTATTATAGTTTTTTTTTATCCTAGTTAGGGATTACAATTATAATGTATTATTAAACTCCTTACACTACATATACAATACATTATATCATAAAAGCAGACTCAGTACACACAGCCTTCAGAAACAGCGCCACCCCTGACCATGGGTCATGTGTGGTATTGCAACTCCGCTCCATTCAATTTTTATTAAAGTTGCAACACCAGACACAACCCATTGTCAGGGGTGGAAATGGCAATGTTTTAGGTTTTTCTAATCCTGGACAACCTCCTTTAAGGACTGGCTATGATTAGACACTCAAGCCCCTGCTTTAGATTGGTGTGGGACATCAGTTTGGGGCTTTTTCTACATGGACTATGGCTACTTAAGGACCACAGTTAAAAAGCGCATTGGCAGTCATCATGGGGTTATGAGCAGAACTGTTCCCCCGGTTCTGTCTAGATAGGACATCATACAGATACTACAGTTTAGAGGGAACCTGTGTAACAGACGGATCCTACCCCTAAGGGTCTTTACTAAATGGATAAGATGGGACAGGACAAAATGTACTTGTCCGATCTGCCTAGACGTTGATTATCAGCACTTCTGCCAACCAAGGCATCTGGGCAGCAGAAGAAAGGTCCGATATCCGCTCATCTAACGTCTACAGAAGACCGGTGCTCCGCTACGGCAGCACATCTCCTGTATTTGCTACATTGGCCGCTTGTCTTCACTTGCATATATCACTGTATTACAGAAATGACCTCAGTAATTACAATCCACGACATGAAGGCTTCAGCGCTCGCCTTGTAATACGCGGTCAATGGTCCGTCACGTCACGAGACGGACTCGTCTTTCGCAGCTGTGGATCTCGTCTTCCTTTTTTCAGTCCACCACAGATGTCCACATCGTCTTGAGACGCAAACTCGGGGCCACGGATACGATCCGCTCAGGATCAGCAATATATCCAAAGCAGTAATAATTCACATTTTACGTGATAAAAGAGAAAAACAACAAAGACATAAAAATAGGGAGAAGAGTAAGAAAAAAATTCACTGTCCCGGAGGGGGAAGAATCAGGTCACAACAAGGTACAGTGGTGAGACTGATGACATTAAGAAGGGGCATGGCTGGGATCTGATGGTACTAATAGGGGGCAGAGCAGTAAAAAGTTCTTAGATTGTAGAAATACTAATCACCGAAGCTGGTCACAGACTAAATACTCATATATGCGTGTTTCGTCTCCAGAGAGACCAGGGTATCTATGAGATGATCATCCGGATAGTTCCTTTTAAGATCTCCTTCTACTTGGGAGTCAGCAGGCTGCTTAATTTACTTCAACCTTCCCCCCAAAAATTTGAATGTTTCTATCCAAAGTCTCAAGTCCCCATTTTGTGTAAGTGATATTCTGTGGTAGTTCTGAGTTGAGATAGAAAAAGGCCAAATCCAAAATTCCCCAAATTCACCATTTCTTAAGGGAGTGAAGTCATGCAAGCCAAACAGACTTAGAAACGAGACCCTGGGGGGTTGTTTGGCTTCTGGGAGGACAGATACGTAGACACCTCTCCAGTCGCTTGGTGTGAAGGTGTTTTTTTTTTTTTCCGGTGTTCTCACCAGAAGGCTAGAGGGTGATGAAGCTAAATATCTGGGGCTCTTGTTGTTTGCACTGGGGCCCACTGTAGGGTTTCATCGCTTTCATGATGGTCCACAAAGAAAAAACGTCTGTTCTGAGCCAGTCAGACACTTCTTCTCCAAGTAGGGGGATCTCAAGTGAAGGATCGAGAGATGAGCTGTTGATTTGGGTTCTTCACATTAAGAGATCGCTGCTCTGAAAATCCCCCCCCAAAAGGTTGTAAGTAAAGGGCTCCCAGGTTTGTAAGATGGGTGACGAGAAGAGGGTGCTTTGAGTCATGCTTAACATGGTGCAAAGTCCAAAATGCACAAATGTGACAGGAACACACCTTCACTGGGTCGAGGGGTCGATTCCGGATCATGCTCCGTCAATAAGAACTGGCGGATGGGAGGGTCAGTCTTTTCCCAATATAGATGCTGCAATGACAAAAACACATCAGCGGACACCCGGCAAAGTCAGCCCTCTTATAATGGCACGCAAAGAGTGATTATCCAATAGGTCTCGTTCCGATGACCCGTTCCCTTTAACTTGGGATTTTATGTTAAATTTATTTGATATGGAAAAAACAAATATTTTCTATATAAAATAAAAGAGAAGAAATCTTGCACTTTTCACACTGGCCACTAGGGTAATGTTAGACTCCTATTGTGAGTTCTGTCTTATCTACTGTATATAGAGGTGTTATCAGTCATTGTACAGGAGGGGGAGGAGGTGAGCTGTGACAACACCTATTGTGAATGGTGGATCTTGTGTTATCTACTGTATATAGAGGTGTTATCAGTCATTGTACAGGAGGAGGAGGTGAGCTGTGACATCACCTATTGTGAATGGTGGATCCGGTGTTATCTACTGTATATAGAGGTGTTATCAGTCATTGTACAGGAGGAGGAGGTGAGCTGTGATATCACCTATTGTGAATGGTGGATCCTGTGTTATCTACTGTATATATAGAGGTGTTATCAGTCATTGTACGGGAGGAGATGAGCTGTGATATCACCTATTGTGAATGGTGGATCCTGTGCTATCTACTGTATATAGAGGTGTTATCAGTCATTGTACAGGAGGAGGAGGTGAACTGTGACATCACCTATTGTGAATGGTGGATCCTGTGTTATCTACTGTATATAGAGGTGTTATCATCATTGTACAGGAGGAGGAGGAGGTGAGCTGTGACATCACCTATTGTGAATGGTGGATCCTGTGTTATCTACTGTATATAGAGGTGTTATCAGTCATTGTACAGGAGGAGATGAGCTGTGACATCACTATTGTGAATGGTGGATCCTGTGTTATCTACTGTATATAGAGGTGTTATCAGTCATTGTACAGGAGGTGAGCTGTGACATCACCTATTGTGAATGGTGGATCCTGTGTTATCTACTGTATATAGAGGTGTTATTAGTCATTGTACGGAGGAGGAGGTGAGCTGTGACATCACCTATTGTGAATGGTGGATCCTGTGCTATCTACTGTATATAGAGGTGTTATCAGTCATTGTACAGGAGGTGAGCTCTGACATCACCTATTGTGAATGGTGGATCCTGTGTGTTATCTACTGTATATAGAGGTGTTATAGTCATTGTACGAGGAGGAGGTGAGCTGTGACATCACCTATTGTGAATGGTGGATCCTGTGTTATCTACTGTATATAGAGGTGTTATCAGTTATTGTACAGGAGGAGGTGAGCTGTGACATCACCTATTGTGAATGGTGGATCCTGTGTTATCTACTGTATATAGAGGTGTTATCAGTCATTGTACAGGAGGAGAGGTGAACTGTGACATCACCTATTGTGAATGGTGGATCCTGTTTATCTACTGTATATAGAGGTGTTATCAGTCATTGTACAGGAGGAGGAGGTGAGCTGTGACATCACCTATTGTGAATGGTGGATTCTGTGTTATCTACTGTATATAGAGGTGTTATCAGTCATTGTACAGGAGGAGGAGGTGAGCTGTGACATCACCTATTGTGAATGGTGGATCCTGTGTTATCTACTGTATATAAGGTGTTATCAGTCATTGTACGGGATCAGTGGACTGTAGAATCACCTATTGTGATTCTGGTCTTATCTACTGTATATAGGTGTTATCAGTCATTGTACAGGGGAGGAGGTGAGCTGTGACAACACCTATTGTGAATGGTGGATCTTGTGTTATCTACTGTATATAGAGGTTATCAGTCATTGTACAGGAGGAGGAGGTGAGCTGTGACATCACCTATTGTGAATGGTGGATCCTGTGTTATCTACTGTATATAGAGGTGTTATCAGTCATTGTACAGGAGGAGGTGAGCTGTGACATCACCTATTGTGAATGGTGGATCCTGTGTTATCTACTGTATATAGAGGTGTTATCAGTCATTGTACAGGAGGGAGGTGAGCTGTGACATCACCTATTGTGAATGGTGGATCTGTGTTATACACTGTATATAGAGGTGTTATCAGTCATTGTACAGGAGGAGGAGGTGAGCTGTGAATCACCTATTGTGAATGGTGGATCCTGTGTTATTACTGTAAATAGAGGTGTTATCAGTCATTGTACAGGAGGAGGAGGTGAGCTGTGACATCACCTTTGTGAATGGTGGATCCTGTGTTATCTACTGTATATAGAGGTGTTATCAGTCATTGTACAGGGAGGAGGTGAGCTGTGACATCACCTATTGTGAATGGTGGATCCTGTGTTATCTACTGTATATAGAGGTGATTATCAGTCATTGTACAAGGAGGAGGAGGTGAGCTGTGACATCACCTATTGTGAATGGTGGATCCTGTGTTATCTACTGTATATAGAGGTATTATCAGTCATTGTACAGGAGGAGGAGGTGAGCTGTGATATCACCTATTGTGAATGGTGGATCCTGTGTTATCTATGTATATAGAGGTGTTATCAGTCATTATACAGGAGGAGGTGAGCTGTGACATCACCTATTGTGAATGGTGGATCTGTGTTATCTACTGTATATAGAGGTGTTATCAGTCATTGTAAGGAGGAGGAGGTGAGCTGTGACATCACCTATTGTGAATGGTGGATCCTGTGTTATCTACTGTATATAGAGGTGTTATCAGTCATTGTACAGGAGGAGGAGGTGAGCTGTGAATCACCTATTGTGAATGGTGGATCCTGTGTTATCTACTGATATATATAAGGTGTTATCAGTCATTGTACGAGGAATGAGCTGTGAATCACCTATTTGAATGTGGATCCTGTCTATCTACTGTATATAGAGTGTGTATCAGTCATTGTACAGGAGAGGAGGTGAACTGTGACATCACCTATTTGTGAATGGTGGATCCTGTGTTATATACTGTATATAAGAGGTTGTTATCACTCATTGTACAGAGGAGAGGAGTTGAGCTGTGACATCACCTATTGTGAATGTGGATCCAGTGTTATCTACTGTATATAGAGGTGTTATCATCATTGTACAGGAGGAGATGAGCTGTGACATCACCTATTGTGAATGGTGGATCCTGTGTTATCTACTGTATATAGAGGTGTTATCAGTCATTGTACAGGAGGTGAGCTGTGACATCACCTATTGTGAATGGTGGATCCTGTGTTATCTACTGTATATAGAGGTGTTATTAGTCATTGTACCGGAGGAGGAGGTGAGCTGTGACATCACCTATTGTGAATGGTGGATCCTGTGCTATCTACTGTATATAGAGGTGTTATCAGTCATTGTACAGGAGGTGAGCTCTGACATCACCTATTGTGAATGGTGGATCCTGTGTTATCTACTGTATATAGAGGTGTTATTAGTCATTGTACCGGAGGAGGAGGTGAGCTGTGACATCACCTATTGTGAATGGTGGATCCTGTGTTATCTACTGTATATAGAGGTGTTATCAGTTATTGTACAGGAGGAGGTGAGCTGTGACATCACCTATTGTGAATGGTGGATCCTGTGTTATCTACTTATATAGAGGTGTTATCAGTCATTGTACAGAGGAGAGTGAACTGTGACATCACCTATGTGAATGGTGGATCCTGTGTTATCTACTGTATATAGAGGTGTTATCAGTCATTGTACAGGAGGAGGAGGTGAGCTGTGACATCACCTATTGTGAATGGTGGATTCTGTGTTATCTACTGTATATAGAGTGTTATCAGTCATTGTACAGGAGGAGGAGGTGAGCTGTGACATCACCTATTGTGAATGTGGATCCTGTGTTATCTACGTATATAAAGGTGTTTTTCAGTCATTGTACAGGAGGAGGAGGTGAGCTGTGACATCACCTATTGTGAATGGTGGATCCTGTGTTATGTACTGTGTTATCAGTCATTGTACAGGAGGAGGAGGTGAGCTGTGACATCACCTATTGTGAAATGGTGGATCCTGTGTTATCTACTGTATATAGAGGTATCAGTCATTGTACAGGAGGAGGAGGTGAGCTGTGATATCACCTATTGTGAATGGTGGATCCTGTGTTATCTACTGTATATAGAGGTGTTATCAGTCATTTGTACAGGAGGAGGTGAGCTGTGACATCACCTATTATGAAAGGTGGATCCTGTGTTATCTGCTGTATATAGAGGTGTTATCAGTCATTGTACAGGAGGAGGAGGTGAGCTGTGACATCACCTATTATGAAAGGTGGATCCTGTGTTATCTGCTGTATATAGAGGTGTTATCAGTCATTGTACAGGAGGAGGAGGTGAGCTGTGACATCACCTATTGTGAATGGTGGATCCTGTGTTATTTACTGTATATAGAGGTGTTATCAGTCATTGTACAGGAGGAGGAGGTGAGCTGTGACATCACCTATTGTGAATGGTGGATCCTGTGTTATCTACTGTATATAGAGGTGTTATCAGTCATTGTACAGGAGGAGGAGGTGAGCTGTGACATCACCTATTGTGAATGGTGGATCCTGTGTTATCTACTGTATATAGAGGTGTTATCAGTCATTGTACAGGAGGAGGAGGTGAGCTGTGACATCACCTATTGTGAATGGTGGATCCTGTGTTATCTACTGTATATAGAGGTGTTATCAGTCATTGTACAGGAGGAGGAGGTGAGCTGTGACATCACTTATTGTGAATGGTGGATCCTGTGTTATCTAAAATATATGTAGGGGTGTTTATAGACCTGTCATTGTAATCTAGTCTGTGATCACAATGAGACTGCTGAAAAGTCCTATGTACAGAGAAGGCAGTGTGAATCTATTACTAGGCCTAGTGGCCAGTGTGAATATTGCAAAATTTCTATAATTTTTTTAAATATATTTATGTGGGAAATAAAATCATTTTTATTAAATTCATTTAGCATAAGAATAATTTTAAAGCAGAACTCTTACTTTTCAGAAAATCTACATACAACCAAAGTAAAAATTTGCTTTCTGTCTCCACAGAGAATAAAACGGAATAATTTAGTTCATAATCAGAATGAGAAAACAGTAAAGAAAACTTTTTTTTGGAAACTTTCCACATCTTGTATAGATTGCAGCTAAAGATTTGTTCAGCAAAATTCGAGTTTTTCAATGATAAATCTGTTCTCTGGAGTCCTGAGCTCGGAGCTTCCTATTGTTCAAGGGCCGGATCCAAGCAGCTCCCGACCCGTGCGGGTCATTCTGCACACTCACAATGACTTGTCACCTAAGGGGGCTATAGTTGGAGACCACCCATTTTTGAAAGGTCCCAGTGAATAACTGCAGCTATATGTAAAGAACGCTTACTCATTGTGTACTGCCTATTAAAAGGTCCTTTGGGAGAGCAAACTAGTATGGCGTCTTTAGGGAAATGCTCCCATAAAGAAGTATTAGAGAAGATTTAGTAAGGGGAACACGTGGTACATAGCCAACCAGAACCCGAATGCACAGCAATGCAGAAACACTACTGCATGGTAGAATCACATTATTAGGAGCATGGTGCCTATATCGGGCACTCGAGACACAGTTCTCTTGCACCTGAGCACTGGTACTATCGACATCCATAAGGGGAGGCCATCAGAGCGACAGCAATAACTATATTCATAAGAGAGACCATCAGAGTTCCAGCTCTAACTACATCCATAGGAGAAACCATCACAGCTCCAGCACTAACTACATCCATAACAGAGACCATCAGAGCATCAGGACTAACTACAATCAAAGATATGACCATCAGAGCACCAACACTAACAACATCCATAGCAGAGACCATCAGAGCGCCAGTACCAACTACATTCATAGGAGAGACCATCAGAGTGCCAGCACTAACTATTTACAGTAGAGACCATCAAAGCATCAGCACTAACTACACCCATAGCTTAGATTATCAAAGGACAAGCTCTAACTACATCCATAGTAGAGACCATCAGTGCTCCAGCACTATGTACATTCATAGGTGAATGGAAGGAAGAATGGAGGGTGGCACTCACCAGATAAAATCCAGCATTTGGCAAATTTAAAACCTCTTTGGCAGGACAGTGGAGTGTGAGGACAACGGCCGTTTCGCGCAGTTGCGCTTCTACGGGTCACTATGACCCGTAGAAGCGCAACTGCGCGAGACGGCCGTCATCCTCACACTCCACTGCCCTGCCGAAGAGGTTTTAAATTTGCCAAATAAATGCTGGATTTTATCTGGTGAGTGCCACCTCCATTCTTTCTTCCATGGACATACTGAGCTGTTTTTTTCTAGGGTGAGCACCCGAAGATTGGGGTACATTGGCCTGCAGCGTGTTGTGATTATATCGCCGGAGGAGGCGTAGTGGCAGTGCTCGTCACTTCGTACTCTTGTGGACTACATTCATAGGTGAGACCATCAGAGTGCCTTCACTAACTATCCATAGTGGAGACAATCAAAGCATCAGCACTAACTTCATCCATATTGAAGACCATTAGAGCACCTGCACTAACTACAATAATAGCAGAGACCAGAGCGCAGGCATTAATTACATCCATAGGAGAGACCATAGAAGCATCGCTGCTAAAAGCATCCAGAAGAGTGACCATAAGAGTGCCAGCATTAACTACACCATAGGAGAGACCATCAGAGCTCTAGCACCAACTTTATACACAGTGGAGTCGATCAGAGCACCAGAACTTACTACATCCATGGGAGAGAACATATCAGCAGTAACATGGCGTTTGCAGTATTCAATAAGCAGATCATACATTAAGGACATTTCCAGCGATTAGACATACCCAAGCCCCAGGGCCAGGACGTGGGAGATGAACAGAGAAGGGATGAAAACTTTCAGGAATTCTGCAGAGAAAATTCCCCCTTTCTTCATGGCTCCTGTCTTTCTCATACTCAGAGACACTGACCTCTTGGGGTGTCGGAAATGAAACTCCCTGGTGAAAAAAATAAACATAAATAAATGTACATTGCTCAAAAAAATAAAGGGAACACTCAAATAACACATCCTAGATCTGAATGAATGAAATATTCTCTTTGAATACTTTGTTCTGTACAAAGTTGAATGTGCTGACACCAAAATCACACAAAAATCATCAATGGAAATCAAATTTATTAACCAATGGAGGCCTGGATTTGCAGTCACACACATAATTAAAGTGGAATGTAATGTCCTTAAAACAAGTCAAAATGATGCTCAGTAGTGTGTGTGGACTCCACGTGCCTGTATGACCTCCCTACTGTACAACGCCTGGACATGCTCCTGATGAGGCGGTGGATGGTCTCCTGAGGGATCTCCTTCCAGACCTGGACTAAAGCATCTGCCAACTCCTGGACAGTCTGTGGTGCAACGTGACATGCGGCCCTCGAAAGAAATGCCACCCACACCATTACTGACCCACCGCCAAACCGGTAAAGCTGAAGGATGTTGCAGGCAGCAGATCGCTCTCCACGGCATCTCCAGACTCTGTCACATGGGCTCAGTGTGAACCTGCTTTCATCTGTGAAGAGCACAGGGCACCAGTGGCGAATTTGCCAATCCTTGTGTCCAGTGGCAAATGCCAAGTGTCCTGAATGGTGTTGGGCTGTGAGCACAACCCCCATCTGTGGACGTCGGGCCCTCAGACCATCCTCATGGAGTCGGTCTCTAACCGTTTGTGCAGACACATGCACATTTGTGGCCTGCTGGAGGTCATTTTGCTGGGCTCTGGCAGTGCTCCTCCTGTTCCTCCTTTCACATTGGCGGAGGTAGCGGTCCTGCTGCTGGGTTGTTGCCCTCCTACAGCCCCCTCCACATCTCCTGGTGTACTGGCCTGTCTCCTGGTAGCGCCTCCATCCTCTGGACACTACGCTGACAGACACAGCAAACCTTCTTGCCACAGCTCGCATTGATGTGCCATCCTGGATGAGCTGCACTACCTGAGCCACTTGTGTGGGTTGTAGAGACCGTCTCATGCTACCACGAATGTGAAAGCACAACCGACATTTAAAAGTGACCAAAGCATCAGCCAGGAAGCATTGGTACAGAGATGTGGCCTGTGGTCCCCACCTGCAGAACCTCTCCCTTATGGTGTGTGTCTTGATAATTGCCATTAATTTCCATCTGTTGTCTATTCCATTTGCACAACAGCATGTGAAATTGATTGTCAATCAGTGTTCCTTCCTAAGTGGAGTTTGATTTCACAGAAGTTTGATTTACTTGGAGTTATATTCTGTTGCTTAAGTGTTCCCTTTATTTTTTTGAGCAGTGTATATATATCACCAAAGAGGTTAGGACAAGTCCTAGGACAATGGTGGTATTGGACAACCTATTACATGACAGCCTGGATCTGCTGCTCTATGGTATCGTCTCCTGTAAGTGTCCGCCTGTGGTTTGTAGGGCAATGGCAGAGACTTTGGTTCATCTGTTGTTGCTTTGATTTAGGATTTCCCGTAGAAGGGTATGAGTGTGTATTCAGCTCCCTATATACTAGCCGTTATTCTCACCGGACCACTGCAGCTCCTGCTCCAACGGTTCCCCCCAAAATATCACAGGCTGAGCAGAGTCACCGCTGAGGCCGAGAATTGGCATTCCTTTTTCAGTGTGTAAAGATTGGACCAGCAGGGACCGGTTACACGCCAGAATGGGAGCTGCGGGGGACCGGCGAGGGCAAGTACTACTGAGGGCCGAGTCCTGTTACAGATATTTTCCACCAGCTAGACAACTTCTTTAAACAAAAGCTATATAGACATGTACCAGCTGTTCCTACATTTATAGGGTCCTTTGGATACAGTTGGAGCAGGCCCCGGCCAATTCGCAGGACACAAGTGAGATGTGACCAGACCCTATGGCCATTGTTCCCGTGTGCCACCATGCTTCTAAGAGTGAGTATCTCCAGAATCCAGCACCATATGGCAATGTACGGCAGTACATTACCACCAAATATGTACACCACAATGCGGCTGCGAGCACGCACACGTGACGGCCGGGCAGCTTACTTTGGGGGGATGTTTTCAGGTCTACTCGACCAGTCGGATACCCAATCTGCACTCTTCTTTAACACCTCTTCTTCTTTCTCAGCTTCTCCATCTTCCTCTTCGGACTGAAAGAAACAAAAATAAAGGCGGCGATGGTCAGAGTTCGGCACATAGTAATGGCAGGATTATTATGCTCTATGATGACCGGATGAATGACGACAAAGTCCTGGGAGCTAAGAAAGCTGCCTCATCCCGAGAGAAGTGGATTATGGGCTAATAATACGTACCAGCTGACATGGACCCAGGTGTAGCTGGGTACACATGGCTCTCCGTAAGCCCTGGTGCCCTCAGCCGACCCTTACCCATACATGGCAGGTGCCAGCTGTGTGATACAGCCGAGTGCCACCTGCAACTGCCGAGATTGGAGCCAGCTCTGATCACCGCATTCTAGCTGCCTAGATACTGCGGCATCTAAGCAATCAGACAGGAGTGGCTGGACTAACGAGGGGTCCCAATATTCATAGGATAGGTGATCGCTTACTTATCTGTGGGGGTCCCATTGCTGGGACTTGCACGGTTTGGCAGAACAGGAAGCTTTTATCTCCGTTACAAGATGGCGCGCAAAGTCAGATGTCGGATCGCCGCTCCATTCAGACGAGCCCGGCCCCATAGGGAATGAATGGAGCGGCGGTCGAGTATTTGCACTCCGGCTCCAGAGAAAAGAGCCTTGTGCTGACGATCAGAGCGGCCCCCAGAGGTCGGATCCCCCACAGATCTACAAGTAATAACCTTCCTGTGGACAAGCAATAAAGTAAATGTGCAGGAAAACAAAACCATTAAAGTTTGTCTCCCCTCCATCTCCCATTTGTCACACACATAAAAAATAATAAATAATAATAATATTATATTACATAAATAATAAAATCGATAATTATAAAAATCAGTATCAACTATAATAATAATATATACAGTATATACTCGAGTATAAGCCGAGATTTTAAGCTGAAAGTGCCCCTCTCGGCTTATACTCGAGTCATTGTCCCAGGGGGTAGGCGGGGGAGGGGGAGCGGCAGGAACCGGCAGCTGTCAGATCATACTCACCCCCTCCTGACACGGTCTCTGCACTTCTTGCTTCTCAGATGGTCTCCGGCGCCGGCAGCTCCTTCCAGTGTTCAGCGGTCACGTGGTACCGCTCATAAAAGTGATGAATATGCACGCATCTCCACTCCCATGGGCGTTGAGCGCATAATCGTCACTTTACTGAGCGGTACCCCGTGACCGCTGAACACTGGAAGGAGCTGCCGGCGCTGGAGACCATCGGAGAAGCAAGAAGTACAGAGACCGCGCCAGGAGGGGGCGAGTATGACGGGGAGGACGGGGGGGGGGAGCCATGCGATAGTCACCTGTTCCCATTCCCCGTCCTCTGGCTGTGACGTTCAGGTCAGAGGGCGCGATGACGTGGTTAGTGCGCGCCCTCTGACTGAACAGTCACTGCAGAGACCCGGAAGACAGAGCGGCGGGCGGCGGTGGAACGGGGACAGGTGAATATCGCAAGTGCAGGGGCCATGAGCCAGCGGAGCCACCAGCACCTGGCACCCATAGCGCGCAGGTTTCCCGTCTGCTCAGGACACCGGCACCTGCCCCCCAGCGACGAGAGGTGAGTATGTCATTTTTTTTTTTTTTTTTTAATCGTAGCAGCAGCATATGGGGCATATATATCTATGGAGCATCTTATGGGGCCATCAACCTTTATGGAGCAGCATATGGGGCATATTATTCTATGGAGCCATCAACCTTTATGGAGCAGCATATGGGGCATATATATCTATGGAGCATCTTATGGGGCCACCAACCTTTATGGAGCAGCATATGGGGCATATTATTCTATGGAGCCATCAACCTTTATGGAGCAGCATATGGGGCATATATATCTATGGAGCATCTTATGGGGCCATCAACCTTTATAGAGCAGCATATGGGGCATATTATTCTATGGAGCATCTTATGGGGCCATTATTAACCTTTGTGCAGCATTATATGGGGCATATTTTTTGTATGGAGCATCTTATGGGGCCCAGCATGAACTTTATGGAGCATTATATGGGGTGTATTTTGTATGGAGTATCTTATGGGTCATCATGAACTGTATGGAGCATTATATGGGGCTCCTGATTCAATATGGATATTCAAAAACATTTAAGCTACTGATGTCTCAATTAATTTTACTTTTATTGGTATCTATTTTTATTGTTGAAATTTACCAGTAGCTGCTGCATTTTCCACCCTAGGCTTATACTCAAGTCAATAAGTTTTCACAGTTTTTTGTGGCAAAATTAGGGGCCTCGGCTTATGCTCGAGTATATACGGTAATCATAAAATATATAATAATAACAATAATAATGGCCGTTTTTTGATCACCAAGTTCCCTATAGAAAATTAAAACTAAATCATACACCGACGAGGAAAAAGGGTAACAATGTTTTGCACTTCTGACTTTCAGGCTCCGTATCTCACCATCCACTACTGCTCCGGACGTGACACTACCGTCATTTTATAGACAATCATCTTGAATATCTCATACATAAATTGGACTTGCAGCTATTTAGCATATGATTAGTTGTGCCGATTCGTCTCATGTCACTGCATGATTACTAGTTTGCTCCTACAGATCTTAAAATTTTAATTTGTATTATCAGTATTTTGTAGATCCACCTTTGGCTTTCGACACGGCCTGAATCCTTCTGGGCATGCTCTTAATCAGGTTCAAGCAGGTCTCGACCAAAATCTGATCCCAGATCTCTTCTACACGTTCCCATGTTGGTGCATACTGGTCGACTCACTTCGGTATGTATACAGCTTTTTCTTCAACTCTACCCGCAAGTGTTCGATTGGGTTGAGGTCTGGGGACTGTGGGGGGCAATCCAGCGCCTCTACTTCTTTGCCTTCGGGTCGTTGTCCTGCTGGAACAATATATCGTCCTTTCATACCCATAGTGCTCGAGTGTATGAAGTAACTTATCTTGTAGGATACTCACTTATAGCTCAGCATTGAGACCACCATCGATCCTGGAAAAATAACCAATGCCTTTGGCTGTGAAACAACCGCATATCATCAGGCTTCCTCCACCAAACTTGACAGTCCCTTCAATTTCACGATCCTTTAGCTCCTTTTTCCCTTGTTTATTCCAAACCCATTTTCACCCATCAGATCCTAGTCTATTGACTTTCGTCTCATCGCTCCAAATCACCAGTTATCAATCTTCCACTTTTCTGCAAACTCAAGCGGATGCTTCTTATGACGACATTGAAGCTAAGGCTTCTTCACTTTCTTCAGGCCTCCATTTTAGACTTGTGTTAGGTGCGTCGCACTGTGCTTGCGTAGACGTCTGTGATCTCACTACCATGAAGCATACGAGCTGCCTCCACTGCCGGGATTGTCGCCCCAGAACTGATAGACCTTGGGATGAGCCGACTTGTTGACTCCGATATTTTGTCTGGTCGTCCACCTCTTGGCTTCTGAACGGATGGATGGACTTCATCTCGTATTCTTCTAACTCTCATGGCGCTCACATGATGCAGTTTGGCAATTTTCTTGGCCAAGACACCGCTATCGATGAGCTGGATGATGCGGTGTCTCTTTTCTTGGGAAATCTTCATGGCTGCTCCTCAAACCAGTGACCTTTCTCTTGGGAATTAACCTAATAACACACTGAGCATGTAAGTATGAGATAGCCAAGAAGATTGTCTATAAAATGATGGTAGTCTCATGATCAAGGCAGTGGTGGATGGTGAGATACGGAGCCTGAAAGTCAGAAGTCATTCTGCTCGTCAGTGTATATTAGAAAACTCTGGGGTCGTTAATCTTTAAGACACTTACTATGGTTATTATTGTCCTGGACATTTAGACATTCTTCTATTGATCTATTAGATTTTTTCCCCATGTTTTCACATAAAACATATAGGAAGTTGAGATATACGGGGGGTTTCTTTCCCGCAGTCGTCACAGTATAGAGTGGTCTCAGCGGTCCCAATATCTGTAGCTCCTCTACTGTTATGTTACGGTAGCTGAGGAGTGCATGTAAAAAAGGCAATACACCAGAGCAGTTGGAATCTATGAGATTGCAGTACCCTGACTAACCACCGCAACTAGAGGCAGCCGTGGAGCGTTCCTACGATGGTCCTAGACGCCTCGTCACAGCCTGAGAAACTAACTACACCTAAAGATAGAAATAGGAAAGCTATCTGCCCCGGAGCAGAACCCCAAAGATAACAGAAAGCCCCCAAACATGTAATGGCGGTTAGACAAGAGGAAATACTGACACAGAAAGAAAATAGTATGAGCAAACGCTGGGGCCCAAACTAACTAAATAGAAAAGGATAGGAAGGGTACTTACTGCAATCCCAGAAAACCCTGAAAAGCACCAACTCTACTAATTTCAAAATCACCTGAGATCACACGACCTCTACCACCTAAATTAGTTCTCTGGTGTAACAAAATCAAGACAGCAGCCACTGAAAAAAACTGGAAAAGCAAAGTACAAAACTAAGTGGCTGAACAAACTGAGAGGGCAAAAGCCCCCGGAGGGGACCCAGAAGGCCCCCACAGAAGTGCAGGACAAAATGCAAAAATATAGCACAAACACAAAAGAAGAAAATGTCTTATCTGATAGCAGGAGATGCAGACACGACACAGCAGGCTACAAGGGAAACTGGAAAGAAGGATTCAGACCAGAACAATTGATCACCGGCAACCCTGATGGGAAAATGACTCCCTTATATAAGACCAGTCAGTAACACCTGATTCCCAGTCCTCACAATCTTCACTAGTACCGCTTGTAACCACCAGAGGGAGCCTCTGCTCAGAACTCATCTCAAACCCATTCACAACAGTACCCCCCCTTGAGGAGGGGTCACCGAACCCTCATTTGAGCAACCAGGTCGGTCAGGATGAGTTCTATGATAAGCACGGATAAGTCTCCTAGCATGGATGTCCGAAGCAAACACCCAAGAATTGTCTTCCTGACCATAACCTCTCCATTTAACCAAATACTGGAGTCTTCGTCTAGAAAAACGAGAATCAATATTTTCTCAACCACATACTCCAGATTGCCCTCAACCAAAACAGGGTCAGGAGGCACAGCAGCAGGAACCACTGGCTCAACAAACCTCTTCAACAAGGACTTGTGGAACACGTTATGGATCTTAAATGTCCCTGGAAGAAGCAAACGAAAAGAAACAGGATTAATAATCTCCATGATCTTATAAGGTCCAATGAACCTAGGCTTAAATTTAGGAGATGCTACTCTCATAGGAATATTCTTTGAGGACAACCAGACCAAGTCCCCCACTTTAAACCGAGGACCATCAGTCCTATGCCGGTTAGCAAACCGCTGGGCCTTCTCCTGAGAGAGGGACAACCTCTCCACTACCTGGTCCCAAATCTGTTGCATACGCTCAACAACAGAGTCAACACCTGGACAGACAGAAGCTTCCGTCTGTCCTGAAGAAAATCGAGGGTGAAACCCAGAATTACAGAAAAACGGAGACATCAAAGTGGCAGAGCTAGCCCTATTATTAAGAGCAAACTCAGCCAAAGGCAAAAAAGAGACCCAGTCATCCTGATCAGCAGACACAAAGTATCTTAGATAAGTCTCCAATGTCTGGTTTGTTCTCTCAGTTTGACCATTGGTCTGAGGATGAAATGCCGAGGAGAAAGACAATTGAACACCTAGTTTAGAACAAAAAGTCCTCCAAAATCTGGAAACAAACTGGACTCCTCTGTCAGACACAATGTTCTCAGGAATGCCGTGTAAACGAACCACGTGCTGAAGGAACAACGGCACCAATTCAGAGGAGGAAGGCAACTTAGGTAATGGCACAAGATGTATCATTTTGGAAAACCTATCACAAATTACCCAGATGGTGGTCATTCTCTGAGAAACAGGAAGATCGGAAATGAAATCCATAGAGATATGGGTCCATGGTCTCTTGGGCACAGGCAATGGCATCAACAGACCACTAGAGCGAGAGCAAGGCTTGGAGCGAGAGCAAGTCCCGCAGGACTGCACAAATTCCCTGACATCGCGAGACAAGGTAGGCCACCAAAAGGACCGACTAACCAAGTCTCTGGTACCAAAAATTCCAGGATGCCCAGCCAATGCGGAACAATGAATCTCAGACATCACACTCTTTTTCCATTGGTCCGGGACAAACAATTTTCCAACAGGGCAGCGCTCGGGCCTATCCTCCTGACACCCCTCCAGAGCAAGTCTCAAATTGGGCGAGATGGCGGAAAGAACTACACCCTCTTTCAAAATAACAGAAGGATCAGATAACTCAGGAGAGTCCGCAAGGAAACTCCTCGAGAGGACATCCGCCTTAACATTCTTAGTGCCAGGAAGAAAGGAAACCACAAATTAAAACGTGTGAAAAACAAGGCCCACCTGGCCTGTCTAGGATTGAGTCGCCTGGCAGATTCCAGATAGACCAGATTCTTATGGTCCGTAAGGACCACCACCTGATGTTTGGCTCCCTCCAGCCAATGTCTCCACTCTTCAAAAGCCCACTTCATGGCCAATAACTCCCGATTACCCACGTCATAATTACGTTCAGTAGGAGAAAATTTTCGAGAGAAAAAGGCACAAGGGTTACTTTTAGAGGTCTCTGGATCTTTTTGGGACAAAACGGCACCTGCCCCAATTTCAGAGGCATCAACCTCCACCTGAAATGGCAGAGAAACATCAGGCTGCCGTAGAACAGGAGCAGAAGTGAATCTCTGCTTAAGTTCCTGAAATGCAGAGACTGCCTCAGGAGGCCAATTCACCACATCAGAACCCTTTCTGGTCAAATCAGTTAATGGTTTAACAATAACCGAGAAATTACCAATAAATTTACGATAAAAATTGGCAAAACCCAAAAATCTCTGAAGAGCCTTTAATGAAGTAGGTTGGACCCAATCACAGATGGCCTGAACCTTGACCGGGTCCATTTCAATAACAGATGGGGACAAAATGAATCCCAGAAATGAGATCTTCTGTACGCCAAAAAGACACTTTGATCCCTTCACATACAGAGCATTCTCTCTCAAAATCTGGAATACAGTTCGAACATGTTTCACATGAGAGTCCCAGTCATTAGAAAAAATCAAGATATCATCCAAATAAACAATCAGAAATTTGTCCACAAAATCCCTGAAAATGTCATTCATGAAGGACTGGAAGACGGAAGGAGCATTAGTGAGCCCAAAGGGCATCACTAGGTACTCAAAATGCCCTTCAGGGGTATTGAATGCCGTCTTCCATTCATCCCCGTGCTTAATGCGAATAAGGTTATACGCCCCCTGAGGTCAAGCTTGGTAAACCAAGTAGCGTTTTTCACCCTGGAAAACAGGTCAGAAATCAAGGGTAACGGGTATTGATATTTCACAGTAATATTGTTCAAGAGACGATAATCAATACACGGCCTTAATGAACCATCTTTTTTGGCCACAAAGAAAAAACCGGCACCTAAGGGTGAAGAGGATGGTCTGATATGACCCTTCTCCAATGATTCCTTGATATAAGACCGCATAGCGTCATGTTCAGGTACAGACAAGTTAAAAAGGCGACCTTTAGGGAATTTACTACCCGGCACTAATTCAATAGCGCAGTCATAGCTCCTATGGGGAGGTAAGGATGCAGATTTACTTTCGCTAAACACATCAGAAAAATCAAACAAAAAGTCAGGAACATCCTGAGCCTGGGGGGAGGCAGAAAAAACAGGAGTGTTGGTATTAACACATTGGCAGCCCCAACTGGTTACAGACACAGATTTCCAATCCAAAACAGGATTATGAGACTGTAACCAAGGGAAACCCAGCACGATAATGTCATGCAGATTATATAGAACCAAAAATTTGCAGCACTCCTGGTGATCAGGTTCAACCCTCATTATCACCTGAGTAGAAAACTGGGGTTTATTCTCAGCCAAAGGGGTAGAATCGATCCCCAGTAAAGGAATAGACTTCTGTAGGGGTATCAAGGGAAACCCACAACGTTTAGCAAAATCATAATCCATCAGGTTAATAGCTGCTCCAGAATCAACAAAAGCCTGAGCAGAAAATGAGGACAGAGAGCATATCAGAGTGACAGTTAATAAAAACTTAGTCTGAACACTACCCAAGACAACTGAGCGTGCAAAACGTCTTTCCCGCTTAGGGCAGACTGAAATAGCATGAGAGGCATCAGCACAGTAGAAACATAACCCATTGCGCTTTCGAAACTCATGACGCTGTGCCCCAGACACCACTCTATCACACTGCATGGGTTCAGCAGCTGGCTCACAAGGCAACACCACTCCACGCATACTTCTCCGCTCACGCAAACGTCTGTCAATTTGAATCGCTAATGACATAGAATCATTGAGACCAGAGGGGACAGGGAATCCCACCATAACATCCTTTACATTATCCGACAGACCCTTCCGGAAAAGGGCCGCCAAAGCGTCGTCATTCCACTTGGTCAGGACTGCCCACCTACGGAATCTCTGACAGTATAACTCAGCGTCATCAAGCCCCTGATTTAATGCCAACAAGGCTTTTTCAGCTTGATCAGTGACATTAGGCTCATCGTACAATAACCCCAAAGCCTGAAAAAATGCATCAACATCACTCAAAACAGGATCCCCAGGTGTCAGGGAAAAAGCCCAATCCTGAGGATCGCCGCGCAGGAGAGAGATGATAATTTGAACCTGCTGCGCTGCGTTCCCTGAGGACTTAGATTTTAAGGCAAAAAACAATTTACAATTATTTTTGAAATTCTGAAACTTAGCTCGATCCCCTAAAAACAAATCTGGCATGGGGATCCTAGGTTCCACAACAGGCAACCTAGCAAGATATGCAGCAATACGCTGAACCTCAGTGGCAAGCTGATCCACACGGCCAGACAACTGTGCAAACTCCATTGGAGAAAAAGATCCTCCCCAGCACCCAGAGATACAGAGGGAAAAAAAATGCAACAAACAGAAAAATATCTCTGACAACCTTTCTTCTGTCACAATATTTTTTCCCTTCTGTGAGTACCATTCAATTTTTTGGCCGGTGATACTGTTATGTTACGGTAGCTGAGGAGTGCAGGTAAAAAAGGCAATACACCAGAGCAGTTGGAATCTATGAGATTGCCGTACCCTGACTAACCACCGCAACTAGAGGCAGCCGTGGAGCGTTCCTACGTTGGTCCTAGACGCCTCGTCACAGCCTGAGAAACTAACTACACCTAAAGATAGAAATAGGAAAGCTATCTGCCCCGGAGCAGACCCCAAAGATAATAGAAAGCCCCCAAACATGTAATGGCGGTTAGACAAGAGGAAATACTGACACAGAAAGAAAATAGTATGAGCAAACGCTGGGGCCCAAACTAACTAAATAGAAAAGGATAGGAAGGGTACTTACTGCAATCCCAGAAAACCCTGAAAAGCACCAACTCTACTAATTTCAAAATCACCTGAGATCACACGACCTCTACCACCTAAATTAGTTCTCTGGTGTAACAAAATCAAGACAGCAGCCACTGAAAAAAACTGGAAAAGCAAAAGTACAAAACTAAGTGGCTGAACAAACTGAGAGGGCAAAAGCCCCCGGAGGGGACCCAGAAGGCCCCCACAGAAGTGCAGGACAAAATGCAAAAATATAGCACAAACACAAAAGAAGAAAATGTCTTATCTGATAGCAGGAGATGCAGACACGACACAGCAGGCTACAAGGGAAACTGGAAAGAAGGATTCAGACCAGAACAATTGATCACCGGCAACCCTGATGGGAAAATGACTCCCTTATATAAGACCAGTCAGTAACACCTGATTCCCAGTCCTCACAATCTTCACTAGTACCGCTTGTAACCACCAGAGGGAGCCTCTGCTCAGAACTCATCTCAAACCCATTCACAACACTCTACTCCGTGTGTGAGAAAGGAATGGCGGCTTAGAGAGGACAACCTAAGGCTTTAACCCTTTCCCGTCGTGGCAAATTTTCCTTTTTGTGCCTTCGCTTTTTTTTTTTTCCTTCCTTTCTTCCAAGACTTTTTTTTTCCTTTTATTTTGCATGGACACTGGGACAATAATTGGAGCCTTCAGCAGCTTCCTGGCTGCAATGACAACCCATAAACACGTGCAAGCACCGGCAATCGCGCCATTTAAATGGTTAAAACAGCAGAGATCGGAGTAAGCGCTAGTCGGCGGTGTGACACGTCCTGCGTTCCTAGATTAAAGAAAACCTTACTGACCCCTGAAAAGTCCATTTTTAGTGAATGACAAGTTTTTTCCCATGAAGTTCTGTTCTGGATCTTTTCTTAGGACTTTATGTAGTCTTGTTCCTCCATTGTTCCTCCTGGGAATTTATGCGAGAAAAAAAATGGCATCCGGGTGTTACCAGTTGGATGTGGGGATAAAGTGCGCCCCTTATCAGGCTGATCTCGTGCACCAATACACCAGTGAGACGCAGCCACATTATATTCAGCCCCAGGGAACCCAGGGGTGAGCGAATGTCACCCAACAGGTTCTTCCAGCCTCCGCACTGAGTCAGCAGATATTTGGATGCACCCATATAATTACCTCTTCCCAGCGTTGCTTTGATGACTGGACTTTATGGGCCAGGAAAGGGCTAAAGGGTATGCCACACTAAACAACATCGCTAACGGGATCGCTAAAAAACGTCACTATTTAGCGATCCCGTTAGCGATGTTGTTGTGTGCGGCATGCAGCAACGACGTGGCCCCTGCTGTGATCTCGTCCGTCGTCCTCATCGTTCCGGACCCTATTCTGATCGTCGGCGTCCCGCTGGGTAAGTATATATCGCTGAGTGTGGCACCTTTTTTAGCGATTTAGCGGTACTTTTGTACCGCTAAAGTCGTTAAGGAGATCGCTAACCGCGATAGCGTCCTTAACGACATCGCTAAATGTGGCCGACACTAGCGATATTGTAAACGATCCCGCTAGCGATCTCATTAGTATGCGACGCTAACGAGATCGTTAGCGGGATCGTGTAGTGTGGCAGTACCTTTAGATGTGGGAATCCATCATCCGATCGCTCGCCTGTGACGTCACCGCGTCCTCCGAACCCAAACTTATAAACTCACCTTTACTAGCTCCATGTGCACAGGTCAGCCCTAAGAATAAAACCACCCACAGGTGAAGCGGGGGACAATGATTATCTGGAGATGATGGCGCCTCTCAGGTGCAATAGATTAGGCCGAAAGGGAAAAGTCAGATCCTGACGTGTTGGAAGCAGGAAAATAGGTCGGAGTGGTGGGTGTCGTGGGGGGTTCCATGCACATGGCGGGCCTCGTCGGAGGGGTTCCATGCACATGGCGGGCCTCGTCGGAGAGGTTCCATGCACATGGGCCTCGTCAGAGGGGTTCCATGCACATGGCGGGCCTCGTCGGAGAGGTTCCATGCACATGGGCCTCGTCGGAGGGGTTCCATGCGCATGGCGGGCCTCGTCGGAGAGGTTCCATGCACATGGCGGGCCTCGTCGGAGGGGTTCCATGCACATGGCGGGCCTCGTCGGAGGGGTTCCATGCACATGGCGGGCCTCGTCGGAGAGTTCCATGCACATGGCCTCGTCGGAGGGGTTCCATGCACATGGCGGGCCTCATCGGAGGGGTTCCATGCCATGGCGGGCCTCGTCGGAGGGGTTCAATGCACATGGCAGGCCTCGACGGAGGGGTTCCATGCACATGACGGGCCTCGTCGGAGGGGTTCCATGCACATGGGCCTCGTCGGAGGGGTTCCATGCACATGGCGGGCCTCGTCGGAGAGGTTCCATGCACATGTGCCTCGTCAGAGGGGTTCCATGCACATGGCGGGCGTTCCATGCACATGGGCCTCGTCGGAGGGGTTCCATGCGCATGGCGGGCCTCGTCGGAGAGGTTCCATGCACATGGGCCTCGTCGGAGGGGTTCCATGCACATGGCGGGCCTCGTCGGAGAGGGTTCCATGCACATGGGCCTCGTCGGAGTGGTTCCATGCGCATGGCGGGCCTCGTCGAAGGGTTCCATGCGCATGGCGGCCTCGTCGAGGGGTTCCATGCACATGGCGGGCCTCGCCGTAGAGGTTCCATGCACATGGGCCTCGTCGGAGGGTTCCATGCACATGGCGGGCCTCGTCGGAGGGGTTCCATGCACATGGCGGGCCTCGTCGGAGGGGTTCCATGCACATGGGCCTCGTCGGAGGGTTCCATGCGCATGGCAGGCCTCGTCGGAGGGGTTCCATGCCATGGCGGGCCTCGTCGGAGGGGTTCCATGCACATGGCGGGCCTCGTCAGAGAGGTTCCATGCACATGGGCCTCGTCGGAGGGGTTCCATGCACATGGCGGGCCTCGTCGGAGAGATTCCATGCACATGGGCCTCGTCGGAGAGGTTCCATGCACATGGCGGGCCTCGTCGGAGGGGTTCCATGCACATGGCGGGCCTCGTCGGAGGGGTTCCATGCACATGGCGGGCCTCGTCGGAGAGGTTCCATGCACATGGGCCTCGTCGGAGGGGTTCCATGCACATGGCGGGCCTCGTCGGAGGGTTCCATGCGCATGGGCCTCGTCGGAGGGTTCAATGCACATGGCAGGCCTCGCGGAGGGGTTCCATGCACATGACGGGCCTCGTCGGAGGGGTTCCATGCACATGGCGGGCCTCGTCGGAGGGGTTCCATGCACATGGCGGGCCTCGTCGGAGAGGTTCCATGCACATGTGCCTCGTCAGAGGGGTTCCATGCACATGGCGGGCGTTCCATGCACATGGGCCTCGTCGGAGGGGTTCCATGCGCATGGCGGGCCTCGTCGGAGAGGTTCCATGCACATGGGCCTCGTCGGAGGGGTTCCATGCACATGGCGGGCCTCGTCGGAGAGGTTCCATGCACATGGGCCTCGTCGGAGTGGTTCCATGCGCATGGCGGGCCTCGTCGAAGGGGTTCCATGTGCATGGCGGGCCTCGTCGGAGGGGTTCCATGCACATGGCGGGCCTCGCCGTAGAGGTTCCATGCACATGGGCCTCGTCGGAGGGGTTCCATGCACATGGCGGGCCTCGTCGGAGGGGTTCTATGCACATGGCGGGCCTCGTCGGAGGGGTTCCATGCACATGGGCCTCGTCGGAGGGGTTCCATGCGCATGGCGGGCCTCGTCGGAGGGGTTCCATGCACATGGCGGGCCTCGTCGGAGGGGTTCCATGCACATGGCGGGCCTCGTCGGAGAGGTTCCATGCACATGCGCCTCGTCGGAGGGGTTCCATGCACATGGCGGGCCTCGTCGGAGAGATTCCATGCACATGGGCCTCGTCGGAGAGGTTCCATGCACATGGCGGGCCTCGTCGGAGGGGTTCCATGCGCATGGCGGGCCTCGTCGGAGGGGTTCCATGCACTTAGCGGGCCTTGGCTGAGGGGTTCCATGCACTTGGCGGGCCTCGTCGGAGGGGTTTCGAGTGCATAACGGGTCTCGTGGAGTGTTTACAGTATGTACAGTACCTACCAAATGTGGTCCAAGCTAGGAGAACTTCTGGCTCCTACAGGGCTGCGAGACCACCCAGTTACATAAGGATACATAACACCCCCCATGTCCACAGTTAAATTTGGCTTTCAGGACCTTACTGTGACAGGTCAGCAATGGCAGCCATAACAGTTGCCACACGGCAGTGACGTCTGACACTCCTGATTATTTCACTGGATGCAGAAAATCAGGTTGAACATCAGCAATTATAAATGTGAGCAGCAGATCTGGTAGCAATTATATACTGCAGTAAGAAAAAAAAAGTTATAATTATAGCCATAACAAGTTCATAAAACACAAAGTGACAACTATTCACCCCGCCCGCCTCAGCCAGACTGCCTTGTTCATCGCTTTATGCTTTTTTCCCCCTTTCCTGCCTAACAAGAGCCATAACTTTATCTTTCCGCCAACTTAGTGGTAAATTGTGATCTTTAATTCCTCCTTTTAATAAACTTTGTAAGGTGAAATTTTTGGGTTTCCACTAGGAGATTAGACATTGGTAGAAGGCCTGTAGAAGACTTCTGGATTGCGGTGCGCTGTCCTAGCAGTTTTCTCCGCTTTCATAGGAGTACAATGACTGCAAACTAGACTCGGGAATCTTCATTAGGCCTCCGGCAGCCATGATCCCCTCGGCATGCTGTGATCACACTGGGGGCAGAGGAAGCCTCCTACTATAATCTAACTGCTTGGATGCTGCGGTCGGTAGGGACAGCGGCATCTGAGGGTGTTAAAGTAATGGCCGACCCCTTCTTAAATACTATGTTACCCAGTGTAAAATAAAAACTAAAAACCCCGATCCTCACCTCCCGCACCATTCCAGCAATGTCTGAGCCGGGTCTCCCCGACCACAGGAGCACTGCAGCCAATCAGTGGTCGCTCACACTTCCTACAGACGGACCTCGGATGTCCAATTGAAATCTGAGAAGAGAGCCCGGTAATGCCACCGATTGGCTGCAGTCCTTGACACCGACATCGCTGGAGCTGAAGGTGACAAGAACTTGGACGCCCCCTCTCCGTATGCTACATGCAATGAGTGCAAGACCCAGGAATAGACGCGGCTTCTTAGGGACATCGGTCCCGAGCTGTCGGAGGTGGATACGGAGATATATAGGATCATTACCTGGAAGCTGTCTTTACTCGTGTGCATCTCCACATCGAAGGTGATCTGCCCTTCTTCAGGCGAGGGGCTGCGGGGGACGAGAGGAAGACAAGCATACAGTAAGAAATCACATCCCAGAGGTAATGGGAGGTACAGGGACCGAAAAATGTAACGGGAGTCTGGAAATCCCTCAAGTAACGGAGATGTCCACTCTGGACAGGAGGCAGAAGAGACGGCTCTTCAACATTTTGGGTTTTCTACTATTTTTCATGAGTTGAACTCAAAGATCTAAGACTTTTTCTAAGGACAAAAAAGACCTTTATCTCTCAAATATTGTTCCCAAATGTGTCTGAATCTGTGTGAGATCTTCTCCTCTGAAGACATAATCCGGCCTCCTCACCGGTGTGACAGATCCAGATGCTGGTTATACACATGATTATGACAAAGGTTGGCCTCAGGGTGGCCACAATAAAAGGCCACTCTACAATGTGCAGGTTTACAGTATTGAGAGGGACCAGGGGTCAGAATTCCAGTCAGTATCAGGTGTGACCACCATCTGCCTCGCGCAGGGCAGCACATCTCCTCACAGAGGTGACCCCGCTGCTGATTGTGGCCTGTGGATTGTCGCTCCTCATCGGTGGCTGTGTGGAGTTCTTACTGGCCGCCACAGGTCACAACACAGCCTGTTTGGGACGCTCTGGATCGGCGTATATGACAGCGTGTACAAGTTCCTGCCAATATCCAGCAACTTCACGCAGACACTGGAGAGGCGCGGAGCAGCAACAACATTGTGAACAATATTTGAGGGAAAAAGGCCTGGTGTGTCCATAGAGAAAGGCTTAGATTGAGTCCAACTCATGAAAAATGGAGCGAAAACCAAAAGTGCTGTGATTATATTTTTATTCAGTAGATCTATACAAAATATTCTGTAAAGAAACAAATAATTATATAAACTGTTTATCATATTTTTCATAGATCTAGATAATATATATATATATATATATATATTATATATATATATTATATATATACACAGTGCAGACCAAAAGTTTGGACACACCTTCTCATTTAAAGATTTTTCTGTATTTTCATGACTATGAAAATTGTAAATTCACACTGAAGGCATCAAAACTATGAATTAAGGCTACTTTCACATTTGCGCTCGGGCGACCTGCGCCTATCTGCGCACGGCCGCCGCTAAGCTCCGCCCCCGGCCGCGCCTCCTCCCGGCGGCTCCGCCTATGGGCGCATGACGGCGCATGCGACCTGTGTACCCTATCTTTATCATTGGGTACCAGGCCGTGCGCAGTATGCGTTTGACTGCGCATGCGTCCTTTTTAACGGTGCGCCGAGCGCACTAAAATGCAACATTGTGCGCTTTGGTGCGCTCGGCGCAGCGTCAAAAGGACGCATGCGCAGTCAAACGCATACTGCGCACGGCCTGCGTACCCAATGATAAAGATAGGGTACACAGGTCGCATGCGCCGTCATGCGCCCATAGGCGGAGCCGCCGGGGGCGGAGCTTAGCGGCGGCCGTGCGCAGATAGGCGCAGGTCGCCCGAGCGCAAATGTGAAAGTAGCCTAACACATGTGGAATTATACATTACACTTTACAAAAAAGTGTGAAACAACTGAAAATATGTCTTATATTCTAGGTTCTTCAAAGTAGCCACCTTTTGCTTTGATTACTGCTTTGCACACTCTTGGCATTCTCTTGATGAGCTTCAAGAGGTAGTCACCGGAAATGGTTTTCACTTCACAGGTGTGCCCTGTCAGGTTTATTAAGTGTGATTTCTTGCCTTATAAATGGGGTTGGGTCCACAGTTGTGTTGTGCAGAAGTCTGGTGGATACACAGCTGATAGTCCTACTGAATAGACTGTTAGAATGTGTATTATGGCAAGAAAAAAGCAGCTAAGTAAAGAAAAACAAGTGGCCATCACTACTTTAAGAAATGAAGGTCAGTCTGTCCGAAAAATTGGGAAAACTTTGAAAGTGTCCCCAAGTGCAGTTGCAAAAACCATCAAGCGCTACAAAGAAACTGGCTCACATGCAGGGCTGTGGAGTCGGTAAGCCACAGTTGCGACTCCGACTCAGACTCCTGGATTTTATCAAGTTCCGACTCCGACTCCTTCATAAATGGCCAATTCGTAACAATAAATTTACTGTTGTAAAATATTAACATCGTGCTTATTCAGTTTCTCACCATCATATTATAAGTAATCAGACCACTTAGAGCAAAAACTACCGTATATTAGAATACAATTAGAATATAGCAAATAACTTTTATAAACTTTTCTAAACTCTTGTAAGTAAATATGCAATAAGCACTGTTATGCAGTTAATAAGAAGAAATCTATAAATTTGTCCTCAGATAAAGTATTGCCTCTGTCAGATCCTCCTTCATGATGCCCTCAAATCTGATCTAATTATTTTGAGAGCAGAGAACAACCTCTCTACACTAACTTGGGTTGGTGGCAAAGCAGTAACCACTCGGGCAACGTCTCTGACAATGTCAGGATACAGAGGAATCGCTTGTTGCACTGTTATTTTTGATGAACGGTCAAATTTCTCAATTTCTTTTAGTGCACATGAAAACTTCTGCTGAAATGTACTGGCTGTGTTCTTTGATGGGGATGACTCTTCTTCTATGCGGGAACGCTTTGCACGGTCCTTGTGATCCAAATATTTTTCTAAATTAAATTCTTCATCAGTTGATGAGGGTGAAGATGTGGCAGGACGACCAAATTCTTCTTGTTCCTCCAGACTGTTCTGCAACCCTTTCATCCATTCCTTACTGCTATTTCAAACAGAGCTTCTTTTCCTTTAGTTAGCTGTTGATCATCTAGAAGAATCTGATGCATTGTGTCTACATAAACAGTGGCCAAAAGAATGTTATTTTGTAATAGTAGCTCCTCTCTCCGTTTCATTGATGTAGCAATGCCACTTGCAATTAACCCTCCTCTTTGGGACAGGCGAAACATCAGGTTCTTCCACTCCTTTAAGAAAATACCTGGAGTTAAGTCCTCTGCTTGTAATTTTTTAGTCACTGTAAATGGGTGCTCTAGCAATTTTTCCAGCTCAGTCACCTGATTCCACTGACTTTCATTTAGCGTCAGTTGAGGTTAGCCATATCTACAAGAAAGGTTTTCAGTTCAACCAAGCGCTGAATCATTAAGTACTGCCCCATCGTGTGGCTTGACCAATAATTGCCCCTTTTCCAGCACGTCTCTTCAAAATTGAGTCAACTTTAGGGGTTCTGGCAACAGTAGCCAATTTTCTCACCTTGCCAATCAGTGCAGCAGCATGTCCTTCTTGCAGACTGTCTCTTATAGCCAGCTGTAGCGTATGCACAACACAGCGCATGTGATGAATGAAAGAACGTATTGACACCGTTTCAACAAGATCATCTAAACTATCATGTTGCTGTTCATCTGAAGCAACTTCAGTTTGCTCCTCGGTTACAATACTGTGTTCCTCTATTTCAAACATTTCTGTGTCTGTGGACCCAGAATGTTCTTCTAGCTGCTGGTCACCATCATTACTCTCATTCATTAGCTTAATAGTACTTATCATATTTGAAGCATTGTCAGTTACGACAGAAAGAACTTGCTCTTTTTTAAGTTCATAGTCTTGCAGAACCTTTTCCACCAAGACCTGGAGAAACTCACTGGTGTGATGAGCTTTGGTGTCTTTTACTGCCAATGTCTTGGTAACTATTTCATTTTTGTCACAAACAAATCGGACATTGATGGCAAAATAGTTCACTCTGTGACGTGTGCAGGCATCCATTTTAAGAAACAGAAAGCGTCCCTTGAGAGTTTTTTTTAAGTTCTTCCTTTTGTTTAAAAGCTTCTTCGATTACTAATTTTCTAATACTCTCTCTCTCCAGAGAAACACCAAGCTTGCGGGCCATTTCCCCATTCAGACACATAAAAGCTGGTCGTGAAAATAATGAAATAGGCACACTATCCTTTACAACAAGCTCATGATCTGTTTTTCAAATGTATCTACTGTCATTGTCACAGTAACTTTGTGACTGACAAAATATCTTGCAGCTGATGGCTGCAAAGTTCTCTGCTCCTTTGTTTGGCTGGAAGAGCTGGGCACTGGTTCATTGGTTTGGATGCAGTCTTTCTCATCCACTGCTTTCAGTACTTCTGGATGAAAGACTGTAAATGTCTCCTTAGATTAGAAGCTCTGGTAGGAGCATTTTTATCTTTGCCTGAATATGCACTGATCTTGGCTTCACAGCATTTGTTTTCGTCTGGATCATTTGTCATACACTGACAGACATAATGTTTTCTATCTTGAGTGATGATGAAATGTTCAAATACAGCTGATTTAATGTGACGCTTCTTTGACAGTCTCAGGTTTTTAATTCTGCATTCACAATCCAAATGACAATTGTTTTTCCTAAAAACAATTGTACAAAATTATTGCCAGGTCGTACAACTGATATAGTGGTCAGTAATACTGTTATTCCTCATGTACTCACAGTTAACTGATGCAAAGTTTGTTGAAAGGATAATACTTCTTAGGCCGGCGTCACACACAACGACAAAAAAATCGGTCCATTTTAGACGGTCGATTGTCGGATCAAAATGCAAACATCACACATCCTTCTGGCATCCGATTTTCCTTCAAAGATGCGATTTAGTCGCATGTGTGTGTACCTTGTAACATCCGATTTTCATCCGACTTGCGAGAATTTATCGCAGGCTTGCAAAACTGACATATAATGGATCCAAAAGAATAGTATTTCAATCACAAAAAAAAGAATAGATATATACACATAGAACACATATATTATATATACATGTCATTGTGACATGTATATATATATATATATATATATATATTATAGTTCCTAGACTTCTACATACTGTAATAGCCGCTAATTCAATTGCCGGCTTTTGTGAAATCACAGAAGCCGACATGAAATGATACATTGTTTCCACACAGTTAACCATGTCATTTCCTGTATTTTGATATTTGTTTAGAACTTACAATTACATGAGTGTATTTGTGCAAAATTTCAGACATGTAGGGGTTAATTAAAGGTGTAAATTCGTTGAAAAAAAATGCGTGGGCTCCCGCTGTATTTTCTCCACCAGACAGACAAAGCAAGCGAGTGGGGGCAGATAATAACAGCCTAGGGAGGGTACATTTTTTTGGTGCCCCCCCTGGCTACTAACATCTGCCCCCAGACACCCCAGAAAGGGCAAATCTATAATTAGATTCGCCCTTTCTGGCACTTTGCCCGTCTATTCCCATTGCCCTGTAGCGGTGGCGAATGGGTTAATAATCTCACCTTAATGTCACCTTAGTATTGAAAGGTGACCTTAAGGCAGGTTAATAATTGAGAGCTGTCAATTAGACAACTATCAATTATTAATCCTAATGTATGATAGAAAAATCAAACACACAGTTTAATAAAAAAGAAGTTTAATGAAATAATCACACAGTTTTTGACAATATTTTATTTTCCTGCTAAAACCATTTCCTGTAATAAAAATAAAATAAAAAAGCAAAATGATTCTTACCAATCCGATGTACAGTCAGGTCCCACGGTGTAATCCATCAGAAAGGGTTAACAAGTTACAGGTCGCAGACAGCTAATAATGCTGTCTCAGACCTGTATTCCCCTGAATGAATAAGTTACTCTCCCAGCGAAAGGAGAGGAATAGATTCATGAATGGAGCTTAATTGATTTATTACAACTTTCACTTGAGTGACCTGACCTAAGGTGAAAGTGGATACAATCAATTAAGCTTCATTCATTAATCACATCCTCTCCTGTCGGCAGGAGATAAGCTCATTCATTCAGGAGCTATCAGATGAGCACGCAGGATTACTTGCGCTGCTTATCTGATTGCTAGTAGTTAACCCTTTGTGAAGGATTACATCGTGGGACGTGACAGATTGCCAGATAGGTAAGAATAATGTTGTTTTATTATTTTATATTTATTTTAGAAGAACAAGGGCTTCGAACGGATTAGAGTTAAATAAAAGATGGTCAAAAATATGTGTTTTTTGTTTCATTAAAATTATTTATTCTTAAAGTGTGTGTGTTTTTTTATTACTTATGATTATATTAAGTTGTCTATTGAACTTATTAACCTGTTGGTAAAACAAATGTAATACATTTCATGTCGGCTTCTGTGATGTTCACAAAAAAAGCCGGCAATTGAATTTGCGCGCTTATTACCAGTAAATAGTAAATGTAAGTCTACGGAAAATATGAAACTGATCATATTTACATTATATAATATTATAGATATATATATATATATATACATGTCACAATTACATATATATATATATATATATATATATATATATATATGTATTCTATGTGTGTATATCTATTCTTTCTATTCTTTATTAAACTGTCAGTGTGATTTTACAGTATAGCCGGGGATGAATTGCCGGCTTTTCTAAAGGACACCGATGCGATTTCATCGCAAGTCACACATGCGGTCCGTTTGTAATCAGATTTTTCATCGCTCCCATAGACTTGCATTGGCGATAGTCGACCCACAATCGGTGACAATGGCAGCATGCTGCGATTGCACACGGACGTTTAAAACGGACCACAAAAAATCTGATACTGGGAGCTGCTCCATAGATTAACATAGGGCAGACTGCAATACGATTTTTCATCGCATTGCAGTCGTCCGATTCTGTCGCCAGTGTGACGCCGGCCTCACAGTCTTCCTCTTCTGAGTAGCAGCTGTGAGATGCTTGGAAGACGCACACCTAGTAAACATCTAGTCTAGAGGAGGAGCTTTACTACTAAGAATTTGCAACACATTTTCACTTTCAGTTTTATACATTGTAAGTAGGGAGGTTGGGGCAGCATGAGGTTAACCACGTATAAGATTAGATAAGGGCAGTGGAGAACAGTGACACACAAGAAGTAAAGGGTATGCCACACTAAGCGAGATCGCTAACGACATCGCTATTACGTCACTATTTAGCGATCTCGTTAGCGACGTCGTTGTGTGTGGCATGTAGCAGCGATGTGGCCCCTGCTGTGATGTCGCTGATCGTTCACTAGCGTTCTGGACCGTTTTTTGATCATTGGCGTCCCGCTGGTGAGCGCTATATCGCTGTGTTTGGCACCTTTTGCGAACGACGAGCGACCTCGTTTGTGACGCATATGACAGCGACGCAGGCGGGACTAGGTTTTTTTTAGCGTCATGGAGTGGATCGCAATAGCTGTAGAAGCAGGCAGGTGGGACTAGGTTTTTTTTTGCGTCACAGAGAGGATCGCAGTAGCTGCAAAGCAGGCTAGCAGGACGCAGAGAGCAGGAGTGATGCTGGAAATTCCTATGAATCAGAAGCGCTCGAGAAGAATGAAAGGGAGCGCTATACGCCGTCTTTCATCACGCGGTCAAAACATAAATTATTGCACATATATAACATATATCTGTGCTGAGGGGCGTGGAAAAGGTTGCGCTCAGTACATGCTAATGACAGATCCTAACGACTGCCAAAGTCGTTAAAGAGATTGCTGACCGCTGATGTGTCGTTTATGAGATCTCCTGTTTGGCAGCTACTAGCGACCTAAAAGCGATCACACCAACGATCTCGTTAGCTTGCGTCGTTATCGTGATCGCTAGCGGGATCGCTTAGTGTGGCAGTACCTTAAGAAATGTCTCCATCTCCAGCAGAACTGCTTATCACTGTTGTTCATAGTTTGATAGAGCATATATATTTGAGTAACATTTATAAAATTCATATGAAAGTTCAATTATGAAATATTAATACTTTTTTTTTTAAAGCTGGAGTCGGAGTCGGTACATTTCTACCGACTCCGACCAAAACTAACTCCGACTCCACAGCCCTGCTCACATGAGGACCGCCCCAGGAAAGGAAGACCAAGAGTCACCTCTGCTTCTGAGGATAAGTTTATCCGAGTCACCAGCCTCAGAAATCGCAGGTTTACAGCAGCTCAGATTAGAGACCAGGTCAATGCCACACAGAGTTCTAGCAGCAGAACATCTCTACAACAACTGTTAAGAGGAGACTTTGTGCAGCAGGCCTTCATGGTAAAATAGCTGCTAGGAAACCACTGCTAAGGACAGGCAACAAGCAGAAGAGACTTGTTTGGGCTAAAGAACACAGAAGGAATGGAAATCTGTGCTTTGGTCTGATGAGTCCAAATTTGAGATCTTTGGTTCCAACCACCGTGTCTTTGTGCGACGCAGAAAAGGTGAACGGATGGACTCTACATGCCTGGTTCCCACCGTGAAGCATGGAGGAGGTGGTGTGATGGTGTGGGGGTGCTTTACTGGTGACACTGTTGGGGATTTATTCATAATTGAAGGCATACGGAACCAGCATGGCTACAACAGCATCTTGCGGCAGCATGCTATTCCATCCGGTTTGCGTTTAGTTGGACCATCATTTATTTTTCAACAGGACAATGACCCCAAAAACACATCTCCAGGCTGTGTAAGGGCTATTTGACCAAGGAGGAGAGTGATGGGTGCTACGCCAGATGACCTGGCCTTCACAGTCACCAGACCTGAACCCAATCGAGATGGTTTGGCGTGAGCTGGACCGCAGAGTAGTGAAGGCTAAAGAGCCAACAAGTGCTAAGCATCTCTGGGAACTCCTTCAAGACTGTTGGAAGACCATTTCCGGTGACTACCTCTTGAAGCTCATCAAGAGAATGCCAAGAGTGTGCAAAGCAGTCATCAAAGCAAAAGGTGGCTACTTTGAAGAACCTAGAACATAAGACATAATTTCAGTTGTTTCACACTTTTTTGTTAAGTATATAATTCCACATGTGTTAATTCATAGTTTTGATGCCTTCAGTGTGAATGTACAATTTTCATAGTCCTGAAAATACAGAAAAATCTTTAAATGAGAAGGTGTGTCCAAATTTTTGGTCTGTACTGTATATACACACACACTACATACATATTGTATATACACACACACTACATACATATGGTATATACACACACTACATACATATTGTATATACACACACACTACATACATATTGTATATACACACACACACTACATACATATTATATATACACACACACTACATATATATTGTAAATACACACACGCTACATACATATTGTATACACACACACGCTACATACATATTGTATACACACACACTACATACATATGGTATATACACACACTACATACATATGGTATATACACACACTACATACATATGGTATATACACACACACTACATACATATGGTATATACACACACACTACATACATATTGTATATACACACACACTACATACATATGGTATATACACCACACATACAACATATTGTATATACACACACACTACATACATATGGTATATACACACCACTACATACATATGGTATATACCACACACTACATACATATGGTATATACACACACACTACATACATATTGTATATACACACACACTACATACATATTGTTATATACACAACACTACATACATATTGTATATACACACACACTACATACATATTGTATATACACACACACTACATACATATTGTATATACACACACACACACTGCATACATATTGTATATACACACACCACACTGCATACATATTGTATATACACACACTACATACATATTGTATAACACCACACACATACAATACATTATGTATATACACACACTACATACATATTGTATAACACACACACTACATACATATTGTATATACACACACTACATACATATTGTATTACACACACACACTACATACATATTGTATATACACACACACTACATACATATTGTATATACACACACTACATACATATTGTATATACACACACACTACATACATATTGTATATACACACACTACATACATATTGTATATACACACACACTACATACATATTGTATATACACACACTACATACATATTGTATATACACACACACACACTACATACATATTGTATATACACACACTACATACATATTGTATATACACACACACACACATACATACATATTGTATATACACACACTACATACATATTGTATATACACACACACTACATACATATTGTATATACACACACTACATACATATTGTATAACACACACAACACTACATACATATTGTATATACACACACTACATACATATTGTATATACACACACACTACATACATATTGTATACACACACACACTACATACATATTGTATATACACACACACTACATACATATTGTATATACACACACTACATACATATTGTTATACACACACACACTACATACATATTGTATATACACACACTACATACATATTGTATATACACACACCTACATACATATTGTATATACACACACTACATACATATTGTATAACACACACACTACATACATATTGTATACACACACACTACATACATATTGTATATACACACACTACATACATATTGTATATACACACACTACATACATATTGTATATACACACACTACATACATATTGTATATACACACACACTACATACATATTATATATACACACACTACATACATATTGTATAAACACACACTCTACATACATATTGTATATACACACACTACATACATATTGTATATACACACACTACATACATATTGTATATACACACACTACATACATATTGTATATACACACACTACATACATATTGTATATACACACACACTACATACATATTTATATACACACACTACATACATATTGTATATACACACACTACATACATATTGTATATACACACATAGATACATATTGTATATACATAACTACATACATATTGTATTACACCACTACATGCACATTTGTTATACACAGCTACTGGTTTGTAGTACACCCTCACAAGGCCACTTATGAAGTATAACTTGATACTATGGTAAACACATTTAGTCTATGAAAAATTGATTAAGAGATTTATAAGTGTACCCATATCGCAGGCCGGGTGGTGTTTGTAAGAGTTGAGGATTAAGTGAGCCCCCCCACTTGAAGTTAATTGATGGGGACAACACGGTTTAAGGCTATGAACTGATTAGCGATAATGGTGACCCAATGAGACGGGGTAGAACATTAGATAAGTGAACCCCAGTAGTAGATGGGGGGTCCAAAGGGTTAAGCTGAATAAAATGGCAAGTGATGCGGCGTAATTGGAGGGCCCCCAATGCATGGGGGACCCACGAGAGACACTGAACCGCATAATGGAGGGCTTTCCAACAAGCAGGGTACACGTAGTGACCTAAGAAAGGGGTCTTTCTAAAGTAACAACCGACTTACGAATTACTTTTAAATGCCCACCCTTAAGTACAGATGGGGGGTCTTCCCTAATAAGACATTGGCAAGGGTATGATGTTCATAAATGGACCCCTAAGTATGGATGGGAGTATTCCCTAATGGGACACGGGAAAAACAAAAGTGATAAAACAGGGATAGAACATTCGATAGGTATAGATCGGGGCCCTCCCTAATAGGTCAGGGGTAGAAGGGTAAAGGAGGAGATTTTGGCCGGGTAATGAGGGGCAGCAGGGTGCGGACCACTCACCTCTCACACTGCGAGCTGCTCCGGGAGCTGCTCTGCCCGGACTCGTGCTGCGCGTCCAGTAGGATCTTCTCCATGTCGCCGTTGTGGATGGAGGATGAGGAGGGCACGTGCTCCAGGCCTCCGTTCCGGTTGCTGTCCATGTTGTTCCCGTTGCCGTTCATCTGCAGTTCCACCCAGGAACCTGTGAGGAGACACGGACTCGTCTGGTCGGCCATGATGAGGGCAGCGAGCGTCTTATCAGGCAGCGCAGGCGGACGGGGCCGCAGATAAACCTCCGGAGCGAGAGGCTGCACCCGGATTATGTGACACCCGAGCCCAGCGACGGGAGCTGAGACACGTCTGCTTCACCCCCGGCCTCACGTGTGCCACAATGGATGACGGAGCCAAGGAAACCGGCAATTAATTACATCATGTAACGAGCGTGCGGCATTAACCCTTCACGGGAATGGTATGTACAGAATATGACTGCAATGTCACCACCCAACTTTCCTGCACTCCTGAGCGACGACTGTACGAACGCAGGGGTCCCGGCATCACACTACAGACCACCAGGCTGCAAAACTGAGGAGAGTTTCCTCAAGAACCTTCTGCTGGAAAAACAGATGTTTCCAACTGCCGGAAACAAGACGCAGTGTGAACAAGCCCCAAGATAAACCTGCATTGTGCGGGGGACGGGGGACACACATTTCCTGTACAGTTGCACTATAAGGGGCTCATTCATGTAAAGCCCCCGATCGGGGCACATAGGCAGGGACCGTCCTGACACAGGGGTCTCCATCCTGCTTCTCTCTAGCTATTGTGAAACTACAACTCCCAAATTCCGCATGTTGGAAGTTGTAGTTTCCCACGAGAAGGGGAGAACTGCCAGCACTTTAATGGTGCACACGGGATAGGTCTAGGAAGTGGGAGACCGCCAGACCCATTCTCATATACCGGCTGCCACCGCTGAGTAAGAAGCGAGTTGTTGGATGCAGAAGGAGTTAACTGTGATTCCGTCAGGGAGCTCGTTTTCACGGTTCAATGGGAGAGTTTCTACCTCTTATCTGACTTTTTCTGAGCTCCTTTCAGCTCATCTTAAACCAAAGACAGCAAAAAGGTTGAATGTACGAGAAAACAAAAAGCCGGTAAAAGAAAAGCATGAACTGAATAACAAAAATGATATTTAGCTCAAAATACCTGCATGTAAGTAACTAAAAGTCCCCAAAAGGAGGACATCCCTAAGGTGCAACTCTAAAGATGGCAGCGATGGTGCCTCGTGCTGTCAAAGGGGTCGTCTCACGTCCACTAATGGTTAGTACTGAAAATCAAGCAACTTTTTAATTTACTTATTAAAAACTCACTCCTATGCAAGGAGCGGTCAGCTATACAGCGCCACTATAAAGCCGGCCGGCCGCTGGATGCTGCCATCTGATTGGAGAGCACACAGCATGGACCAGAACTGTCAATCATCAGGAGAGCACCGCACCCCTGCAAGCAGGAAGCCAAAAGGCAGAGGAGCGGAGCACTCCCCAAGGGGGGCGGGAGGAGCAGCGCTCTCCTCAAGAGGGGGCGGGAGGAGCGGCGTTCTCAAGAGGAGACGGGAGGAGCGGCGCGCTCCTCAAGAGGGGGTGGGAGGAGCGGCGCGCTCCTCAAGAGGGGGCGGAAGGTGCGGTGCGTTGATCAAGAGGGGACGGGAGGAGCGGCGTTCTCAAGAGGAGACGGGAGGAGCGGCGCGCTCCTCAAGAGGGGGTGGGAGGAGCGGCGCACTCCTCAAGAGGGGGTGGGAGGAGCGGCGCACTCCTCAAGAGGGGGTGGGAGGAGCGGCGCGCTCCTCAAGAGGGGGCGGAAGGTGCGGTGCGTTCCTCAAGAGGGGACGGGAGGAGCGGCGCGCTCCTCAAGAGGGGTCGGGAGGAGCAGCGCGCTGCTCAAGAGGGGGCGGGAGGAGCGGCGCGCTCCTCAAAAGGGGGCGGGAGGAGCGGCACATGGAGATTTCATACAAAAACCCTGGTACAACGTGCTGTAAATTGTGGGACACCATGATTAAGACCCCATTATAGTTGGACCATCAGTCGCCGGTGGCCATCATTTGACGGATTCTGCATGAGCTGTACTTCCGGCTGATTCAAGCCAGGATTTGTGCCATTTTCTGGCTTTCTGCCTCAATTTTGTTAAAAGGGGCACTCCGTATGACTGGGGCATTATATACAAGGTGTTGTATCTGACTTCTGAGTTTGGGCTCCCCCTGGTGGCTGCTGATAGTAATGAAGCTGCTTTGGCTAACAGAGGTCTATCAGCTGGGGGCGATGATTGGCAATCAGGTGATTCTGACTGGGGAGATATGAGTGAGCAACCTTCCCATGATCCTTGCCAGTGATTTGTTGCTTCCTGGTCCCTTTTGGAAGTCAGCTTGCTTCCTGCTCTGTCCTGAAACTTTCAGATAAGTTTTGCTGTTTATTTCTGTGGCATTTGTTTTTGTCTATCTTAGTTTTCTGCCCTTCTGGAGTTTGTACAGCCAGGTTCCCCTGTGGGGGCCTGCGCTGGACTCGGTTTCTCTTTTGCCACTGTTTATGTATTTTCAGTTCCCTGTTATTTCGGTATCTGCTGATTTGCTACCAGTCACACCAGAGCTCTGATCTAGCGGGGGAGAGATCATGTGGTCTCAGCATTTTTGTATATCAGACGTGTGAGTTTTTCTTAGAATTTTTGCATGATTGCAGACAGTATTCTTTCCTGTCCTGTTCTATCGAGACAGTTTGGGCCCCAGCATTTGCTTGCTCTATTTTCTGCCTGTGTTTGTATTTCATCTTGTCTCACCGCCATTATATGTTTGGGGGCTACCTATTCCTTTGGGGGCTCTACTCCGGGGCAATTAGCTTTCCCCTTTCTCTCTATAGGCTTAGTTATCTCTCCGACTGTGTTGTGGCGTCTAGGGCACCGTAGGTACGTCCCACGGCTGCTTCTAGTTGTGCTGTTAGTTTAGGGGTCTGCGATCCGCTAGTTACCAACCTCTCTGGGTGTCTGGTTGCCTAGGCTATTTTGGCTACTGTCCTCCTCGGCTACCAAATCATGACACAAGGGTTCCGGGTGAACCGGACTACCAGACGCCGTTCTGACAACCATGAATTATATATTTATAGACCGACTGTCTCTGAATAATCCTATTTCTAATGATCTCTCACACATTTGATGCTGAAAATGCTTTCTAAAGGCCGGGCTCAGCCGTCCGCGGGGGTCTCGCCATCACTCCTCTCTTCGCCGTTTGCATATAATCTGCCCTGCTTTTCCCTTTAAGTCTCTGTCCTGAAATACTCCCAGACAGCCAATCCTCTGCTGTGAGAGGAGGGGGAGAGAGCGGTCGGCGGAGACCTCAGGGTGTGGGCAGAGCGGCACACAGCTCCGACATTGTGCAGTTCTGCACGCACGCCGGGGTCTCTGCCACATTCACCCAGAAATACCGATAATCCTCTCAATACCTTTCCCAGAGTCGGACACTATTTATATGCTGCCGCTCGGCACAGAGGGTCCTCGGTAGAGACACGGGGGTCATTGTTGTCAGACACAATGGAGCGTAATGAGTGACAGGCACAGCGCTGACCTGCAGGATCAACATGAAATGCGGCAGCGAGTGCAGCCCACCATGTGAGCCCATGGCTACACCTGCTGGCGTCTCACAGAGACATGTCCATGGGACTCAGAGAGCATGGAAGCCATAACTTAGGGAGTATACAAGGAGCCGAGAAATCCTAATATTGGACCCAATACCAGGCAGCAGCTGCAAAAGCCGAGACAATGCTAAGGAACAAAAAAATGATCACCTATCTATAGGACAGGATCTGTGGAGGAGGTGACCACCGAGATAACTGCTGGCCAAAAACTGGCTCAGGAGATGCTACCCACCACATCAGGAGATGCTACTCCACAACATGGAGAGAGGAGAAAGACGCTGGGGCGGGGAGGGACAGGAGGCTATACACAGGAGAGGGCGAGGGACAGGAGGCTATACACAGGAGGGGGCGAGGGACAGGAGGCTATACACAGGAGGGGGGCGAGGGACAGGATGTATACACGTGGGGGGGCGAGGGACAGGAGTCTATACACAGGAGGGGTGAGGGCGGGTACACAGGAGGGGTGAGGACAGGATCTATACACAGGAGGGGGCGAGGGACAGGAGGCTATACACAGGAGGGGGCGAGGGACAGGAGGCTATACACAGGAGGGGGGCGAGGGCAGGAGGCTATACACAGGAGGGGGGCGAGGGGCAGGAGCTATACACAGGAGGGGGGCGAGGGGCAGGATGCTTTACACAGGGGGGGCGAGGGACAGGAGGCTATACACAGGAGGGGGGGAGGACCGGATCTATACACAGGAGGGGGCGAGGGACAGGATGCTATACACAGGAGGGGGCGAGGGACAGGAGGCTATACACAGGAGGGGGGCGAGGGACCGGATGCTATACACAGGAGGGGGCGAGGGACAGGAGGCTATACACAGGAGGGGGCGAGGGACAGGAGGCTATACACAGGAGGGGGGCGAGGGACAGGAGTGCTATACACAGGGGGGACGAGGGACAGGATGCTATACACAGGAGGGGGCGAGGGACAGGAGGCTATACACAGGGGGGGGCGAGGGACAGGACTATTTTACACAGGAGGGGGCGAGGGACAGGATTATACACTGGAGGGGGCGAGGGGACAGGATGCTATACACAGGAGGGGGCAGGGCAGGATGCTATACACAGGAGGGGGGCGAGGGACAGGATGCTATACACAGGAGGGGGCGAGGGACAGGATATTATACACAGGAGGGGGGCGAGGGACAGGATGCTATACACAGGAGGGGGGCGAGGGGCAGGATGTATACACAGGAGGGGGCGAGGGACAGGATGCTATACACAGGAGGGGGGCGAGGGACAGGATGCTATACACAGGAGGGGCGAGGGCAGGATATATACACAGGAGGGGGGCGAGGGACAGGATGCTATAAACAGGAGGGGGGCGAGGGACAGGATGCTTACACAGAAGGGGGGCGAGGGACAGGATGCTATACACAGGAGGGGGCGAGGGACAGGAGGCTATGCACAGGAGGGGGGCGAGGGACAGGAGGCTATACACAGGAGGGGGGCGAGGACAGGATGCTATACACAGGAGGGGGCGAGGGACAGGATGCTATACACAGGAGGGGGGCGAGGGCAGGAGCTATACACAGGAGGGGGGCGAGGGACAGGAGGCTATACACAGGAGGGGGGCGAGGTGCAGGATGTATACACAGGAGGGGGCGAGGTGCAGGAGGCTATACACAGGAGGGGGGCGAGGGACAGGAGGCTATACACAGGAGGGGGCGAGGTGCAGGAGTTATACCAGGAGGGGGCGAGGGACAGGATAATACACAGGAGGGGGCGAGGTGCAGGAGTTATACACAGGAGGGCGCGAGGGACAGGATATTATACACAGGAGGGGGCGAGGGACAGGATGCTATACACATGAGGGGGGCGAGGGCAGGATGCTATACACAGAGGGGGGGCGAGAGACAGGATGCTATACACAGGAGGGGGGCGAGGGCAGGATGCTATACACAGGAGGGGGGCGAGGGACAGGAGGCTATACACAGGAGGGGGGCGAGGTGAGGATGTTATACACAGGAGGGGGGCGAGGGACAGGAGCTATACACAGGAGGGGGCGAGGTGCAGGATGCTATACACAGGAGGGGGGCGAGGGACAGGATATTATACACAGGAGGGGGGCGAGGGACAGGATGATTATACACAGGAGGGGGGGAGGGACAGGAGGCTATACACAGGAGGGGGGCGAGGGACAGGAGGCTATACACAGGTGGGGGCGAGGGACAGGAGGCTATACACAGGAGGGGGGCGAGGGACAGGAGGCTATACACAGGAGGGGGGCGAGGGACAGGAGGCTATACACAGGAGGGGGGCGAGGGACAGGAGGCTATACACAGGAGGGGGGCGAGGGACAGGAGGCTATACACAGGAGGGGGGCGAGGGACAGGAGGCTATACACAGGAGGGGGCGAGGGACAGGAGGCTATACACAAGAGGGGGCGAGGGACAGGAGGCTATACACAGGTGGGGGGCGAGGGACAGGAGGCTATACACAGGAGGGGGCGAGGGACAGGAGCTATACACAGGAGGGGGCGAGGGACAGGAGGCTATACACAGGAGGGGGGCGAGGGCAGGAGGCTATACACAGGTGGGGGCGAGGACAGGAGCTATACACAGGGGGCGAGGGACATGAGGCTATACACAGGAGGGGGCGAGGGCAGGATGCTATACACAGGAGGGGGCGAGGGCAGGATGCTTTACACAGGAGGGGGCGAGGGACAGGAGGCTATACACAGGAGGGGGGGCGAGGACCGGATGCTATACACAGGAGGGGGCGAGGGACAGGAGGCTATACACAGGAGGGGGGCGAGGGACAGGAGCTATACACAGGAGGGGGGCGAGGGACAGGATGCTATACACAGGAGGGGACGAGGGACAGGAGTCTATACACAGGAGGGGCGAGGGACAGGAGGCTATACACAGGAGGGGGCGAGGGACAGGATATAACACAGGAGGGGGCGAGGGACAGGATATTATACACAGGAGGGGGCGAGGGACAGGATGCTATACACAGGAGGGGGCAGGGACAGGATGCTATACACAGGAGGGCGGGCGAGGACAGGATGCTATAACACAGGAGGGGGCGAGGGACAGGATATATACACAGGAGGGGGCGAGGTGCAGGATATTATACACAGGAGGGGGCGAGGGACAGGATGCTATACACAGGAGGGGGCGAGGGACAGGATGCTATACACAGGAGGGGGGCGAGGGGCAGGATATATACACAGGAGGGGGGCGAGGGGGCAGGATATATACACAGGAGGGGGGCGAGGGACAGGATGCTATACACAGGAGGGGGCGAGGGGAACAGGAGGCTATACACAGGAGGGGGCGAGGGCAGGATATTATACACAGGAGGGGGGCGAGGGACAGGATGCTATAAACAGGAGGGGGGCGAGGGACAGGATGCTGTAAACAGAAGGGGGCGAGGGACAGGATGCTATACACAGGAGGGGCGGAGGGACAGGAGGCTATGCACAGGAGGGGGGGCGAGGACAGGATGCTATACACAGGAGGGGGGGCGAGAGACAGGATGCTATACACAGGAGGGGGCGAGGGACAGGATGCTATACACAGGAGGGGGGCGAGGGGCAGGATGCTATACACAGGAGGGGGGCGAGGGACAGGAGGCTATACACAGGAGGGGGGCGAGGTGCAGGATGTTATACACAGGAGGGGGGCGAGGTGCAGGAGGCTATACACAGGAGGGGGGCGAGGGACAGGAGGCTATACACAGGAGGGGGCGAGGTGCAGGATGTTATACACAGGAGGGGGGCGAGGGACAGGATATTATACACAGGAGGGGGCGAGGTGCAGGATGTTATACACAGGAGGGCGCGAGGGACAGGATATTATACACAGGAGGGGGCGAGGGACAGGATGCTATACACATGAGGGGGGCGAGGGGCAGGATGCTATACACAAGAGGGGGGCGAGAGACAGGATGCTATACACAGGAGGGGGCGAGGGGCAGGATGCTATACACAGGAAGGGGGCGAGGGACAGGAGGCTATACACAGGAGGGGGCGAGGTGCAGGATGTTATACACAGGAGGGGGGCGAGGGACAGGAGGCTATACACAGGAGGGGGCGAGGTGCAGGATGCTATACACAGGAGGGGGGCGAGGGACAGGATATTATACACAGGAGGGGGGCGAGGGACAGGAGGCTATACACAGGAGGGGGCGAGGGACAGGAGGCTATACACAGGAGGGGGGCGAGGGACAGGATATTATACACAGGAGGGGGGCGAGGGACAGGAGGCTATACACAGGAGGGGGGCGAGGGACAGGAGGCTATACACAGGAGGGGGCGAGGTGCAGGATGTTATACACAGGAGGGGGGCGAGGGACAGGATATTATACACAGGAGGGGGGCGAGGGACAGGATGCTATACACAGGAGGTGGGCGAGGGGCAGGATGCTATACACAGGAGGGGGGCGAGGTGCAGGATGTTATACACAGGAGGGGGGCGAGGGACAGGATATTATACACAGGAGGGGGCGAGGGACAGGATGCTATACACAGGAGGGGGCGAGGGACAGGATGCTATACACAGGAGGTGGGCGAGGGCAGGATGCTATACACAGGAGGGGGGCGAGGTGCAGGATGTTATACACAGGAGGGGGCGAGGGACAGGATGCTATACACAGGAGGGGGGCGAGGGACAGGATGCTATACACAGGAGGGGGGCGAGGGACAGGATGCTATACACAGGAGGGGGGCGAGGGACAGGATGTTATACACAGGGGGCGAGGACAGGATATTATACACAGGAGGCGGGTGAGGTGCAGGATGTTATACACAGGAGGGGGGCGAGGGACAGGAGGCTATACACAGGAGGGGGGCGAGGGACAGGATGTTATACACAGGAGGGGGCGAGGGACAGGATGCTATACACAGGAGGGGGGCGAGGGACAGGATGCTATACACAGGAGGGGGGCGAGGGACAGGATGCTATACACAGGAGGGGGGCGAGGGACAGGATGTTATACACAGGAGGGGGCGAGGGACAGGATATTATACACAGGAGGCGGGCGAGGTGCAGGATATTATACACAGGAGGGGGGCGAGGTGCAGGATGTTATACACAGGAGGGGGGCGAGGGGCAGGATGTTATACACAGGAGGGGGGCGAGGGGCAGGATGTTATACACAGGAGGGGGGCGAGGGACAGGATGCTATACATAGGAGGGGGGCGAGGGACAGGATGTTATACACAGGAGGGGGCGAGGGACAGGATATTATACACAGGAGGCGGGCGAGGTGCAGGATATTATACACAGGAGGGGGGGCGAGGTGCAGGATGTTATACACAGGAGGGGGGCGAGGGGCAGGATGTTATACACAGGAGGGGGGCGAGGGACAGGATGTTATACACCAGGTAGTGGGTAAGGGTCAATGTTATACACCGGGAGGGAGAAGCTAAAGAAAGATCCTTCATTGAATGAGTCCAGCATTCCTGTGCTTTGTGCGGATGACAACAGCTGCCACATGAGATCTGTCAGTGCTGATATAACACATGACATTGATGACATCACACATTCATTCCATATGACACATCCTGTTTATGTGTGATCACCAACCAGTCACATGACCAGTATCCACCACAGTGAGGCGCCAGAGGCGACTGTCATTTCTAGCATGAATCTGCAGAAAAGTAAAGTAAGTAACGTGTGTGTTTTTAGTGTTAAATCTTATTCTTCTGATTGGCACAGACACATCATGTGTTCCTGACAGGACGCACTATATAACACCAACCTAAGACCTGACTGTTAGAGATGGGCGGACCCCTTGATGTTCGTGTTCGCTGGGTTCAGAAAACAGTTACAAAAAGTTCGGGTTTGGGTACCAGAATAGTACCCGGACCCCATTCACTTGAAATAGGGGCCCGAACATCCAGTGTTTGCCACGCTGTCATGTGCATGACGGCGTGGCAAACACTGCTTCTGATTGGTGGTAAAATCATCACCGCCGGTCACACAGCCGCGGCTGTGATCGAGGGTAAAAAGCTACCTCCGGCCACTGGTGTCAGCTGATGGGACTACTGCTCCCATCAGCCAACGATTGCTGTCACTAACAGCAAGAGCAGGAGAGGCTGATAGGAGTATTCATCAGTCGGTGCCTGCGCTGCAAATAAACTAAAAAAAAGGCATAGGGTTCCCCCAGCTGAAGCAGACAGCTGGGGGCTGGTATTCTCAGGCTTGCCCCTATAGATATTGCCCCTCCTCCAGCCAAAAAAATAAGAGACGTCATCTAGGTTACTGTGGCATCCCCGCTAACACCGTGAGAAAGTCTCACCGGGCAGAGGCGACTTCACTGCAGTTCACTGGGAGAATTTCACTGAGGGGCGAGGGACAGGAGGCTATACACAGGTGGGGGGCGAGGGACAGGAGGCTATACACAGGTGGGGGGCGAGGGACAGGAGGCTATACACAGGAGGGGGGTTCGCCCATCCTCTACTGGTCCAGCACCTTCCTGATTGGGGCTGTGATTATTATGCTAATTCTCTTTTTCAAAACCATTTCAACAACCTTCCAACATCCTATAAACAACGTCCGCAGCCGGATAATACAGAAGACGAGAAAAACACATCATAAATGTAACACAAAAACTCGATTTAAACAACGGGCCGTTCTTTGATATTACACTGCTGATTCTGGGGGATTCACAGCTGATCTAAGCGTTCCCATAGGTCGCAGCTCATCTCCAGCCCCCCACAATGGCCCCCAGGACACTCAGCAGGTCACTGCCCACACTAGAAGGGCTGTAACTATGAAAACACTACAGGGCTGCACGACCAGAGAGATGACAAGTCCACACACACCAGTCTGAGCTCTGCAGCTTGTGTCCCTCTAAATGTGACACTACAACTCCCAGCAGGCGCACAGGGCGCAGAATGTAGATAAGGTGTCACATGACCAGACAACAACAATGGTAAGGCGCAGCCCCGCCCAACAATACACGCCCCTGCCTGGTGATTGGCCAGCTTCAATCAGTCTGTTCCTAAGCCCCGCCCACTAGTCACTGTGCTCCTCCGTGATTGGCTGCTTTCGATGTTTGTCTCTCAGCCTTGTCCCCGTTTCTATCGCACAGAGAGGCCAAGCGGGGACGGAATATCTACATCCGCCTCGATTCCCCTCGCACTGAACCGGGGAAGAAGCCACCGGACGCTACTCACCGTGCAGCGCGGGAGCTTCCCCGTTGTTGTTGTCGGACATGACAGCGACAGCTTCGGTCTGTTCTGGAGAAGGCGCCGCACTGCGTAGCCACGCCCTGACTGACGTCACCCCGCATCATCACCTGGGGGAAAGGGGGCGGGGCTAATACAATCACATGACTAACAAACGCTTAACTCCTTGTTGGCGCTGACGTGACGTGGCAACCGCGTGTGGTCACGTGTGCCGCGTTCTATAACGGTTCTTTTATTTTTAAACTGCAGCTTCTGGTTTAAATGTCTGCGTTGCTCCTGGCAACCTGAAGTCCCAGCGCTTTTTATTTAACCCCTTCCTGCCACAGCCATTTTTCTCCCATGAAGCTAGACTTTTCTTATTTCTCCGCACTCATACGAGGACTTGTTTTTTTTTCGCAGGACGAGTTCTAGTTCTTGAATGACCTGATGAATTTTACAGTAAAATGTATAAAAAAAAAATTACAAATGCTGTGAAATAGTGAAAAAAAAACACATTTCCACCGACTGTTTTTGTCTTTCTCGGTTTAGTTTCATCTGCGTTTATTTTGTGGGAAAAACAACCCTGTAATGTGATTCTCCGTGCCAAACTTATATATATATTTTTATTATTATTTTAACCCCTTCACCTCTGGGGGATTTTCCTTTTTCCACTCCCCTTCTTCCCGGAGCCATAACATTTTTGATTTTTCGATCACTATGGCCATGTGAGGGCTTGTTTTTTGAGGGACAGGTTGTTCTTTTGAACGACATCATTGGTTTTACCAGATCGTTTACTGGAACACGGGAAGAAAATTCCAAGTGCGGTGAAATTACAAATAAAAGCGCGATCCCACAATTGTTTTTTTGGCTTTTTTATTTACCATGTTCACTATATGGTAAAACTGAGCTGTCGTTATGATTCTCCGGGTCATTACGAGCTCACAGACACCAAACATGTCTAGGTTCTTTATTACTTAAGTGGTGAAAAAAAAATCCAAAATTTGTTTGAAAAACAGTTTTTGCGTTTGTCGCCATTTTCCGATTCTGTTTTTGGGGATCTGGGGCCGGGTGAGGGCTTCTTCTTTGTGCCCTGAGCTGACACTTTTATTGATACCATTTTGGGGTAGATACAATGTTTTGATTTCCTCTTATTGCAATGTGTGGTGGACAAAAAAAACATAATTGTGGCAATTAATTATTTTTCTCGTTACGCCATTTATAGATCGTATGAATTTACTAGATCGGACGTTTCTGAACGCAGCGATACCAAATTTGTGTATTTTTCGTAATTTTATTTATAATGGGGAAAAAAGGGGGTGATGTGAACTTTTTTTTTTATATATTTTTTAAGACTTTTTTTAAACTTTTTACTGTGTTTAACCCCTTCATGACCCAGCCTATTTTGACCTTAAAGACCTTGCCATTTTTTTGCAATTCTGACCAGTGTCCCTTTATGAGGTAGAAAAATATTTAGACTTGAGAGTCCTCAGTGGTTGATACCTTTTACTAAATATTTTTCTATCTACTGGCTAACACGGTACGAAGATACACATCTTTCCTATACCTTTATGAGGTAATAACTCAGGAACGCTTCAACGGATCCTAGCGATTCTGAGACTGTTTTTTCGTGACATATTGGGCTTCATGTTAGTGGTAAATTTAGGTTGATAATTTTTGCGTTTGTGAAAAAAATGGAAATTTGGCAAAAATTTTGAAAATTTTGCAATTTTCAAATTTTGAATTTTTATTCTGTTAAACCAGAGAGTTATGTGGCACAAAATAGTTAATAAATAACATTTCCCACATGTCTACTTTACATCAGCACAATTTTGGAAACAAAATTTTTTTTTAGGAAGTTATAAGGGTTAAAAGTTAACCAGCGATTTCTCATTTTTTACAGCAAAATTTACAAAACCGTTTTTTTTAGGGACCACCTCATATTTGAAGTCACTTTGAGGGGTCGATATGGTAGAAAATACCCAAAAGTGACACCATTATAAAAACTGCACCCCTCAAGCTACTCAAAACTACATTCAAAAGATTATTAACCCTTCAGGTGCTTCACAGGAACTAAAGCAACGTGGAAGGAAAAAATTGACATTTTAATTTTTCCAACAAAAATTTTCATTTTGCATCAATTTTTTCATTTTTACATGGGCAACAGGATAAAATGGATCCTAAAATTTGTTGGGCAATTTCTCCTGAGTACACAGATACCTCATATGTGGTCATAAACCACTGTTTGGGCGTACGGCAGGGCTCAGAAGGGAAGGAGCGCCATTTGACTTTTTGAATGGAAAATATGCTGGAATATTTAGCGGTTGCCATGTCGCATTTGGAGAGTCCCTGTGTGCCTAAACATTGGAGCTCCCCCACAAGTGACCCCATTTTGGAAACTAGACCCCCAAGGAACTTATCTAGATGCATAGTGAGCACTTTGACCCCAGGTCCTTCACAAATTGATTCGTAAAAAAAGTATTTTTTTCACAAAAATTTTCTTTTAGCCTCAGTGTTTTCATTTTCACATGGGTAACAGTATAAAATGGATCCTAAAATTTGTTGGGCAATTTCTCTTGAGTACACAGATACCTCATATGTGGTCATAAACCACTGTTTGGGAGCACGGCAGGACCCAGAAGGGAAGGAGCGCCATTTGACTTTTTGAATGGAAAATTAGCTCCAATCGTTAGCGGACACCATGACACGTTTGGAGAGCCCCTGTGTGCCTAAACAGTGAAAAAAAACCACGTGTGACACCATTTTGGAAACTAGACCCTTATGGAACTTATCTAGATGTGTTGTGAGCACTCTGAACCCCCAAGTGCTTCACAGAAGTTTATAACGCAGAGCAGTGAAAATAAAAAAATCATTTTTTTCCTCAAAAATGATTTTTTAGCCCGCTATTTTTTATTTTCACAAGGGTAACAGGAGAAATTGGACCACAAAAGTTGTGCAATTTGTCCTGAGTACACCAATACCCCATATGTGGGGGGAACCACTGTTTTGGCGCATGAGAGAGCTCAGAAGGGAAGGAGCGCCATTTTGGAATGCAGACTTGATGGAATGTTCTGCGGGCATCATGTTGCGTTTGCAGAGCCCCTGATGTGCCTAAACAGTAGAAACCCCCCACAAGTGACCCCATTTTGGAAACTAGACCCCCCAAGGAGCTTAATCAATTTTGTTTCTCAAAAATCATTTTTTAGCTCGCTATTTTTTATTTTCCCAAGGGTAACAGGATAAATTGTACCCCAAAAGTTGTTGTCCAGTTTTTCCTGAGTACGCTGGTGCCTCATCTGTGGGGGGAACCACTGTTTGGGCGAACGGCAGGGCTCAGAAGGGAAGGAGCGCCATTTGACTTTTTAATGGAAAATTAGCTCCAATCGTTAGCGGACACCATGTCGTGTTTGGAGAGCCCGTGTGCCTAAAGTTTGGAGCTCCCCCACAAATGACCGCATTTTGGAAACTAGACCCCCTAAGGAACTTATCTAGATGCACAGTGAGCACTTTGAATCTCCAAGTTCTTCACAGAAGTTTATAACGCAGAGCCGTGAAAATAAAAAATATTTTTTTTTTCACAAATATAATTTTTTTAGTCCCCAATTTTTTTTTCCCAAGGGTAACAGGAGAAATTAGACCCCCAAAGTTGTTGTGCAATTTTTCCCGAGTACGCTGATGCCCCATATGTGGGGATTAACCACTGTTTGGGCACACGTCGGGGCTCGGAATAAAGGGAGCACTGTTTGACTTTTTGAACGCAAAATTTGCAGGAATCAATGGCGGCGCCATGTCACGTATGGAGACCCCCTGATGTGCCTAAATAGTGGAAACCCCTCAATTCTAACTCCAACCCTAACCCCAACACACCCCTAACCCCAAGCCTTACACACCCCTAATCCAAACCATAACCCTAACCTCAACACACCCCTAATCCCAACTGTAACCATAACCCTAACCACAAGCCTAACCCCAAAACACCCCTAACACTTATCCTAACCATAACCACAAACCTAACCCTAATCCCAACACTAAACCTAATTCCAACCCTAACCCAAATTCCAACCTCCAATTCCACCCTACAATTCCAACCCTAACCCAAATTCTAACCCTAACCCAAATTCTAACCCTAATGCTAACCCTAACCCTAGTTCTAACTCTAAGACTGGGTTCCTATTGCGTTTTACCAGTCCGTTCAACATGTAGCTTTGACGGGCTGGTAACTGTATAGCATAACGCGATCGCGATTCATCTGTGCTAGCGGTGACAGAGCCCAGACGCTGCAGCCCGCGTCCGAGGCTCCATCACTGAATGACGGCACGTCGCAAACGCATGGCGCTTTACGGCATGCGTCGCGATGCGCCCACAAATGGGGGTGAATGGCAGCGTTAAGGACTGCGTTACACCGCGTTAAACCGCAGTGTTTATGCAGTCCGTCTAACAGACTGCCATAACGCAATATGAACCCAGCCTAACCCTAACACTAAGGCCCCGTGCACATGTTGCGGATTCACTTGCGGACTTTTCAGCGCGGATTTTACTAAATCCGCAGGTGAAATGACCTGCGTTTTACCTGCGTATTTAGCGCGGATTTACTGTGGTTTTTGTGCGAATTTGCCCTGCGGTTTTACACCTATAATGGAATAGGTGTAAAACCGCTGCGGAATCCGCACAAAGAATTGACATGCTGCAGATTTAAAACCGTACCAAATCCGGAAAAATCCGCAGCATGTGCAGAGCGTTTTTTTTTTACCATTTATTTACATTGTACTGTACATGGTTTCCGGATCTGCTGTGGATCCGCAGCGCCAAATCCGCTGCGTATCCGCAGCAAAATCCGCAACGTGTGCACAGGCCTAATAGGAAAAAAAAAATGTCTTTATTTTATTATTTGTCCCTACCTATGGGGGTGATAAAGGGGGCGTTTATTTACCTTTTTTTTATTTTGATCACTGTGAGAGTTTATCACAGTGATCAAAATAAATTTATGGACTCTGGAGGGCGCACTGCGAATGCGTCAGCCGGCAAGCGCACTGCGCCCGCCATTTTGCAAGATGGCGGCGCCCATGAAGAATCCCGGACGGACGCTGGGACGGACCCAGGGACATCAGAGGACCGGGAGAGGTGAGTAGGGGGGTCGGAAGGTGGGGGTAGTGGAGGCAAGGAGGAGGGGAGCAGTGACGGCGGTGACTGATCGCCGGCATTAATCGGTGGCGGCGGCCGATCGCTGCCGTCTCTCGGTGTGGGGGGGGGGGGGAGGGGGTCAGATCTTGGTCTCCAGCCATGGCAGATGCTATTGCAGCATCGGCCATGGCTGGATTGTAATATTTCACCAAATTTCATTGGTGAAATATTACAAATCGCTATGATTGGCTGTTTCACTTTTAACAGCCAATCACAGCGATCGTAGCCACATGGGGGTTAAGCCAACCCACCTGTGGTGAAAGTACAAAGGGTCTTGTGCCTGCGGGTCGGGTGACCTTTCAGTGACTCCGGTCACCCGGCCCGCAGGAACTGGATCCTTTCATGACACAGGGTATGCGTCATAGGTCGGATTGGCACCGACTTTCATGACGCATACGCTGTGTCACAGGTCGGGAAGGGGTTAATAGTTCCCTTAGGAGACATGAAGATGCGATCATCCGATTACCTGTGCTACACACAGCAGGGCGTCAGCATTGCTATGTATAGCGAAAATCACCATCTCCTGACAAGTCGGCGCTCACCGGAGGAGAGTAGTAACAGGTGCGGCTGTCAAAATAAACAACCAGCGCCCCCTTGTGACGTGCTTCCCGTCGGCGCGTGTTACATGCTGCTGTCAATGATTCACAGGATAACAGCCACAGATGGACCCGCGGCTGATTAAATCGGCCATCATGTACGGGGAAAGATGCTGGCTCAGCGGCAGAGTCCACATCAAAGGCAGGGGACGGCCAATGACGTAAATTTAAGTCCTCAGTCTTGAAAGGGTTAATGGTTATATAAAAAAAAAAACGGAACTTTGCATAAAAATATGTTTTTGTCTTTAACCTTTTTGCAAACTTTTGCAGCACAAAAAAGTAGCATTTTCTGCTAAAATGTTGCAAAAAATTTCCAAGTATTTCAGACATATGTAAAATCACCCTGAGGAAAGGGAACACTGGGGAACATTAGCACAGTTGACATTTTAAATTTTCTAGAATTAATGAATCAGCAGAAAACATGTGAAAGCCTCAAACTCCGCTCACAAAGGTGAACATGAGAGAAAAGAGATAAACACTTCAAATAAACTTTAAAAAGCCGTGTCCTCCCCAGGGACTCACCATAGACTGTTACACCCACAAACCCTCCCCGGTGACCCACCATAGAATGTTACACCCACTGTGCCTTCCTTGAAGACCCACCATAGAATGTTACACCCACTGTGCCTTCCCTAGTGACCCACTATAGACCTTAGGCCGGCGTCACACTGGCGAGTTTGATGCGTGTAAGTCGCACGACTTTCTCGCATCAACACCCGGCATGGCCACCCGCTCTCGGACCCGAGTGTGCGGCTGTATGTATTTCTATGTAGCCGCACACTCGGGTCCAAGAGCGGGCGGCCGTGTCGGGTGTTGATGCGAGAAAGTCGTGCGACTTACTCGCATCAAACTCGCCAGTGTGACGCCGGCCTTACACCCGCTGTGCCCTCCCCGGTGAGCCACCATAGACCTTACACCAGCTGTGCCCTCCCCAGTGACCCACCAGACTGTTACACCAGCTGTGCCCTCCCCGGGGACTCACCATAGACTGTTACACCCACTGTGCCCTCTCCGCTGACCTACCATAGACCGTTACACCCTCCATGCCCTCCCTGGGGACTCACCATAGACTGTTACACCCACTGTGCCCTCCTCGAAGACCCACCATAGAATGTTACACCCACTGTGCCTTCCCTGGTGACCCACCATAGACCTTACATCCGCTGTGCCCTCCCCAGTGACCCACCAGACTGTTACACCAGCTGTGCCCTCCACGGGGACTCACCATAGAATGTTACACCCACCATAGACCTTACACCCGCTGTGCCCTCCCCAGTGACCCACCAGACTGTTACACCAGCTGTGCCCTCCCCGAGGACTCACCATAGACCGTTACACCCACTGTGCCCTCCCTGGGGACTCACCATAGACTGTTACACCCACTGTGCCCTCCTCGAAGACCCACCATAGAATGTTACACCCACTGTGCCTTCCCTGGTGACCCACCATAGACCTTACATCCGCTGTGCCCTCCCCAGTGACCCACCAGACTGTTACACCAGCTGTGCCCTCCACGGGGACTCACCATAGAATGTTACACCCACCATAGACCTTACACCCGCTGTGCCCTCCCAGTGACCCACCAGACTGTTACACCAGCTGTGCCCTCCCCGAGGACTCACCATAGACCGTTACACCCACTGTGCCCTCCCTGGGGACTCACCATAGACTGTTACACCCACTGTGCCCTCCTCGAAGACCCACCATAGAATGTTACACCCACTGTGCCTTCCCTGGTGACCCACCATAGACCTTACACCCGCTGTGCCCTCCCAGTGACCCACCAGACTGTTACACCAGCTGTGCCCTCCCCGGGGACTCACCATAGACCGTTACACCCACTGTGCCCTCTCCGCTGACCTACCATAGACCGTTACACCCTCCATGCCCTCCCTGGGGACTCACCATAGACTGTTACACCCACTGTGCCCTCCTCGAAGACCCACCATAAAATGTTACACCCACTGTGCCTTCCCTGGTGACCCACCATAGACCTTACACCCGCTGTGCCCTCCCCAGTGATCCACCAGACTGTTACACCAGCTGTGCCCTCCCCAGGGACTCACCATAGACTGTTACACCCACTGTGCCCTCCCCGGGGACCTTTATAGATTTTTACAACCACTGTGCCCTCCGCAGGGACGCACCAAGGATTGTTACACGTACTATGTCCAGTGTGGGGGACACACCAAAGGCAGTTATACTCACTGGGCTCTTCCTGGAGACCAACTATAGACTGTTAACCCACTGTGCCTTCCCCGAGATCCACCATAGACTCTTAGACCCACCAAAGACTGGTTAACCCACCGTGTCCTCCCTGGGGACCCACTATAAACTGGTAGATCCACCATAGACTCATATAGAGGGAGCATCCAGGATAATGGATCTTGTGGATATGCCAAAAGTGCCTATGGTGAGAGCACTAGTTTTTGGTATTGTCATCAGAAAATTACGTCAGGTTTTTGTTAAATGTATGTTTTGGTTTTTTTACTTTTTCTCATATCACAGTCTATATTACAGAAAAGGTCAAGACTGTCCCAAACGTGACCCTGGCACAACACCTTTCCATAAACCACCATCACCTATATGATAATAAGCACCTCAACAAACAAGGGGTCAGCCTCCTGGCCAAAGAGCTGAAAGACATCGTACTAAACAGAGGACCCAGGCCTGGATTCAACAGTGACCAACATCACACTGAAAGACCCCTAACAATAAAAAGACAGAAAACCCCAATCCTATCTCCAGAAGCTGGAAACAAAGCTCTTCACCCAAAATCAGACCATCAGAGGAGGAGACCTCCATGGAGGGGTCCACCGACCCCACACAGATACACGCAGAGCAGAGATACGGATGAGGTAAAGACCCTGCTCAGCGCACTATGCAGGAAACTAATGTGACTGGATGGAACCAAGCACACCTACAAAACAGTCAGAAATTCCAGTTTGTCCTACATAGCCATACTCATTACAAGGTATATACACACAAGATAAATAGAAAAAATGACTTCACTTACAATCAGCAGCTGGAATATTCAGGGTCTCAACACCTCGACCTTTGGATGTAAAACAAATGACCCGGACTTTATACAAAGACTGAAAAATATAGACATCCAGATCCTCCTGGAAACATGGACCAGAGCCGAAAACGAATCCCTGGCGCCCATCGGATACAGGGAAATCTCTGTCCCTGCCCTGAAAAATAAAAACATCAAACAGGGCCGGAGCTCAGGAGGAATACTGATCTGGTATAAAGACGAGCTCCACCAATACATCAAACCGGTGAAGAGAGGAGGCAGCCACATATGGATCAGGATCAGCAGCTCCATCCGCACCTCTCAGTCTGATGTCCACCTCTGCGCCACCTATATACCACCGCCAGAGTCCCCCTACTTCAATCCAGAGAGCTTCGAGATCTTACAAAGAGAAGCCGCCCACTATCAGGCCCTGGGCAAAGTTCTCATCTTTGGAGACCTCAACGCAAGAACAGGGAGAGAAAACGACTTCCTGACCACGGATGGGAACATCTACATATTTGGAGCAGAGAATGACGGCCAAGACTCAGTACACACAGAGAGAAACAGCTACGACAGTACAGTCAACAAAAGTGGTAAAAAGCTCCTGAACGTATGTAGAAGTTTAGGACTTCATATTCTTAATGGACGTACCAAAGGAGACTCTTTAGGGAGGTATACACTAAACTCCCATGTAGGGAGGAGTGTAGTAGATTATGCCATTACAGACATGAACCGGGCAAATATCAGCGCCTTCATAGTCACCCCACAAACGCACCTGTCAGACCACAGCCAACTTCTTCTGTACTTGAAATCTACAGAGAAACCACCCACTCAAAAGTCACAGCATAGCGGCCTCTTCAACCGGCCTCCATCATATAAATGGTCCAAAACGTCGGCACTAAAGTACAAAGAGGCTCTCAGCAGACCCGAAATACAGCAGATGCTCCACCACTTCTACAACCACGAGTACCAGCCTAACCCAAAGGGAGTGAGTCAAGCTACAAAAGACGTCAACAATATATTCTATGCAATGGCCAGACTGTCCGACCTTACAAAAGTTGACTACAAGAGACCAAAAGAAAAACAGACCAACGGTTGGTTTGACAGAGAATGTAAAGCCGTACGGAAGACCCTGAGAACAGCCTCAAACAAGAAACATAGAGACCCCAACCACCCTGGTCTGAGGGAAGCCTATGAAACCATACAAAGACAGTACAAAACCATCCTCAGGAGGAAGAAGCAGAGTTACATCTCTACCAAGCTTAACCAACTCCAAGATGCTCTTCAAGACAATTCCTTCTGGGAACTATGGAACCACATGGGCACAAAAGACAAGAAAAACAACATCCATATCCAAAATGGCAACATCTGGCTCCAGTACTTCAGAGACCTCTATAAAGACATCCCAAAGGAAGAACTAAACCAAGAACAGGAAAACATAATGGCAAAACTAAAAGCAATGGAGGAAAAAGTAAAAAATTTCCAAAACCCAGTGGATACACCTATTACATTACAGGAAGTAGCAGAGAGAATCTCTTCCATAAGATGTAGAAAAGCCGGTGGCCTGGATGGAATCCTACCAGAAATGCTGAAGTACAGCCCACCAGAAATACAGGCTGCAATGGTTAAACTCTTCAATATTGTGCTAAGTGCCGGCTACTTCCCTCGTACCTGGAACCAAGGCCTCATCACACCCATCCACAAGAATGGGGACAGGTATGACCCAGCCAACTACAGAGGCATATGTGTCAGCAGCAACCTGGGGAAACTGTTCAACAGCATCCTGAACAAGAGAATCCTCAGTTTCCTCACCGAACATAACGTCCTCAGCAAGAGCCAAGCAGGGTTCATGCCAAACCACCGCACCACTGACCACATCTATACCCTGCACAGCCTCATTCAGAGACACGTCCACAATACAAAGAACGGGAAGATATACGCCTGTTTCGTGGACTTTAAAAAGGCCTTTGATTCGGTGTGGCACCCGGGCTTATTCCTGAAACTGCTGGAGAGCGGAATAGGAGGAAAGACCTACGATGTTATCAAAAGCTCCTACACCGAGAACCTCTGCAGTGTGAGTGTGAACGGTAAAAGAACTGCTTATTTCCAGCAGAGCCGTGGAGACAGACAAGGCTGCAGCCCAAGTCCAACGCTCTTCAACATTTACATCAACGAGCTGGCTACCGCTCTGGAATCTTCCACAGCACCAGGTCCCACCCTCCACGACACCCAGGTGAAATTCCTGCTGTATGCAGATGACCTGCTGCTTCTGTCACCAACCGAGAAAGGCCTCCAAGACAACCTGAAAATCTTAGAGAAATTCAGCTCCACCTGGGCACTACCGGTCAACCTAAAGAAAACCAACATCATGGTGTTCCAGAGGAGAACAGAAAATTAGACCAGCACCCTTCATTTGTCCTCAACAACTGCGCCCTTACAGGAACAGACAAATATACCTACCTGGGCCTAGAGATTCACCGGTCAGGAAGCTTCAAACAAGCCATAGAGACCCTGAAAGACAAGGCATGTAAAACCTTCTATGGCATCCGAAGGAAACTTTACCATCTGAAGCCACCAGTGAGGGTCTGGTTAAAAATCTTCGACTCGGTCATCGCCCCAATCCTCCTGTATGGCAGTGAAGTCTGGGGTCCTCACACCTACCCAGACTGGTCAAGATGGGATTCCAGCCCAACAGAAATATTCCACCTGGAATTCTGCAAGCACCTTCTCCAAGTCCACTCGGAGCACCTCCAACAGTGCCTGCCGGGCCGAGCTGGGCAGATTCCCTCTACGCCTAACGGTTCTAAAGAGGGCACTGTCATTCCAGGCTCACCTACGTAGGAGCAATCCAAGCTCCCATCACCATAAAGCCCTGACACACGTAGGTGAAACAGAAAAACTAGGACCCTCGGAACAGCTCACCCAAACCCAACCTGACCAGAACACCAATCACAACAACCTGACAAAAGCCGAAATCAGGAAGATGGTAGACGAAGGCCAGGAGAGGTATGTCAGTGACTGGAAGAACGACATCATCAGCTCCCAGAAACTGACCATGTACCGGAGTCTACAGAGAGACTACAGTCTGGCCCCATACCTGGAGAAACTCCCAGACCCCAGAGACCGCCAGATCCTGAGCCGGTATAGACTCAGCGCCCACAGTCTGGCCATCGAATCCGGCTGACACAGGCAGAGCTACAAGCCCAGGGAGGAAAGACTATGCCAACACTGTGACCAGGAGGCCATAGAGGACGAAACCCACTTCCTGCTACACTGCTCCAAATACTCAGCAGTGAGGGACACTCACTTCAGGAGACTCTCACATCTCTTCCCGGATTTCATCACCATGAAGGAGGAAGAGAAAACATATATCTTGCTGGGGGAAGAAGAGAGAGCAGCGGAGATAGCAGCACGGTATGTGAGCGAATGTCTAGACTGCGAGAAAGAGAACTATGATATGCCATGGACTTCTATAGCCCCCACCCTGGACCTGCGCCCCATCACCCCTCCCTATGCCATGGACTTCCATAGCCCCCACCCTGGATCTGCCCCCATCACCCCTCCCTATGCCATGGACTTCCATAGCCCCCACCCTGGATCTGCCCCTACTCAACATCCCTATCTCCCTTTGGTACACTTGCTTTGGCAAAACTAATGTGTATTTAGTCCTGCCAATAAAGCTTCTTTGAATTTGAATTTGTCTATATTACAGAGGACCTTTCACCAAATATTTCATGTTGAACTGGAGACAGGATGTAATAATGGCTGCAGAGCGAAGCATGTTTTTTTTAAACTATTTCTCCTTTCTGTTGCAGAGATATTAGCAATCAAAGTATTAGGCACCTATTGAGTTAAAAAAAAAAGTTAAGTCTTTCACTGGGGGTGTGTGCATCTTCTCTGTGTATAATACTGACCAATCATAAGCAGGCAGCAACACTTACAGGAAAGAAGAACACCTCCCCACCATAGAACCACTACACCACCATAGTTTTCTCTCTGTGAGATGTAATGCTACAGCATTGATCTCCTGGTCTTACCTCCTGCATGGTTAGAAAGAAATGACTAACACCTTTCAGATAAAGTTCCTGTGGGAAAAGGCAGCACATTACAAACCCTTCAATCAGCTCTCCTAGCACTTTCAGATCTGCTGTACTGCCCTTTCTCACACTTCATGTCTGGAGATGTGTCAGTTATCACACTTCTGTCTGTTGTGCTCAACTGGTTATCACTAAGCAGTGAGATCAGGCTGTCATTATCTTTCCCACAGTTGTCCAAAACAGGCAGGTTACTCCTGTGTAAGATGTAATGACAGCCTGATTTCACTGCAAAGTGAGTACAAGTTACTTGAGCACAGCTGACATAAATAGGATTACTCAGTAGTCAGGAGAGCTGATATAAGGGTTTGTAATGTGACACAGCTAAACTCAGCTGTGCTGCTCCTCTTCCCACACTGTCTCATGCAGGAGGTTAGACCAGCAGGAGGTTAGACCAGAAGATCAGAGTTGCATCATTACATCTCACACACAGAAACTTGATCTAAGCTATGGTGGGGGGTTCTCTTTTCTGTTGTGTTGTCGCCTGCTTATGATTGCTCATCATCATACAGGGGGAAGAAGCACACACCTGCATTAAAAACTGATAACACTCACTTGGAGTTATAGAAGTGAACTTATTAAGTGCCAAATACATTGATTGATATCTGCACAACAGAGAAGTTAAAAAAAAAATGTTTTATGCTGCTTGGCCGCCGCTATTACATACTGTGTCCAGTACAGCATGAAAAATTTGGTGAAAGGTAGTGTTTAAAAATAAAAATAGAAATCTTGCAATTCTTACACTGGCCACTGGGGGGAGGTTTAGATTAAAGGGAACCTGTCCCCCCCCTCCCCCCCCCCGAGCAATTTTAAGTAAAAGAGTCACCTTCAGCAGCACTAAGGCAGCAGTCTGTGAAGGTGGCTTCTTTTTCTGGTCCCCTGCAACACTGAAATATAGACTTTTAAAAATTTGTCCCCATACCATAATTGCGTCCCATAGGTTGGCATCTGTCTCCTTGTAATCCTCCTCCCATCCGTGCATCATCCCCATTCAGCATCAAAGCCCCTCCTCCTAAGTTGTTTTTCTTTGATTAAACAGTTCTCGGGCGCCTGAACTGTTGGAACAGTCCTCGGGCATGCGCAGTGCGTGCTGCACGAGGGCTGACAGAAGGCTATTGCGCCTGCGTCTTTTTCAGGCACCAGATCCCTCCCCGCAGTGTGTTATCATGTATTCACACTGCGGGGCTGGCAATCTGGCACCTGCGCAGTCAACATGTTTAGCTGCACCTGCCCCCTTCTGGCAGAAAATACCCAAAAGTGACACCATTCTAAAAACTGCACTCCTCAATGTACTCAAAACCACATTCAAGAAGTTTATTAATCCTTTAGGTGCTTCACAGGAGCTTAAGCAACTTGAAAGAAAAAAATGAACATTTAACTTTTTAGTCACAAAAATTATCTTTTATAAACAATTTTTTTTACTTTAAGAAGGGTAAAAGGAGAAAATGGACAGAAAAAGTTGTTGTGCAATTTCTCCTGAGTACGCCGATACCCCATATGTGGGGGAAAACCAGTCTAGGAGCACGGCAGGGCTCGGAATGGAAGGAGCGCCTTTTGACTTTTTCAAACCAAAATTGGCTGGAATTGAGATTGGACGCCATGTCGCGTTTGGAGAGCCCCTGATGTGCCTAAACAGTGGAAACCTCCCACAAGTGACCCCATTTTGGAAACTAGACCCCCTAAGGAACTTATATAAAGCTGTGGTGAGCACTTTGAACCCCCAAGTGTTTCACTAAAGTTTAAAATGCCTGGGTTTGAAAAAAAAAAAAAAAAATTCTACAAAAATGATTTTTTAGTCCCCAATTTTTGATTTTTCCCAAGGAAATTGGACCACAAAAGTTGTCCAATTTGTCCTGAGTACGCTGATACCCCATATGTGGGGGGAAATGCTGTTTGGGCGCACGGCAGGGCTAGGAAAGACAATAATGACATTTTGGAATGGGTGTCATGTTCAGTTTGCAGAGCCCCTGATGTGCCTAAACAGTGTAAACCCCCAAGTGACCCAATTTTGGAAACTAGACCCCTAAGGAACTTATCTAGATCTGTGGTGAGCACTTTGAACCCCCAAGTTCTTCACACAAGTTTATAATGCCCAGGCATGTAAATAAAAAATCCTATTTTTTTCCCCACAAAAATGATATTTAAGTCACCAATTTTTTATTTTTCCAAGGGTAACAGCAGAAATTGTACCATAAAAGTTGTTGTCCAATTTGTCCTGAGTACGCCGATACCCCATATGTGGGGAACCACTGTTTGGGCGCACGGCAGAGCTCAGAAGGGAAGGAGCGCCATTTGACTTTTTCACACCAAAATTGGCTGAAATCGAGATGCCATGTCGCATTTGGAGATGTGCCTAAACAGAGGGAACCCCAACAAGTGACCACATTTTAGAAACTAGACCCCCTAAGGAACTTATCTATATCTGTGGTGAGCACTTTGAACCCCCAAGTGCTTTACAGAAGTTTATAACGTAGAGCCATAAAAATAAAAAATCATTTTTTTTCCACAAAAATGGTATTTTCGCCCTCAATTATTTTCCCAAGGGTAACAGATGAAATTGGACCCCAAGAGTTATTGTGCAATTTGTCCTGAGTACGCGGATAACCCATATATGGGGGTAAACTACTGTTTGGACGCATGGCAGAGCTCAGAAGGGAAGGAGCACCATTTGACTTTTTCAACGCCGAATTGGCTGGAATTGAGATCAGACGCCATGTCACGTTTGGAGAGCCCCTGATGTGCCTAAACAGTGGAAACCCCCCAATTCTAACTCCAACCCTAATCCCAACCCTAACCCTAACACACCCCTAACCCTAATCCCAACCCTAACGGGAAAATGGAAATACATTTTTTTAATAATTATATGACATACTATTTTGTCCTTGGGAATTAAGTCCCAGGGCGAATGGACGGAATAGTACGTCTGATGGCAGAAAGGGGTTAAAAAAGAAAAGCTGAAATATCACATGGTCATAAGTATTCAGACCCTTTGCTCAGTATTGAGTTGAAGCACCTTTTGAGCTAGTACAGCCATGAGTCTTCTTGGGAATGATGCAACAAGTTTTTCACACCTGGATTTGGGGATCCTCTGCCATTCTTCCTTGCAGATCATCTCCAGTTCCGTCAGGTTGGATGCTGAACGTTGGTGGACAGCCATTTTCAGGTCTCTCCAGAGATGCTCAATTGGGTTTAGGTCAGAGGCTCTGGCTGGGCCAGTCAAGAATGGTCAGAGTTGTTCTGAAGCCATTCCTTTGTTATTTTCGCTATGTGCTCAGGGTCTTTGTTTTGTTGGAAGGTGAACCTTCGGCCAAGTCTGAGGTCCAGAGCACTCTGGAAGAGGTTTTCATCCAGGATATCTCTGTACTTGGCCCTATTCATGTTTCCTTCAATTGCAACGTCGTCCTGTCCCTGCAGCTGAAATACACCCCCAATAGCATGATGCTGCCACCACGTTTCACAGTTGGGATTGTATTGGGCAGGTGATGAGCAGTGCCTGGTTTTCTCCACACATACCGCTTAGAATTATCACCAAAAAGTTCTATTTTCGTCTCATCAGACTAGAGAATCTTATTTCTCATAGTCTGGGAGTCCTTCATGTGTTTTTTAGCAAACTCTATACGGCTTTCACATGTCTTGCACTGAGGAGAGGCTTCCGTCGGGCCACTCTGCCATAAAGGCCCGACTGGTGGAGTGCTGCAGTGATAGTTGACTTTGTAGAACTTTCTCCCATCTCACTACTGCATCTGTGGAGCTCAGCCACAGTGATCTTGGGGTTCTTTACCTCTCTCACCAACGCTCTTCTCCCACGATTGCCCAGATTGGCTGGACAACCAGGTCTAGGAAGACTTCTGGTGGTCCCAAACTTCTTTCATTTAAGGATTATGGAGGCCACTGTGCTCTTAGGAACCTTGAGTACTGCAGAAATTTTGTAACCTTCGCCAGATGTGTGCCTTGCCTCAATTCTGTCTCTGAGCTCCTTGGTCAGAGCCTTTGACCTCATGATTCTCATTTGGTCTGACATGCACTGTGACCTGTGAGGTCTTATATAGACAGGTGTGTGACTTTACAAATCAAGTCCTATCAGTGTAATTAAAGACAGCTGGACTCCAATGAAGTAGAACCATCTCAAGGAGGATCACAAGGAAATGGACAGCATGTGACAAATATGTGTCTGAGCAAAGGGTCTGAATACTTATGACCATGTGATATTTTACTTTCTTTTTCAATAAATGTGCAAAAATTTCTACATTTGTTTTTTTCAGTCAAGATGGGGTGCAGAGTGTACATTAATGAGAAAAAGACGGATTTTGGTAAGAACTTACCTGTAAAATCCTTTTCAGCGAAGGAAGGAAGAGAGACACAGTATTCATTACTGATGGGTAGGCGGAGCCCAGATAGGATTGACACCTCAGATTAAAAAGAGTGTTGACCGGCCCCTCCAGCACGGGCTCCTCCTACTCAGCTTTCTTCAGTCGTACCCAAGCTTAAAGAAGAGCAAGATCACCAGCGGAGCAACATAACCCCTTCTGAAGGACTTCAGAGAAAAACACAATAGTACAGGTTATGCATGCATTTGGCAAAACATCACACAGTGCCAGGTACTACTCACTGGACCTGACCACTGCGATGAGCTGGTAATGCTGGAACAGAGCCGTAGCGCGTCGACCTCAGCCCAGATAAACGCTATCAGAGAAGGGTCACGCCGCATCTGTAAATACAACAACACACTTCTGCCATGGGAGGGAGCTGTGTCTCGCTTCCTTCCTTCGCTGAAAAGGATTTTACAGGTAAGTTCTTACCAAAATCCGTCTTTCAGCTGCAGAGGGAAGGAAGAGAGCCACAGTATTCATTACTGATGGGACGTCCCAAAGCAGTTCAAAAATAAGGGTGGGAAAAAACCAACAAAAGGCAGAAACCCAACAACCTAGATAAAAGCGCAAACAGGCGCCAAATACAAGTTAACTAGAACTTTAAACTACCGCTGCCTGCAGGACCCTACGTCCTAAGGCCGCATCAGCGGAAGCACTAACGTCCACCTTATAAAACTTGTAAATGTGTGGACAGAAACGCCAGGTCGCCGCTCGGCAGAGCCGAGCAGCCGAAGCCCCTTGACAAAAGGCCCACGATGAAGCCACAGCCCTCGTAGAGAGAGCTCGAACCTTAATCTGGCAAGGTTCGCCTTTAAGTCGGTAAGCTTCCAAAATGGCCGACCGAATCCAACGAGCTATAGAGTCCTTGGAAGCTCGTTGACCACGCCTGCGACCTGCAGGAATTACAAACAGAGAATCTGACTTCCGAAAACTCGAGTAATAGGCAGATAGAACTTCAAGGCCCGCACCAAATCCAATGTGTGCAAGGCCCGTTCCTTTGCCTTCCTCGGGCCCGGGCAAAGCGAAGGCAACACAATATCCTGGTTAACATGAAAATGCGACACCACCTTAGGTAGAAAGTCGCCCAGTGTGCGAAGCACTACTTGATCAGAGTAAAACTCCAGGAAAGGAGGCGAGCAGGGAAAAGCCGCCAACTCAGAAACTCTTCTCAAAGAGGTTACCGCCACTAAGAAGACAACCTTCCAAGAAAGTAGAGAAAGGCTAGCATAAATCATAGCCTCAAAAGGCACATGTTGAAGAGCCTCCAAGACAAGGTTGAGCCGCCATGGAGACACAGGCGTCTTCCGCGGCGGAAACTGACGGGTTACTCCGCGAAAAAAAGGGGAACGCACGTCACTACGGGAGGCGATAGCCCTCCGAAACAGCAAGGACAGAGTAGAAACCTGACCTTTCAGGGTGCTCACTGCCAAACCATTGTCCAGCCCATGCTGTAGACAAATTGGGAATGGAAAAAAACCCTCGGGTTCCTTGAAGAACCCGAACACCACGAAAAGAAGACTTCCCAAGTCTTGTGATAAATCCTAGTAGTAGCCGAACTACTGGCAGCTCGCAGAGTGACAATGACTTTGCTGAAAAACCTCTAAGGGTCAATATTTCGGTCTCAAGAGCCACGCCGTCAAACGCAGAGACTTCAAGTCCGGATGACGGCCGGGACCCTGGGTTAACAGGTCCGGGCGAAGAGGAAGTGGGAATGGCGGCGCCGCCAAAAGCGACACTAGTGTCGAGAGCCACGTCCTCCTTGGCCAATCTGGGGCTATCAAAATAGCCGGAATTCTCTCCAGTCTGATCCGACTCAGCACCAGAGGGAGTAAGGATATCGGTGGAAACACAGACCAGCTCGAAATGGTCCCACGGATCCACCAGAGCGTCTACCGCCACAGCCTTCGGGTCCTTGTACCTGGACATGAAGGTCGGTAGTTTGGTATTGAACCTGGACGCCATCAAGTCCACTTGGTGAGTTCCCCAACGGGAGCACAGCAGTGCAAAAATCTTTGGTGGTATTCTGGACTCCTGGAATGTGAATCGCAGAGATGGCTGGAAACCTGGTTTCGGCCCATATCAGGATCCGAGACACCTCCATCAAGAGCCTGGAACTCCTCGTCCCGCCTTGGTGGTTGATATACGCGACCGCCGTCGCGTTGTCTGTCTGCACTCGGACTGACAGACCGCTCAAAAGGACCGTCCAGTGTTGGAGGCAAAGAAAAAAATTTTCCCTCAATTCCAGGATGTTGATCGGTAGAACCGACTCTTCCGATGACCATACTCTCTGGATCCAAAGATCGTTCCAGACACCTCCCCCCAGCCCGTCAGGCTGGCATTGGTGGTTATGACCGACCACTTTGGAGGGAGGAAAGACTTTCCCAGGGATAACGCTCCTGGATGTAACCACCATCCTAGGGATTCTCGCACCCTGTGAGAGATGGTGACGCTGCAATCCAGTGAAACTTGCGATCGATCCCAACGACTCAGAATGAGCTTTTGGAGAGCTCTGGAATGAAAATGGGCAAACGGAAGTGCCTCCATGGTCAAACCCAGAAGGCGCATACCTTCCGAAGGGACATTGCTGTCGCAGACTTCATAATCTGTACATGTCGGAAAAGACATGCCTGCTTGTCTGGAGGTAGGGACACCACCGCCCGTACCGTGTCGAAATGCATCCCCAAAAACAGGATTGACTGCGACGATTCCAGAGACGACTTCCCCCAATTGACCAGTCACCCGAAATCCTCCAGAAGCTGAAGGGATAGATTGCGAACCGTCACTGCCTCCTCCTTTGAGGATGCCACAATCGAAAGGTCGTCCAGGTAGGGGCGAATCGTAAGTCCCCGTCTTCAAAAAAATTGCCATGAGATTTAGGCGCCAAAATCGTTGTAAAAATTCTGGGCGTTAAGGCCAAGCCGAATGGCCGAGCCACAACCTGGTAATGGTTGATCTATGGCAAAAACGAAGGAAGCGCTGGTGAGCTCTTCCGACGGGAACATGCAAATAAGCGTCGCGAATGTCGATTAACCAAAAAGTCGTTCTGCGACAGGACTGCCATAACAGAGCGAAGCGACTCCATGCGGAATTTTCGGGTGTGGACAAGCCGATTCAATCTTTCCAGAATAGGGCGAAATTTGTCCTTTTTTGGGGACTACCAAGAGGTTGAATAAAAGATCCTCTTCCCCGGTCCTCTGCGGAACCGGTATCACCACACCCTTCTGCAGAAGGGAATCGACCTCTCGCAGTAGAGAGGTAAATAGTTCGGCTTTGACGGAATGCGAGATTGGCAAAAAAACTGTCCGGGGGTCGAGAAAGAAACTCTATGAAGTAGCCTGACAACACAACCTGTGTCACCCAGGCGTCCGACACACGGGAAACCCAAGTCGGTTTAAATTGGAGTAAACGACCCCCCCCACTCGAGGGCGCTCGAGTGAGATTCAGATGTCAGTCCGCCTTAGCGAATTTTTTGCCAGCTTCTGTCTTAACAGAAGTTCTGTTTCCAGGGTATGTGGAATTTCTGAGAATTCCTTTTTTTTTTTTTTTTTTTATAAAAAAAGAGAGAGACGACCCAAACCCCCAGAGGGTTGGCCGGATCATCCCTTGAACCGAAAGGACCGCCGATAACTATCGGCACTAGTCCTGCCAGACGCAGAAGTCATAGCTCTGCGCTGTGGTAAAGCTGTTTCTTTTGCCTTTGCCTTGGCAATCATCTCCGTGAGGTCAGATTCAAATAGCTGACCACTTTGTAAGCTAAAGATAGCAAACCCTGCTTGGAAAACCGCGTTCCACCGTCCAAGTCACAGTGCTCTTCTGACTGTGACTGCCGAGGATTGCGCCCGGGATAGCAGTGACGCATTATCCTTCAACTTGAAAAGGCCATCTACCTCGATAGAGGGGATCCATCTTGCCACGCCGTCCTTAGACGGTCCAACCGGCTCAGGGGAACTTAACAAGTACACATAGATCCTTAATACCGAATCTATGATCCACGGCCTTGCAGATGGATTGTTGCCATCTCTGTTTTTCTGTCCAGCGTGTCCTGCAGACTCGCCTTCCCTTTACCAGGAAGATTTGCTAAGCTGGGATAAAGGGACATTCACTTCAGGAGAAGGGATCCAGTTAACAAACAACTCCGTAGAAAAACGGATACAGTTTGTAAAGCCGTCGCGACCCATACGACTCCTGAAAAATTCGGGCCGACTTACCAGGACGTCTAGTTACCTCCTCCGGTAACTGTAACGCCCTCATCTCCAATAGAGATTTCAGTACGGCCCATGAGAGAGGCAGAGTGTCCCTGCCGATCCTCCTTGTCCGAATCGGACTTCTTCGCTAAGCGAGAAGGAAGGCACCGATTTGTGTCGCTTCCTTGAGAGGATCTAGCTGACACTCCATAACCTAAAAGGTCAGACAGGCCATCAACAGAAACTAGCGAAGGCCTCCATTTTGACACCACTGGAACCTCCGACCGCCGTGCATGAGTCGAGGTTTGCGTGTCAGATACGCAAGGCTGATCCGTAGCGAATCTGGGAGACGGTCTCTGACATGCCTTGCACAGTATATGGCAGTTTAAAACCTGTCAGTAACCAGAACAGTGTTTCTTAAGAAAAAACAAACGCTGAAGGGTTAAAGCTCTAAAAGAGAGAGCTACCCCAGCCGTCCCCCATTAAGAGTTAACCGCCTAAGAAGGGGTTAAAGTAGCAGACTCCCCACAACCTTGATAATGAAAAGGGTGTGCGAATCTCAAGCGCCTCTTATAAGGTCGCAGCTGCTATGCCACACTATACAGAAAAAACGTTCCACAAGATCGCTAAAAAATTGCGCTGTTTTGTATAACGCAAAGGACCGCCAAAGTCATTAAGGGGATCGCTAACGCTTATGCGATGCTAATGAGATCGCCCAGATTGGCAGTTACTAGCGACATTAAAAATAATCACACAAACGATCGCATTAGTATGCGTCGTTATCAGGATCGTTAGCGGGAACGTATAGTGGCAGTATTAATGTCGCAGACTCCCCACAACCTCTTTATTAATATTGAAAGAGTGTGCGAGCCCCTTATGCGAGAACAGCAGCAGGACAGCTCAATCTGTCACTCAGAAGTGCCCAGACGGCGCCCGCGCTGAGGTGAAGGGGTTAGCTTCTGCCCGCGGGCTAGAAGCGACTCACCCAGCTGGTCACGGTTCTTGCCGGGAGGGGAGGGGAACGATCCGGGGATCTTTCAGCCTGCATCTGATCAGCAATGGCCGCCGCTCTGCCTCCGTGTGCTCCATGTAGAGGAGCCGGAAATGGAGGCTGCAGTAAAGCGCGCGCGCTCAGAGCGGCGCGAAATTCAAATTGAAAAAAAAAAGCGCGTACTCCTCTCTCCCGCTCTCTATGTCCTGCAGGCATCCACCTGCGGACAAAAAAACACAGTCACCGGCATGTATATTGTAACAGCGACTGCCGCAGCCGTCGCTGAAAACACTCACACAATCAATAAAAATGTGGAGTACTCACCAGCCGAAAGCGCCACAGGGACCCCCAGGGGTTTCTGGCGCGTGCCCATGCTTCCCCCCAGGGTGGGGATCGCAGTGACCCCTGCAGCGCGGTTTGCGTCCCCGCCAGGGAAGCCATCCTCATCCCCCCGGGCCGGCAGGGTTCTGCAGGGACCACCATATAGGGTAATACAGATCCGCCAAGGGAGAGGTTGGGGTCCAGCAGCGCTGAGACCCCTGAGACCTCTAGACCACATTAGGTGATCCAAGTCTCTTGTCCGATAGAAAATAATAAAATCTTCTGAGGAGCTGCTTCCAGCAGCGACCATCCTCTGGGACCTCAAATTTTAGACTGAAGAAAGCTGAGTAGGAGGAGCCCGAGCTGGAGGGGCGCATCAGCACTCTTTTTAATCTGAGGTGTCAATCCTATCTGGGCTCCGCCTACCCATCAGTAATGAATACTGTGGCTCTCTTCCTTCCCTCTGCAGCTGAAAAATGAACTTTTTTGAACTTACCAAATGGCTGCAATGAAATAGTGAAAAATTAAAAGGGGTCTGAAAATTTTTCCAAACCCACTGTATATGGCTGTACAGTACTACTTAGACACACGGCGAGACTCGGGAGGGATGGAGCGCTATTTGCCTCCTAGAGCGCAGATTTTCTTAGAATAGTTTGCGGACTCCATATACAGAGCCCCTAAGTGTTAGAAAAGCCCACTCCCCAAGTGAAACCATTTTGGAAATTATACCCCTTTGGGAATTTATTTACAGGTGTGGTGATAATTTTGACTTCATGGGTGTTTTCCAGAAACAAGTAGCAGTGGATGTTGCCAAGTGAAAATTGCAAACTTGCCATTGTAATGACCAGTACGGTGGTGCCCAGCTCGTGCCTCTGGAGACACACACAGATAAATTAGGTCTTATCACTACAGAAATGCGAAACATGGGGATGTTAAATGTGGTTTAGGCACACTAGGGCTCAGAGGGGGGGGGGGGATTTTGGAAAGCAGAATTTTCTGAATTCTTTTGAGGGGCAAGGAACCATTCGCTTTCCAGAGCCTCTGCGCTACCAGTAACATGGAAGCCCCCTATATTTCCGTTAAACATGACAGACCTAAGTGGGGACTTGCTTTTAATGTGGATTGAGTTGAGGCTTTTATTCTTCGGTGCGACTACAGTGATACCAGATTTATACGGGTTTTTACTTTGGGTTTTGCTGTCCCCCCAAAGATTTTTTTAATGCAAAAATTTTAAGTTTTTTGCATGCCTTTTTTTGGAAAATTTTAAAAATTTTTTCCCTTTTAATTTCCCCCAACAGTCCGTGACAGTTCTATTTTTGTGGGAAAAATTTGACGTTTTATTTTCCCTTTTTTTCGGGACATGATTTTTTTTGATCACTTTTTAACCCCGATTTTTGGGGAATAGAATAAAAAAAACCGCAAACTGGGGAATTTTTTTTTTTATACCGATCCATGTGGGGATAAAATGAGTAAGGCAGCTTTATTTTTTGGGTCAGTACGTTTACAGTAAAAACCCCATTTTTTTTTTTTTATGTTTTTGGCACTTTTACCCAAACCCCAAAAAATTTTTAGAAATAAATTATTTTTGCATACTTTATTCTCCCCCTATAACATTTTTTTTTTTTCCGCTGAGGGCCTTCATGGCAGCTTTTTTTTTTGGGGGGACAAGATGTTGTTTTCAGTGGGTACTTATTTTTTTAAATTTTTTTCATACTTTTTTTCGGCGGTTTAATGAAAAGGGGCATTTTTTTTTGGCCTTTTTTTTTTTTTCCCCTTTGTTCAAAAAGGGGTTTTGTAGGTCAGATGTTAAGACGCGGCGTTCCAAAAATGTTTACTTTTTTAAAAACTTTTTTTTTACGTAATAAATGTATTTTTTGGGTTTTTAATATTTTTTTTTTTTTGCTCTATTCAGGGTTTTAAAAAAACGGATTTTGGTTTAAAAAACTTACCTGAAAATCCTTTTCAGCGGGAAGGAAGGGGAGGGAAAGTATTCATTACTTGAGGGGGGGCGGAGCCCCAGATCAGGATGTTACCTCAGATCAAAAAGAGTGCCGGGTTTTGGCCCCCCTCCAGCCGGGCTCCTCCTACTCAGTCCAGTCAAAACCAAGTTTTAGGAAAAGCCCCAAGATCACCGCGGAGCAAAAAAACCCCCTTTTTAAGGAAAAATTCAAAAAAAAAAACACAAGGATCAGGTTTGCACCCCAAAGAAACCAAAAAAAACCACAGAGTTCCCAAGGTTTTATACCCCAAAAACCCGGGGAATACTCTTTTGAGGGGGCCGATGCTGGAACGACCCTTTGGGGCGTGCCTTCCCCCAGATAATCGAAATCATTTTAAGGGTCGCGCGCATTGAAAAATCAACACACTTCCCCCTTGGGGGGTTTTGCGGGGGGTCCCCTTTCCCCTTCGCTGAAAAGGTTTTTAAAGGGAAAATTTTTAAAAAACCCGTTTTCCCCGTGCAGAGGAAAAGGAAAAGAGAGCCACAGTATTCTTTGTGGGAGTCCCAAACTTTTTCAAAAAAGGGGGGGGAAAAAAAAAAAAAAGGCAGAAACCCAAAACCCCCTTAACAACAAAGCGAACCCCAGCGCTAAACACAAGTTATCCGTTTTTTTAAATACAGCTCCTTTTGCAGGCCTTTTTCCCCGGGGGGCCCCCTCAGGGAAAGGGGCACTGACGTCCACTTTAAAAACCTTGGGGAAAACGTGGGGGACAGAGCGCCAAGTTGCCGCCGGCAGAGCTGCACCCCCGGGGGCACCTTGATGAAAAGCCCATTTTGGGGCCCCACAGCTCTGGGGGGAAGGGGGGGCTCGAATCTTAATGGGCAAGTTTAAAAACCCCCGAAGGGGGGTCCCCCCCAAAAAATTGGGGACCGGCCCCAAGAGCTAAAAAATTCCTTTGGGGGAAGCTCGTTGCCCCCCCCGACGACCTGCTGGAAAACCACATACAGGGATTTCCGTTTTAAAAAAAACCTTGGTAATAGAAAAAATTAAAACTTCAAGGCCGCAAAAAACCCAATTGTGGTAAATCCCCCCTTTTTCGCATTTTCGGCCCCGGCCCCAGAGTAAGGGGCAACACAAAATCTGGAAACATGAAATTGTGCCCCATTTGGGAAAAAAAAATCACCCGAGGCGAAAGCTTTTCAGACCGGGGAAAAAAACCCCCGGGAAAAGGAGGCGAACAAGAAAGAGTGCCAACTAAAAAAACTCTCCTAAAAAAAGGACGCAAAAAAGGAAAACCCCCCTACCAAAAAAAGTAAAGAAAGGCTAGCAAAAAACCCTAGGCTAAAAGGTTTTTTGTGAGGCCCCAAAAAAAAGGTTTTTAGCCCCCAAAAGGGGACAGGGGCCTTCCCCCGGGGGGAAAAACTTTCGGGGATTTCCCCCGGGGAAAAAAAGGGGGAAAAATTTTTTTGGGGGCAAGGTTTCCCCGGGAAACATAAAGACGAGCAAATCTGACCTTTCAGAGTTTGGGTCCAAACCCCTTTTTGGGGCCCGCGGGGAAAAAACCCCAAAAGGTTGGGAAGGAAAATTTTTTTTCGGGTTCCGAGAGGCCCCAAAAAACACGAAAAAAAGGTTTCCCCCAAAATTTTTTGGGGAAAAACCCAGTAGTACCCCGGGCATCTTGCAGAAAAGAAGGGTAGCAAGGGCCTCGGCTGAGAAACCTTACGGGTAAGATTTGGGGTTAAAAAGCCCGCCTTTTAAACCCCAGGGACTTAAAAATCCCGGGGGCAACGGGCCCCTGAGTCAAAGCCCCGGTTTTTAAGAGGGGGGGGAAAAGGAGGTGCCGCCAAAAGCGACATTTTTGTCGGAACCACACCTTTTGGCCCTTTGGAAACTTAAAAAAGCGGAATTCCCCTTTTGTCTGCCGGGCCAGAATTTGGAAGAAAAAATTTCGGGGAATACTTAGATCACCCCCGGGGAAATGTTTTCCCTGAGCCCTTGAGCATCCACCCCACCCCTTGGGGCCTTTTTTACTGGACTTTAATGTCGGTAACTTGGCATTGGCCCCGGTCCCTTTTAAAATTTAAAATTGGGGGGTTCCCCGCGAGAGACAGTAGGCAAAAACTTCCGGGGGGAAAAGGGTCCATTCCCGGGATCCATCCTTCTGCGACTGAGAAATTTTGCTTTTAATTTTCTAACCCCCGGAATGTTTTTAATTTTTCCGCAAAAAAAAATTTTTTTTTTTTTTTCCCGGGGTTTTACGGGGCCTTTTTGCCCAAATAGGAATTGGGACACCTTACATGGTCTGGAAAATCCGGGGCCCACCTTGGTGTTGGGGTATACGGGGCAGCCGTGCTTTTTCTGTCTGCACTGGGGCGGGAAAAACCGTAAAGGGGGCCGCCCCCAAAGTTGGGGCAAAGGAAAATCGCCCCCCAATTCCCCGGATTTGGGGTCGGAAAAAAAAGATCTTCCGATGACCATACCCCCTGAATCCAGAGATTGTTCCAAACACCCCCCCGCCCGTCGGGGGGGCCCTTTGGGGGTTTTTTTACTAAAAACTTCGGGGGGGAGGAAAGACTTCCCCGGGAGAATGCCCCTGGCGAACCCCCCTTTTTAGAGAATCCCGCACCGCGCGGGGAAAAGGTGACACTCCCTTTTCCCCGATTGGGGAAAAGGGGTTTCCCTCGACCCCAAGATAACCCCTTTGGGGGGAGTCCTGGAAAGGAACGGGAAAAAAGGAATTTTCCCCCAGGGGCGCCCCATCAGCCCCCAAAAAACGCATACACTTCGTAGGGACATTCCCTTTTAGGTTTCATAATCTTTTAAAGTCGAAGAAGAAAGACTTTTTGTCTGGGGGTTGGGGGAAAATTTTCCGACCAAAAAGTGTCGAGATGCTTCCCAAAAAAAAGGGGTTTTGTCTCGAGGTTTCCCCCAAGGGGGGGATTTCCCCCCAATTGCCCCCCCAAAAACCGAAGTCCTTTTTCAGAAACTGAAGGAAAAACCCCCGAGCCGAAAAAGGCCTCTCCTCCGGGAAAAACCCTTGATCAAAAGATCGTCCAGAAAGGGGGAAAACCCCAAAATCCCCTGTCTTCAAAGGGTTTTTGCGGGGGGGCGCCAGAATTTTTTTAAACCCCTTTGGCGTGAGGCTAAGCCGAACGGCAGGCCGGGGAAGGGAAATGTTTCTGACCTATGGCAAATCGAAGAAAAAGGCGGAGGCCCCTTTCCCCGATGGGAATTGCAAATGGCCCCGTCGCGAATGTCGTTAAAACCAAAAAAATGTTGGGGTGAAAAAAGCTGCCCGGGGGGGAAAACAAAGGGGGACTCCATGCTTTTTTTTCCCCGGGAAAATGGCCCCCCCGGTTTTAAAATCGCTTGAGATCCAAATCGGGAAAAATTTGTTCTCCTTTTTGGGAAAAATTTTTAAAAAGGTTTGGAATAAAAAACCTTTTCCCCTCGGTCCTCTGCAAAACCGGTTTTATCTTTTCCCCCCTTTTGAAAGCAGGACTCCCCCTCTCTTTTGTAGAGCGACAACAAGCTCGGGTTTCCGACGGAACGTAAAAATTAAAAAAAAACCTTTTGGGGGATGAGAAAAAAACTCTATGAAAGGGGCCTGCCGACACTCCCCGCTTTCCCCCAAGGAATCGGAACGCGAGCCACCCAAAAAATCCTTGAAAAGAAGCAGGCGCCCCCCACTCAAAAATTCCTCGAGGGGCCCCCCTGGGTCAACCCCCCCTTTTGGGGGTTTCTTGTCAAGTTCCCGGGGCCCGGGGCGGAAATTTTTTTTTTCCCGGGGGGAGTACGGTTTTCTGAGAGGATTTTTTTTCCTGAGAAGAAGGGGACCGCCCCCCCGAGGGTGACTAGTTTTGCCCCCCGGCCCAAAAAAACCCCCGCCAAAAATGGGGGCCGGGGTTTTCGGGGGCCGAGGCCATGGCCTACGCGTGGAAAAGCGGGTTCCTTCCCTTTTTGCCGGGGGAAATTTTAGCTTGGAGGTGGATCCAAAAAGAGGCCCCCCCCTTGTAAGGAAGGGGGCCCAAAACCCCCTTTTTTAAAAAATGCGCCCCGGCCCCTTTTTGACCCTTTTAAGCTCTTCTGCTGTGCCCCCCTGAAGCTTGCGCTTTTGGGCCGCAAAAGATCCCCCATCCAAAACCGGCATCAAAGATATAACAGGGGGGGTTTTCAAAAACCTTCCAAAATTTCCCTTTTTCTCGATAACGGAGTTTTTTTTTGTCTCCGTTTTGACGTCCCAAAAAAGTTTTTGAAAAGCTCTGGGCCCCAAACAAAACCTTTTTTTACCCCAGCACTGCTCGAAAACCCCGCCCCCCACCCCATAGCTTTTTTTTGCCCCAATTTTTGCCTTTTTTCCAAAAAGGGTCCTTTAAGCTCGTTTTTTTCCCCTTTAAACGGGAGTAGTGAGGATTTTTAAGTGAGATAAAGACACATCCACCGGGGGCAAAAGCCCCAAAACCTTTAAAATCCGGAGAAAAGGTAAAGTGTATAATAAAAAGCTTCCCTTTAAAAACCTTATCTGGACATAGACTTTTTCCTTTTTTATTAACCATTAAGCTCATCCAGGGGGGGCCCTGTTGTGGCAAAAACAGGGAAAATCCGGGGAAAATGCTTTTCTGATTTACCAGGCGACTAGTTACCTCCCCCGGAAAAAGAATATATCTCTCATGGCTTCAATAAAAGCCCCCGTACGCTTCCCCCATGGGAAAAGCCCCTGCGGCTCGCCCCCATCTGAACGGATTTTTTCCATCCAAAATTTTAAAAGGGGGAAATTTTGCCCAATTTTCAGATACATCTGACTCGCTTTTTGTAGGGCCCCGGGTTTCGGCCTGCGCGTTCCCCCTGAGAGGAATTAGCAGACAAATTTAAAACCAAAAAAAGGGCAGACAAGTTTTTGATCGTTTTGAGCGATATCGTAAAATTTTTCCACCCTTTTTCGCCGGGGAGCGCTAGACGCCGTGGAGGTCTGCGTTCTGATTGCCCAAAAGGCACGGGGGCGTGACCCCCGGGATTGAACTTTTTTCAGCATTTTCACTTATGAGCAGGTCAAAGGGGAAAAACCGCAAAACTTTGGGTTTTTTTTTTTTTTTTTTTAAAAGCTAAAAGGGGTTTAAAGGTTTTCCCCCAAGCAGGGTTACCCCCAGGGTTTTTTCAGTAAAAAAAAATTTTGCTGGTGGGGAAAAACCCTAAAAAGGGGGTTTTAATTTTTGCAAACTCACCCCCAATATATATATTTGTGAGCCCCCCCAATTTTTTGGGCCGATGGGGATGCAGCTCCCCGGATAGCGATCGCTGCGCTGCGGGGGTGGGGAATCAGCACTCCCCCAGCTGGCCGTGGTGTCTTATGAGGAGGAGGGGGCGGTCTGAGGACCCCGGGGGGCCTGGGGTTAAAGGCCGCCCCCTTTTGGGGGGAGTCGCAGGAGAAAAGGGGCCGAGCACGCGTTTTCCCCGCTCAGAAGAGGGAATTTTTTGGCCCCCCCCCCCCGCTCGAATATTGAGGGGCAAAAATCCCCCCCTCTGCTCCCTCTCTGTGGGGGAGGTATCTGCCTGAGGACAAAAAAATCAAGGATTTTGGTAAAAACTTCCCCGAAAAAACCTTTTCAGCGAAGGAAGGAAGAGAGAACGGTTTTTCATTACTGATGGGTAGGCGGACCCCCCGATCAGGTGTTTTAAAACAAAAAAAGTGATGATGGTGGCCCCCCCGCTGGGTTTTCCCCTCTCGGGGCCCCCGTCGACCAAAGTTTTTTTGGAAAAAAGCCAAGATCCCAGCGGGAACCCAAACCCCTTTTTGAAGGAACTTCAGGGGAAAAAAAACAAGGATACGGGTTTGCATGCAAAAAACCCAAAAAAACAGATTTTTATTTTCTTCAGGGAAACCCCCGACTACGGGGATGGGGCTGGGGGATTTTGGAACAGAGCCTTAGCGGGGCAAAACCCACCCCCGATAATCGCTATCAGAAAAGGGGGCGCGCTCCCTTTAAAACATCAAACACTTCTGCCGTGGGAGGGTGCTGTGTCTTTTTTTCCCTTTCCCCTTGTGAAAAGGATTTTACAGGTAAGTCTTTACCAAAATCCGTTTTTTCAGCTGAGATGAAGGAAGAGACCCAGTTTTTATTACTGAGGGGGGCGTCCCAAAGCAGTTCAAAAATAAGGGGGGGAAAAAACCAAAAAAAGGGGGGAAACCCCCAAAACCCCCTTAAAAAAAAAGGAAACCCCCGCGTAAACAAAAAATTCATCCAAAAAATTTTAAAATTTTCAGCTGCGCAGGACCCCCGCCCCAGGGTGCATAGGGGGGACGGGGGGCCACTTTAAAAAAACCTTTAAAACGTGTGGACAAAAGGCCCAAAAACGCCGTCGGAAAAAGCGCACTCCCCAAACACCTTGATGAAAAGCCCACGATGAAGCCCCAGCTTTTGGGGAAAAGGGCTCAAAATTTTAAGGGGGGGAAGGGGTTCCCCCCAAGAGGGGAAGTTTCCCCAAAAAGCTGCCCCGGCCCCAAGACCCCATAAACCCCCTTGGGGAATGTTGCCCCAGCCGACGCCTCCCGGGAAACCCCAAAAAGGGATTTTCCTTTTTCGAAAACCCCTTGAGTAAAAGATAGAAAAAAATTTTTAAAGGCCCCCCCCCCAAATAAAAGTGTGAAAAACTCGCTCTTTCTTTTTCTTGGACCCCGGCAGGTGAAGGCAACACAATACCCCGGTTAACATTGAAATTGTGACAACTTTAGGCAAAAAAAAAACCCCCCGTGCGAAACCCCACACGATCCGGAAAAAAAAAAAAACCAGAAAAAAGGGGGGCGAACAAGAAGAGCGCCCCAATTTTTGAAAAAACTCCCCCAAAGGGAAATGGGGTGCAAAAAAGGGGGAAACCCTTCCAAGAAAAAAAAAAAAGGCTAGAGAAAAACCTAGGTTCAAAAGGTTTTTTGCTGAAGAGCCCCAAAACAAAAGGGTTAGCCGCCAAAAGGGGCACGGGTTTTCCCTTTCCCCGGCCCCGGAAAAATTTGAGGGGGTACTCGGAAAAAAAAGGGGCACGTCTTTAATTTGAAAGCAATGGTTCTCCGGACAATTAAGGGGGAGGCAGAAATCTGACCTTTTAGAGTGCAAAAAGCCAAACCCCGGGGTTGCCCCCGCTGCAGAAAAAAACCCCCGGGGGTTTTTGGGGGGGGGGGGGGGGAAGGAAATTTTCTCGGGTTCCAGAAGACCCCCCAAAACAGGGGAAAAAAAAATTTTCCCAAAATTTTTTGGTAAAACCTTTTAAAAAGCCCCGGCATCTTGCAGCACGAAAAGGGAGCCCTTTTCCCCCCGGCCCCAAAAAAAACCCCCCAGGGTCAAGATTTCGGGGTTTTAAAGGGGGCCCCGCCGGGGAAAAAAGGGGGGATCAAGTCCCCGGATGACAAACGGGCCCCCCAGTCAAAAAAGGGGCCGGGGTTAAGAGGGAGTGGAAAAAAGGGGGTGCCCCCAAAGGCCATTATTGTCGAAAAACCCCCCTTTTTTGGGCCCCGTCTGGAGCTATCAGAAAAGGGGAAAATTTCTTAGTCTGATCAAAAGCAACCTTGGGGAAAGTAAGGATATCGGCGGGAATCCCCTTTTTTAGCTCAAATGTTCCCCCTGAGCCCCTAGGGGCATCCCCCCCACCGCCCCGGGCCCCTTTCCCCGGAATGAATGTCGGTATTGGCAGGGGCCGGTTTTCCATAAAAAACCATTTGGGGGGGTTTTCCCCGCGAGAGAAAAATTGTGCAAAGACTTGGGGGGGAGGCTCCTTTCCCCCGGGAAAACCATTTTTGGGAAATGAGAAAGCCCGCTTTTTAAAATTCTAAACCCCCTTTTGGAAGTGAACGCCAAAAAAGGCTGGAAAATTTGGGGGCCTTCCCCCAAACAGTTTTTGGGGAACCCTCCCCTTGGGGCTGGAACCCCCTTTCCCCCCTTGGTGATTGTTTTACGGCAGCCGTCGCATTGTCGGGGCTGCACAGGGGGCTGGCAGACCGCTCAAAGGGACCCCCCAAAGTTGGAGGAAAAGGAAAATCGCCCCCAATTCCAGGATTTTTATCGGAAGCACAGACTCTTCCGGGGGGCCTCCCCCCGAACCCCCGAAAATTTTCCCCAAAACCCCCCCCCAGCCCTTTTAGGCTGGATCGGTGGTTTTGACTGCCTTTTTAGAGGGGGGAAAAAACCCCCCGGGGGAATCCCCCGGAGTAACCAAAATCTAGAGAATCCCGCCCCCGGGAGAAAGGGTTTTACACTGCAATCCAGCGATGCAAAATGTTTTTCCTCTCTCGGGTGAATTTTTAAAAGTCCTGGAGTGGAATGGGAAAAAAAGGAATTCCCCCCGGGGGGCGCCCCATCGCCCCCAAAAGGGGCTACACTTCCGTAGGGCTTTTCCGTTGGGGGGTGTCAATTTAAAAACGAAGAAGACTTTTACTGTTTTTTCTGGTGGTGGGGGAAAAAAACCCCCCCAAAAAGTGTCGAGATGTTTTCCCAAAAAAAAAATTGTCCTCAAAAGGTTCCAGGGAGGGGCTTCCCCCATTGACCAGAAAAACCGGGGAATTTTCAGAAAATGAAGAAAAAACCCCCAGCGGAAACGCCTCCTCCTCCCCCCGGGGAAAGGGGCCCGATCAAAAAATCGTGGGGTAAGGGGGAATCGTAACCCCCGTCTTGAAGGATTTTCCATGAGGGGGCCCCCAATTTTTTTTAAAGCCCCCTTGGGGGTGAGGCTAACCCCCAACGGCGAGCCACGAATGGTAATGTTTTTGACTATGGCAAATCAAAAAAAGGGGGTGATGAGTTTTTTCCATGGGATTTGCAAAAAAGGCGTCGCGAATGTGATTGACACCAGAAAATCGTTCTGTGACAAAAGCTGCCAAAAAGGAAAAAGGGGGACCCCCTGCAAATTTTTGGGCAGGGGGAAAACCCCGGTTTAACGCTTGGGGGTCCAGAATGGGGGGGAAAAATTTTTCTCCTTTTTGGGAACTTTTTAAAAAGGGGGTTGGTTTTAAAAATTTCCCCCGGTCCCCTGACAAAACCGGATCATAACCCTTTTTTAGTAGCAATTCGACCTCTCGCTTTTGAGCACAAAAAGGGGTGGGGTTTCCGGGGAAAAAGGGGGAATTGACAAAAAACTTTTGGGGGGTTTTTAGAAGCAAATCTATGAAATACCCTGCCGAAAATATCCCCGTTCCCAGGAATTTGGAAGCGAGCCCCCCGTCTCCTTGAAAAAAAGCAGGGGGGCCCCCCTTTGGAATCCTCGGTGGACCCCCCGGCCCCCAATCCCCTTTGGCGGGTTTCTTGTCAAAATTTTTCCCCTTGTTCTGGCGGGGGAAATCTGCTTCCAGGGGGGGACGAGTTTTCTGAGAGGATTTCTTTCCTGAGAAAGAAGGGGGGACCCCCTCCCCCCCAGGAGTGACTAGTAGGGGTCGGCCCCCAAAGGGGCCCGCACTATAAAAAAACCGGCTTACTGGACAAAAAGGCCTTTTGGCCCTTCGCTGTGGAATTTTGATTCCTTCGCCCCTTGCCTTTGGAAAATTGCTCTGTGAGGTTGGGGCCCCAAAAAATGGCCCCCCCCTTTTAAGGTAAGGCCAAACCCTTGTTTGGAAAAAAGCGTCCCCCCGGCCCCCGGGGTTAGCCATTAAAAATTTCTGACTGTGACCGCTGAAGCTTGCGCTTTGGGGGCCGCAGAGTTTTCCGTTATCCAGGGCCCCGGTCAAAATTTTTAAAGGCTGCCCTTTTTAACCTTCACAAGTTTCCCGTTTTTAGATAACGGAGATTCATTTTGCAACTCCGTCTTCAGGGGTGCCCCAGCTTAGAGAAGCTCTGCAGCAACATGGTCCCGCCTGCTCGAAAAAACCCTGACCGCAGCCTCTTTTCTTGCTTTTGCCGGGGCCAAAATTTTTCCTTTTTAAAAGGCTCCTGTTAAAAACCCCCTTTTCCTTTTAAAGGGGTAGAGGGATTTTTTTAACTGAGACAAAGACACATCCCCCTTTAAAAGGGCAGAAGTCCAAAATTGCCTTTAAAAACCCCTTTGAGCAAAGGATTAAAAGTTCAAAGAAAAACGTTCTTTTAAAAGCTTATCTGGAAATAGAAAATTTTTCCCCTCTATTACACCATTAAGCTCATCCCCAGCGGGGAAAAATTTGTGCGGGGGAAAAACGGGACTCTTTTGGGAAAAGCGTGCTGATTTACCGGAGGGGTAGTTCCTCCTCCGGTAAAAAGTAGTATTTCTTCTTTTGGTTCAATTAATGCCTCCGTAGCTTCCCCCAAGAGGAAACCCCCCGCGGCTCGTCCGCATCTGAATCGGTTTTTTTCCCCCCCCAATTTAAAGGGGGTTGCCCAAAAAACAGTACATCTTTTCTCGTCGTTTTTGAGGCCGGTAAAGGCCTGCGTCGTTCCCCCGAGAGGAAAATTGCAGGCTCTTTTTTTACCTAAAAGGTAGATAAGTTTTTTAATCGACGAGCGATAAAAACCAAAATTTTCCACCCCTTTTCGACCGCAGCGTTTTCCCCCGTGGGGGTTGCGTTTTTTTTTTCCCCAATGGCACTGGGAGTGCCCCCGGGTTTGGGGAAAATCTTTTCAGACTTTTCTCCCCCGTTTTGAGCAGGTCAAAGGGGGTAATCCCCGAAAAAAAAAACTATGGGTTTTTTTTTTTTTTTTTTTTTTCCAAAACGCTAAAAGGGTTTTTAAGTTTTCCCAACCCCGATTTCCCCCCGCGGTTTTTCAGTCAAAAAAATTTTGGGGTAGAAAAAACCCTAAAAGGGGGGGTTAATTTTTGGGAATCCCAAAAAATTTAATATTTGTGAGCCCCCCCCTTTTTTTTGGGGCTCGATGAGATGCAGCTCCCGGGTTTTGCGATCGCTGCGCTGGGGGGTGGGGAAAACCGCACTCACCCGGGGGCCCCTGGGGTTATATGAGGGAGGGCGGTCCGAGGAGCCCGGAAAACCGAGTAAAGGGGCCCCACAGTGGGGGGGGCGCGGGGAAAAAAAAACCAGGGGGCGCGGGTTTTTCCTGCTCAAAGACCGGGTTTCATAGGCACCCCCCCGCTAGCTCAAATTTTTAGCGCGAACTTCCGCCCCCGCTCCCCTCTCCCCGCAGTATCGGGGTGGGGGCCAAAAAAACCCACTTTTTCTTGTAACAGCGCTTTTAAAACGCGTGAAGCATACAAATTTCTTTTAGTGGCTGTCACAGCAGCGCTAAAGCATACTAAAATTTTCATGTAGTAGCGCTGTCACAGCAGCGTAAAAACATATTTTCCCCTTCAAGAAAATAGCGCTGTCACAGCAGCGTGAAATACTGACATTAAAATGTTTTTGCGCTGTAAAAGCGCGTAAAGATCTGCATTACTTTTGTAGTCGCTGTACAGCGGGGGTGAACCCCTACTGACATACAAGTATTTTGCGCTGTACAGCAGGCTGGGGGATACTGACATACATGTAAAAAACGCTGTCATTCTGACGCTTAAAAATCACCCCCAAAAATTTTATAAAAATTTGTTTGGGTACTCACCCCCCAAGGCGCCCAGGGACCCCCCGGGGGTTTTTGGCGCTGTGCCCTTTTTCCCCCCCGGGCGAAAAAAGCAGTGACCCCCGTGTGGTTTGCGTTTTCCCCCCGGGAAGCTTCCCATCCCCGGGCCGGAAAAGGTTCCCCCAGGGACCCCTTTAGTAAATAAAAAACCGCCAGGGGAGGTTGGGGTAAAAACAGCGTGGTACCCCCAGACCTTAGACCCCAACCCCGTGTTCCCCAATTCCTGTCGGAAAAAAAAAATAATTAAAAAATTTTTAGGAGCGGGGTTGCAGCGACCATCCCCTTTGGCCTCAAATCTTAGAATGGAGCGGGGGGGGGAGCCCGGGTGGAGGGGCAGCCCCTTTTGCACTCTTTTGATCTGAGGGGGAACCCCCGGGGCTGGGGCTCCCCCCACCATCGTAATGGGGAAACTGGGGGTTCTTCCCCTTTCCTCTGCAGTGAAAAAAAAATTTTTAAAATTTTTTCATTGTTGCAGAATGGGGGAACACTGTCTAGTTTTAAAAGTCGCTGATTAATAATCTGCAATGGCTTCTGCACTGCATGGGCCAGCGTCTTACAGGCCGGGAAGGAGGCGTTTTAAAATCCCCCTGCTCTTAAAAAAGGGAAATCACAAAAACCCCCTTCCCCCCAGGCCCTGCGGTTTCTTGCGGGGCCCGGGGGGTTCCCCGGGGCCATCGGAAACGCGATTGCATCACATTGTGCCCTGGAAAGGAAAAAGGGGCTCCCCCCCCCTGCATGCTCCCCACCTGGTGAATAAAAATTTTTTTGATGATTCAAGTCACCATGGTGCCCCAAATTGGGGGGGGCCCTTTTTCCTTGATCGATCGCCATTTAAAAGGGGTTAAAAGCCAGGGGGGGGGCTTGTCCGTAAGGCCGAGTGTCCTTCCCTTTTTTTGAAACCCCCCGAGGCGATCACGACAACGTTTTGGGGGAATCTTACGTCCAAAGTTGGGGGAATCCTTCCATTTTTAAAGGATGGATACATCAAAGGTCATTAAGGGGGGGAAGAAAAAAAGGGGCCCCCAAGTTTTAAATTTACGCCCCCACAGAACCCCCATCTAAATAAAAATTCCCCTCAAAATTAGGTTTTAAGGAGGATTTTCAAAAGTGACCCACGGAAGATTTTTTGGTTAGTGGGGGCAAGATTTTGGAAAACCTCTGTCATTCTTCAAACTTTGCGCAAGTGGGGAAGTGTAAATGAAAAAAAAGATGCAGT
>JARQOD010000004.1:555847684-555972706 GCA_033576555.1 Oophaga sylvatica | reverse complement strand
GATCTGTCTGCAGTGCGTAACGGCAAACTATAGAACTGCCTCAATCTTTCTATGGATCTGGCAAGCGTACTGATGGCTGGGCGGTGTGAGTCAGTGTGTAGCCCTGGTGTTAGGCACACGCAGTACCCTGGAGAGTGTATGGCGAGACAGCAGTTTAATGCTAAATATTCATTCACTCGACATATACTAGACACACCCTTAGGGTAGTGGAGTTTACTCTGGAGGGAGTGGTCAAGGTATGTGTTAGAGTGATTTTGAGTCTAGTTCCTGTCTTCGGACAGTGAGGACGTGTGGAGTGAGTGTCTAGACTTCAGAGAGAGAAGACGTCTGGAGGGAGGAAGGAGTCTAGCCTGCTTTATCATCAGTTCATATCGTGGAGTCTGGTATAGGTGTTTGAATTCACCTTAGTCTAGTCAGAGCTGTATCACCTCCTCAGCATACACTGAAGGAAAGGAGAAGTTTTAGTACAGAAAAGCCTTCAGCATCCCTGCTAAAGGACGGTATCAGGTTCAGAGACGTGCTCCTGCCTGTTGATAACTGAGCATCTGTAGCTAACTTTGAAGGAAGGAAAAGAAAGAAGTGACTGCTCGACCCTTGGCTAGTTTGAGTGCTTATGTTACCAGCGTGGACAAGGCGAAAGGCAAAGTGGATTTATTGGATTAGTGCTTACGGATTGAAGAAGTCCAGCACATTGCACCCGGTCACTGGGGACCGAAGGATCACGACTGTTTTCAAGCAGAGTGATAAGAAAACCAGGAATTTACCGGACCTTAGGTCGCGGCAAACAAGCCCCTTATAGTCAGTACGTAACTGGGGTCAGGGGAAGTGAAGACTTTGAGTCTCTGCAGGACAAAATAAGAATTCAGCTTCTTCGCAGGAAGGCTCCTAACACAAAGCTGACTGGGCAGGTACAGCTATAGATTAGCTGGAGATTTTGAGGGAACTACGCTTCAGGCTGGTTGTACTCGTTGTATTGGAAGTAAAGGAGGCCCCTAACTTGTCCAGCTGCTGTCTCAAGATACACTCTCCTTGGATCAGCCTCCCTGGGACCTGCCTGAACATCTTACAAGTAAAGGTATGGAAAGACGCTGACCGTGTGAGACTGTGTTCTTTACTGCACCCGACTTCACAAATCCCATAACTTTGAGGGACCAGTCCCACCTGTAGGGGACCCGGCATCTAGCTGCCTCACCATCCCCTCAGAGATCTACAGCAGCGCTGGTACTAATTACCAGAATACTACAGGTGGCGTCACGAACTGTACATAAATCAATCCCCTGTAAATATATCCCCAACATACGCCAGACCGCCCGGGCCACAGACCGAGACACAGCTACCTGTGACAAAATCCCCATAGACTTCTACGGGCTCGGCTCTGAGTACCCCATTGCCCTGGTAATCCACAATTGTGGTGGCGGGTCGACACAACTTGGCGTCACGAACAGGATGCGAAACTCGCAGAAATTGCGAGCCCTATGTGCCTAAGTAATTGTTTTTGTGAAAAAGGACTGTTTGCACTTTTGGCGCCAAAATCGCCATTTTTGTCGCCATATTCGCGCCCTCAGGCGCTGGAGAAGAAGGTGGGCGTACCTTCGTGGGCGTCTACCCCCTGTGGCGCGAAGAAAATGCCGGCCTTCTCAAAGTGCTATTACAACATGCGATCCTGCCCTACAGCAAAGAGGTCCGCCTTCTCTTCACCTTCCCTGCGAGGAGGAAGAGACGCAAACCCCACCTCCACGGAAGAGACCGGATGTCTCCGCAAAAAGAAGAAAGAATCTTCTGGAACATCATGGAGGCAGGACGTGTGCAGCCGAGCAGGGAAGCGGAGGAAGGCAGGCCCCGTGCCCCAGCCAAGCTGCCACCAAACACCGGAGTTATCCGTGATCCTGCACCTGAAGCAGGCGTTGCTTGAGACAAGAGAAGAAAATGCACGCCTGAGGAAGATGGTCCAGGACCAACCTGCTTTGAAGAAATTGAGAGACGCCGGCGCACCCGGAAGCGGAGGCGTGGGACACGGTGATCTCTCCCCTCAACGAACCCCACGATTCAGATACCGAAGAGTCTGCTGCCAAGGCGAAGGAGCAACCGGAGGCTGCCCCCAAAGTACCATCCCGATCCCACGGTGAACGGTGGAAGCGAGGAGGTTGAGGGGGTTTACAGCCAATCCCGGAACGCCCGCCCGGCCAAGAGGCTGCAGCAGATGATGGGTCCCGGCAGGGACACCGGGGGGGTCCTGTCCGTCACTCCCAGAGTGGAGGGACGAAATGGCGGCCTGGAGACGTCGCCTATACCGCCCAGGGGGGAACAAGAATGGCAGAGTCGTGAGGAGAAGAAGGGCGTCAGCAGGAGGAAAGAGCGGAAACCAAGGAACCGTCAGCGACAATATGCCGAGCTGATCGGGGACAAAAGAGATGTCCGGGAGATAAAGGTTTACCCTGAGGGAACCGGGGGGGCGGCGGGGGTGTGTGACGAGTTCCAGCCCCGGAAGGGCGGGTTTTTATCCGGACCGGGCCTCTACCCTGCTTTGTCACAGGGTGACGTAGAATCCCACTGCCGCAAGGCCATCCCGGGAGGGACTTACAAATGGAGAATCGCCCAATTTAAGGGGCACGGGGGAATAGGGATGGTAGCCCTTAACGCGCCTTCGTCCGCGACCCGTCCCAGACGCAGGTACCGTCACCTTTACCGCAGTGTCCCCGTTTCCAGCTCAAGCAGCATCCGGCCGTGCCCGCACGCCCCCCAAATCATCGCAACTAGCGACCCAGAGTTCATCGCAAATTTAAACCACCGCTACATCGCAAACATCGACCCAGTCGCAATCGAATCCCTGACGCGGCCATATCGCTAACTGTGATTGAGACGCAATGGGTGTCATTGGAGAAGTGTACCCGTTCGCCCCTAAGGTTGCACCATAACTGTGCGACCAGACCCTGACCGCACACATGATTTGCAGCCTTGGGATCAGGGCCCATTGCTTGTTCCAGCCCCGGGGGGGAAAAAGAAGTGGAAAGTGTATTTGCAGAAATGAATAAGATAGTGAAGAATTGGTGAGATCCTTGGGTCTACCAAAAGTAAAAAGTTTGAAATGTTTGTAAATTTTTGCACAATTTATATAGGAAATTATATTTCTACTGTAAATGCCCGCTGGGTAAAGGGTAAAAGAAAATGGTAAATGTAAATGATAAATGGTAAATAGTAACCAGAAAAATTTTTGCACTTGATATTTATATATGTCTTAGGTTTTTTCATTGGGGCCTTTGGGGGTTTGGACTATGCTAACCCAGAACTTACTTTTAAATAGTTCGCTTCGGTTTCTTTTCTCTTGGTTTTACATAAACCAGTCACAACTACCTCTGAAAACAAAACCCGTATGGTGGGCACTGAGTGAGGTCTGCAATCGGATGTCCTGCACCACCCAGGACCCACGTTGAAAGGGGGTTTTGGGGCGGGGCCCTTCACAAGTAAAACCGTATATTTATTAAATGCTTTTGATACTTTTGTATTTCTATATGTAAAATTTATTGTTGCAAGTTCAAAATTCTCAAACCCCCCGGATGGGGAAAAAAGTTATTGTTGATGTTTATTGCATAAACAAAATGTCTTTTTGTATTTTACGCCCGGGGGGCTGTCTTTTACCATGGGGGAATTGTACCCTGGTGTTAGGCACACGCAGTACCCCGGAGGTGTTGGGGGAGACAGCATTTAATGCTAAATTTCATTCACTCGACATATACTAGACACCCCTTAATACTATTGTGGAAAATCGAGGATTCTGATAGCTGGGGCAATGAACAATCAGAGGGGTTTCTTTGAATGCAAAAAAGTATTTGGAAACAGCAAACACCCAAAAACAATATTCAAACAACCTAGTGACATGCAATGAGTCCATATATATATACACAAGTCCGTTAATGAAAAAACCGGATAATAAGTCTTTAAAAATTAAGCGGGGTTAAAATTCTTACGAGGAGTTCCACACAAATGTGACCACAAGGTAAGTCTGATGCACAGATAACTGGTGGATTTACACACTACTGGGTGTGAAGAGTCAGATCCAGGATGAAGAAAACACAGGGAGGTCCAGGAACAAGTTAATCTCGTTGTGGCTTAATTCATGAAGTCCAACAACAAGTTTAATGTCAGAAGGTCCAGTAACAGTTCCAACACTCTCACCCGAGGTAAGCACAAAGGGTTAAACCAAAAGTTCAGAAACACAGTTCTTTTCAGTGGAGTGAACCAGGGTTTTAAAATTTCCCCAATCAACAGTTTAGTGATAACACAGTACTTTGTGCAACTTACATATGCAGAGAATGTCCGAGCCATGGGGGAAATGCTGGGCTGAGAAACACCTGAAAAAAGGGGGCATGCACTTTCCGGTAAATTACACAAAAGATCTGTGAGGAACAAAGCGCGGGGTTCAGGGAACGGAAGCAAAAATATTCCCAGCAGTGAACCCAGCACCTGAGCCAGGCTTTAAAAAACGAACGGGAAAAGTAGGGCACACAAAACAGCAAACTCCATTTTAACAAAGGGCAAAATCATTGACAAAGTTACCTAGAAAACCCGGAATACTGACATTACCCCCCCTAAAAAACGGCCCCCGGACGGTCCTGGACCAGGCCTGTCGGGTATCTCCGAGAAAACTGAGCAATCTTCAGGCGCATTGATGTTACTTAAGGTTCCAAGAATCATTTTCAGGAAGTAACCTTGCCATCTAACTGATACTGAAGCGGTTTCTATGAAGTCTCGAATTAACAAATTCCTGTACCACGAATTGTTCTTCGCCTTTCAACCAACCCACGGGTGGAGGGGGGGGGGTACGATACGTCCCTGAAAGTGTTAGGAGAGACTGGTTTTAATAAGGAAACATGAAATACTGGGTGTACCTTTAAGTCCGTGGTAGCTTCAACCGACAGGCAAACAGAGCTCACAATCCGTGATCTTGAATGGACGATGAATTTTTGTCCCAGTTTCTCGGAAGGAACACCCAATTTTAGATTTTTGGGTTTGGACAACCAAACTGATCTCCTCCCTTTTACATAGGTGCTGGTTTCCGGATCTATCGGCCCGACTTCTTGTAACGCTCCTGTGCTGTGGTCAGGGGTCCTTCAAAACTTAAGATTACGTTGCAACGCCTCACTCTGTCTTCAACCGTGGTACCGAAATCGAAACCGGAGACCTAGGCAAAATACTTGGATGATAACCGTTGGAAAAAAAAAGGCTTTACCTTCGGGAACTGTTTTGGGGGAGTTGTTTACGAAATTCCGCTAGAGGAAGTAGCTTCACCAATCGTCTGCAATACTGACGTAAACAGCGAGAATATTGCTCAAGTTTGATTTGTCCGTTCGGTCTGCCCGTTGGTCTGAGGTGGATCCCAGAAACAAGCAAACATTAATGTGGAGCCAGAACAAAATCCTTTCCAAAATCTAGAGGAAAATTGATTCCCCGGTCAGAAATAAATTTTCATCTGTCCCCATCCCAGCCGGAAAATGTTCTGGATAAACTAGATCTACGTCTCTGTAGCTGAGGGAAACCAGCACCGGATGAAATGAGCGCTTTTCGTTAAACGATCTCTACCACCAAAATAGTATTTTTACCACCAGAGGTGGGTAACCCCACAATAAAGTCCATCGAAATAGACCCCAAGGGCGAGACGGTACAGGTAGCGGTTTAAGAAGACCATAGGTGAAACGCGAGGAAAACCTTGTCCCCGGGCACAAATTCACAAGACGGACATAGTCATTACATCCTTCAAGCGGGTAGGCCACCAAAAAAAAGAGTTAACAATTCCTGCGTTTTTTGTACCCCCCTATGACCAGCCAATTTAGAGTCGTGGACCAATTTGAGAACTCGAAGTTTACAGCCTCTGGGACATAAATAAAATCGATCTCTAAGCCAACACCATTCCGAAGGCAAGATTCACATTGTCAGGTGGAGCTGCAAGAAATACGTCACCGTCTAGGCCAGCTTGATCTCCTCCACAACCCCGGGTTCCGGAGCACTCCACGAAATTGGCCCCGACAAGTGGTCTTCGACGGGGTCCCAGGCACGGAACCACGGTATGGATTCGGGATAATGCGTCAGCTTTCCCATTACGTGAACCTGGGCGGTACGAAATAAAAAATTAAACTGGTTCAAGAACAAAAATCCCCCTAGCTTGTCGAGGAGAAAACAAAGGCAATTAAGGGAATTCCAAAATTTCGATGATCCGTGATACTATACCTGCTGGTTGCCCCTGCAAATGGTGTTTTCCCTTCCTTAAAGGCGAAATAATGCCAAAAGTTTTCCCTTTTCTGCCACATCATAGTTAAGTTTGCAGAGATAACCTACGAGAGAAAAGGCACACGGGTGCAGCAAACCCTTTTTCTCCGGTACGTTGTGGAGGGATAGCTCCCAATCCAGTCAGACGCGTCCACCTCCACGATAAAAGGCGTGCAGGACCGGATGCATCAATATTTGGGGCCATGGTAAAAACAACCCTTCAGGCGATCAAAAAGGGTTTCCTGACTTGCAAGACCATTCAAACTTCTTCCCCTTCTTTGGGGAGGAGAGGGATGGGACGGACAATTTCGAAAAATTTCGGATAAACCGTTATAAAAGTTAGCAAAGCCAATGAATCGTTGTACCCCTTAATGTTTCCGGTACGGCCGTCCAAGATTGCCTGGTCTTGCTGGACTCCATATTCAATCCTGAGGCGAGATAACATAGCCCAAAATTGAATTTCAGAACAATGGAACTCACACTTTTCGAGTTTGATGTACAAATGATTATCTCTCCAACGTCTAAAATACGGTCTTGACATGTTCCTGATGTTCCTGTAAGGGGGTCAAAAAAGATTAGATGTCATCAAGGTAAATTACCCAATTGGTCCAATAAATCCCCGAAAATTTGTGGCTAAATGTTGAAAAGCAGCAGGAGCGTTACAAGTCCGAATGCATCACCAAATATTCAAAATGTCCAACGGGATCTAAAAGCTGTCTTCCATTCGTCTCCGGGGCCCTTATACGGATAAATTATATGCCCCACGAAGATCTAATTTGGTAAATTTTGGGCCTGGCGAACTCTTTCCAACAATTCGGAATTAGGGGCAACGGGGACCTGTTACGAATGGGGTTTCCTTTTTTAACTCCCGGTAGTCAATGCAGGGTCTTAGAGTACCATCCTTCTTTACAAAGAATTTGGAGCCCCGCTGGTAAGAAGATGGTCGGATAAACCCTTGGCTAAATTCTCATCTATATATCTCGTAAAGATTTTAATTCCGAGCCCCAACGGGGGTAAACTGGCCGAAAGGAATCGCTGGCCCAGGAAGCAATTCTATGGGCAGTCATACGGTCAATGTGGGGAAGTTGATCTGCCTCCTTTTATCACAAATGTCTGAGAATTCCTGATATATCAGAGGGAGGTAGGTACCTGTATCACCTCTTCCAAGTTCTGGTAACTGGAGCCGCTACAGTTGGACTGATGGTAGAACTGCACTTCGGAAAAGGTTATCTCCTTGGTTTCCCAATTGATGATTGGATTTTTGACCGAACCAGGGGAAATTCCCCAAAATACAGGAAAAGAGGAAAGATATTAACATGAATGAAAGTGTTCTTGATGGTCTGGTTCCATTTACACTCCAGAGGCCTGTCTCCCGATCTACTGGTCCAGAAACTAATGGGGAACCATCCACCGTTTCCATAGTGATTGGTGAAGCTCTTGTTGTGTCTTTATACATGTTCCTTTGCAAAGAAAGAATCCATGAAATTCCCACCTGCTCCAGAGTCTATCTGGCAGAACTTGATATCCATGTTCCTCCCACTGAATCTGTATAGGAAGAGAACAATGTGAATATTTCTCCCTTGATCTTTAGGGGAAGTCGGCACATATTGGGGGAAAAACGCATTAGATGTAGACTGGTTTCCGAAACTTCAGACCAGGTCTGTGTTATCATAACCCCTACTACCGCCAACACCTTTTGTTTGGTCGCCTAGGACATTTAGGACAATTGATGAGGAAATGGTCCGATTGACCACAATAGAACAAAGCGCTCACGGAGAGGGTATTCGGGGCGTTCATTATTCCCCCACTCTCTGCAGGGGAGTCCACCTCATAGGCACCTCCCGCCTCTCGGGGTTTTTGCCTTGGTTTCCCTGGACGGAAGAGAGTAATTAGTAATGCGATTAAGCGGCCATTTTTTTCTTGTCTGCGTTCAGTTAAACGATATCAAATACGAAACAGTGCTGTATAAACAATTCAAACTCCTGTGGGAGACTCTGAAGAGCTAGTCATCCTTGATTGCATTTGAAAAAACCTTTTCTAAAGTTTTGGTAATAAAGCATTGTTTTCCACTGGGTGTCCCACAAACCTTTTAAATTCAGTAAAATTCTATGACTGACCGTTTCCCCTGGCGTAAGAAACCCAAGGCAGATTCAGCGGTAGCACGGCGGTTGGGATCGTCGAACATTTGCGCCATGGCTGCCAGAAATTGTCCAAATATTTAGACGGTATCATGACTTTCAACCATAGGTTTTTGCCCAAGCCAGTGCACGTGATGTCAACAACATAATAATACATAGAACCTTAGACTATCAGACCGGTAGTAGGGGCATGTCCCTCAAAAAATAATATCTTGATTAACAAACCCCGGAATTGACTTCGGTCACCATTAAAACGGAATGGAGGAAATTTTGGCATATGGTGGGATGAGGTAGGCTCAGTAGGTAAGGCCTCCAGGACTCCAACCAGACGTAGACTTGGAGAGCCTGACCAAACCCTGTGCATTGTGGTTAACCCGAGCTCCAAGTCCTAATCTGATTGAGTGCAGCCGCCACCTCCTGCTGCAAGAGTTAACTATGGTGAAACAATTTGTCTGCCCGTGTCTCCGTCATTGCCCAGCCCGAATCCTCTTTTTAGGCTGGAAAATCCTGTAAACTATTGTAGGAACTCGAGGATTTGATAGCGTGGGGCAATGAACAATCAAGACGGGTTTCTTTTAATGCAAATAATGTATTTGTGAAAAAGCAAAACACCCAAAAACAATATTCAAACAACCGTAGTGACATGCAATGAGTCCATAATATATACACAAGTCCATTATATGAATCCGGGGTAATAAAAACTTTGAACCTCTATAGCGAGGGTGGTAAAGTTCTTACGACGGATCCCACACAAATGTGACCACAAGGAAGTCTGATGCACAGATAACGTGGCTGGATTTACACACTACGGTGTGTGAAGAGTCAATCCAGGTATGAAGAAAAAAACAGGGAGGTCCAGGAACAAGTTTTAAACTAGTTGTGGCTTAATTCAGTGGGAAATCCAACAACAAGTTCATATGTCGTAAGGTTCCAGTAACAGTTCCAACAGCTTACCAGAGTAATGCACAAAGGGTTAAACACAACAGTTCAAAAAAAACACAGTTCTTATCAGATGGAGTGAACCAAGGGTTAAATTCCCCAAATCAACAGTTTAGTGATAACACAGTACTTTGTGCAACTTACATATGCAGAGAATGTCCAGAGCCATGGGGAGAAAATGGTGGGGTGAGAAACACCTGAGATAAGGCTTGCACTTTCCTGGTAATACACAAAAAATCTGTGAGGAACAAAGCAGCTGGGTTGCGGAAAGGAAGCAGAATATTCCAGCATGAAGCCAGCACCTGAGCCAGGCTTTAAAAACGAACAGGAAGTAGGGCACACAAAACAGCAAACTCCCATTTTAACAAAGGGCAAATCATTGACAAAGTTACCTAGAAAACCCGGAAAACTGACACACCCTTAGGAGTGGGTTTACTCTGGAGGGAGTGGTCAAGGTATGTGTTAGAGTGTTTTTGAGTCTATTCCTGTCTTCGGACAGTGAGGACGGTGGAGTGAGTGTCTAGACTTCAGAGAGAGAAACGTCTGGAGGGAGGAAGGATCTAGCCTGCTTTATCACAGTTCATATCGTGGAGTCTGGTATAGTGTTGAATTCACCTTAGTTAGTCAGAGCGTATCACCTCCTCAGCATACACTAAAGGAAAGGAGAAGTTTTAGTACAGAAAGCCTTCAGCATCCCTGTCTAAAGGACGGTATCAGGTTCGAGGTGCTCCGCCGTTGATAACTGGCATCTGTAGCTAACTTTGAAGGGGAAAAGGGAAAAGAAAGAAGTGACTGCTCGACCCTTGGCTAGTTTGGTGCTTATTTACCACGTGGAAAGGCAAAGGCAAAGTGGATTTTGGTTTTGTTAGGGTTTTGAAGAACCAGCATTTTGCCCCGGGTCAGGGGACCGAAGATCACGCTGTTTAAGCAAGTATAAGAAAACCGGAATTTCCGGACCTTAGGTGGGGCAAAACCCCTTAAAGTCATTCGTAAGGGGGGGTCAGGGGGTGAAATTGAGTCTTGCGCAAAAAAAATTTTCAGCTTCTTCGGGGGAAGGCTCCTAACACAACTGACGGGCGTACAGCTATAGATTAGGGGAGTTTTGGGGAAACGCTTCAGGTGGTTTACTCGTTGTATTGGAAGTAAAGGGGGCCCCCCAATTGCCCCGCGCTGTCTCAAGAACACTCCTGGTCACCCCTCCGGGGTCCCCGAAATTTAAAAGTAAAGGTATGGAAAACCCTGCCCCTGGGGAAATGTGTTCTTTATCTCCCCCCCGTTTTCCAAATCCCATAGATTTTGGGGGGGGCCTCCCCTGTGGGGACCCAAATTAGCTGTTCCCACCCCCCTCAGAGATCTCAGCGCGGGTACAAATTACCAGAATCTACGGGGGCTCACGAACGACATAAAAAACCCCCCTGTAAAAACCCCCAAAAACCCAAACCCCCCCGGGGCACAGCCGGCCAAGCTCCTGTGACAAAACCCCCTGACTTCTAGGGGCTCGGCTTGGTCCCCCTTTCCCCCGGGAAAATCACAATTGTGGGCGGGTGCCATCCTTACCGGGCCCCAAGCATGGGCGCGCTTCAGATGATCCTTTTGATTTTCCGGGGTTAAAGTTTTTGGGAATGGGAACCCAAAGGGGCCAAACGGCCCAAGGCTAACTGGGTAACTTTTTGGCGAAAAAACGCAAAGGGAATTTTATTACGCACCCCATCGGGCCAATCCGCGGGAAATCCCCGATCCGTGTGTAAAAACCTCTTTTTTCTTTCTTTTTGGTTGTGACGGGTTCTTTACAAAGTTTAAGGGTTTTGGACAAATTTCAAAGGTCTGGGGCACGGGGGTTTTTTTTTTTCCCCTCCGCCCTTATGTGAAAAAATTTTTTCTGTTGTCATTTTGGGAAATTTTTGTCGACGTAGGGTTTTTTTTCCCCACTGGTTACCAATTTGTGATCCCCTTTTCCTTTTTAAAACCCCCATTTCCCCCGGGCTAAAGGTTGGGGCAGGAGCTTCCGTTGTAAATATTTCCTGTTTTCCCCCGGCCCTTTTTTGAGATTTTCTTTACACGACTTGCACTCTTTGTATTCCCTTTTCCGATTATTCCCGTTTTAAAAGGGTCGTCTGCCCCCGGTTTTACCCTCCAAGTTTAAACCCATTGGGGTTTTCCCGGGCCTTTTCAAAAGATAGGGGAGTGCAGTTTGGAATTAAAGTATATGTTATACAAATCAACCAAATCAGTAGAAACCCGCCTCGATTCTGCTTCCAAGGTGGATTCAACAAATCAAGGACAATATTTGGGTTTATTTTTTTCGCAAAGACCGTTTTTTTTGGGGGGATGGGTTTTTCTAATTTTTTTACACCCATAATGTGAAGAACCCTTAATAGATCGGTTCAAAGCAGGTCCTTGATCGGTTTTTAAAACTTGCTCCGGAACCCTGCGGGGGTGCAGAACTTGCTTTAAAAAGGTTTTTTCTGGTCACGCGGTCTGGTCCTTTTAATGGAACAACCCCAAAATCTGGGTAAGGTCCACCATGCCCGGGGGTAGGTACCCGATCACTTGGCGACAATTTTTCATGGTCCAGGGCCAATCCCGGGACGGGTCGCCCGGTAGGTTGAGGGGGCCTTCTGACTACCGTATCCTTTTTTCGAGACACGGGGGCCCCAGTTCCACACCACCCTCGATGGAGCTGGATCCCCACCCCTAAACCGGGACCCAAAGGGTCTCCACTTTCCCCGCCAAAGTGTCCTGCTTATCGTGGTATCTTTCCCAAACCTTGGGATCTGCCCTTTGGGGGCCACTATCTGCCAAACCTTTTTGGGTCCGGGTTGACGTATCTCCGCACAACTTCTCACGGTTAGGAACAAACCCTTTCCCGTTCCACAGGGCTTTGCGCAAGGGATCTTTTCCCAAAGGGGAACCTTCCGTTTAACAACCTTTACAGTGACCAGGGGTCCTGTCTGAGTCTTTTCCAGCTGTGTGGGGTAAAGGTTTTAAAATTTTCCCATATGTTTTTTGTTGACTCGATCCTGGACTACCCCTTTTTGATGGAACGGGGTAGTCAAATTTTTTCCAGGGGGTCCATTTTCTTCCGGGGCAGTATGCGGCTTCGGGCAAAGCCGGGGTTAGCATTTTTTTGACCCCCCCGGGGCTTGATATAAAATGGAATTGGACAACCGAGCCATCCATCGGCTCCATGGCACCCCTTGGGGTTTCCGGTGGAATGGGTTGTTACTGAAAAAACAGTGAACGTTGGGGAGTGTGCTTAAATCTTTCGTAATGGCCGACCAACGCCAAAAACTCCCTTGAACTCTAAATTTTCCGGGGATTTCTCTCAGTTGGCCATTTCTGTGGCTATGCGTGTTTTTTCTTGGCCTCTGTTTTTGGGAAAACTGCCCCCAAAACCCCTTCTTATGGGGGGGTGAAAACAGAAGGGTTTGGCTGTAATCAGGTATTAAGTCTATCACCTGGGGAATTTTTTTCATTTTTTTAAGCTCACCCTGTTCTTTCCCCAAAAAAGGGGGGTTTTCGCCTTTAGGGATTGTCCTACTAGGGGTCCTGAAAAAGGGGCTCCTTCTTCGTGAATCTTTCCGAACCTCCTGTAGTAACCCTTACCCCCAGGAACTGTCGACTTCCTTAAGGTTTTGGGGCCCGGCCACTTTGGGCGTGATTTTTGGGGGTCCGGGCTACCCTTCCAACGACAGGCCCAAGTATTGATTCTTTTTGAGAAAGGGGGTTTTTTGGTTTTTTAATTCCCCGTCCTGGACAAGACTAAAATATTCTCCCGGTGCTTCAGATGGTCCCATATGTTTGAATTTTCACGATGATCGTAGGTATAAAAAAGGGTTTTAAAATTTTGAGTGTCCCAGGCATTCCCATCATCTCTAAATGTTCCTGGGCACTGCTGAGCCCAAGGATTTGTCGAATCACGAGCCCTTTGGGGTGGTAAAAGCCTTTTTCTCACGTCCCTCACCACACCCTTCCCGTAACCCCTATTTTAATCGGGGGTAAAAAAGTGTTAGCCTTTTCAGAGCAGAATGTTCCCCTAAAACGTGGAAGGGGGTTGCATCCCTTGTGTTTTAAGCGGTTCACCTGTTAATCCCCCCATTTATATACCATTTTCTTTTTTAACCAAAATAGAGGGCTGCCCAGGGGCACAACTATCCCTATCCCCCCCTTTTTTTCATACATGAAAAATTTTTTTTCCTTTGATAATGATGGAGGTTTTGGGTTACCGCTCTTTAGGGAGGGATGCCTTAGGAAATTTTTTAAAACCCCAATTACCCAAATCAAGGGATTTTCTAAACCTTTGGGGGTCTCTTGCCCACCCCTAAACCCCCTTGTTTGGTGAGCGGGATGGTTCCGTAACTGGAGTTTTTGACCCTTTCCCGCCCCCGGGTTTTGCCGGGTTATCCTCCGCTTTTGGGGGGGGTCAAGGCTCAGCCGGGGAAAAATTTTTTTAACGCTGTAGTTTAGCAAGGTTGCAAACGGGGAATTTTACCTCAAAAACCCCCCAATTTTGGGGAACCCCCCCGTCCGGTACTTTTCCCTTTTCACCCTTCAACTCCCCCCTAGCTCAAAAGTGGGGTCTAGTTTTGAATGGTGGGGTTCTACACAGTTGGTAATTCTTCCCTCAGCCTTTTGGGTGCCCTGCCCAGATGATTTTTCACTCTTGGGGGTATCAAATAGGCCCCGAGTCATGACCCGAAATTTTCCCAAATTTTCCCCGTCTGAAGTTTCCCTTTTGCTGCTAAACCCCGGGGGCCCCCGGGATCCCTTTGGATTACTCCTTCTGCCTTTGGGGGGCAATCTCGGAGCTTGGAGAAGAAACAACTTCTCCCAAAAAATTCCCGATAATTTGGCCCCAAAAAATTTTTTTTAAAACCGTTCCCCTCTTTCGTCTTTACTACCGAACCCCCTTTTTTTCCCCCTTTTCTCCCCCTCCATCTCCTTTTGCCCCAGTTTTACGGAAGACCATTGAAACATACACGGTAAAGTCGGGGGTGGGGGTTTTTTGACGCCATTTACCATATTTTGTAAAAAGGGCATAGGTATTTGGGGCCGGGCCCGTGTCAAAAAAAAGCCGGAATGAATACCACTAGGATGTGACAGGTGGGCCCCACCCAAACTGCGGTTTTGCTGGGGGGGGCCCGACGGTTTTCCTGGTTTTGGCCCTCGGACCCCGGTTCTCCCCTTTTTAAAGGACACTTGGGACTAGCCTTTCCGGTTAAAAAAAACAATGACTCTCGAGAGGGGGGTTTTTAAAGGTCCCCTGGGGTGGCGTTGTCTCCCCCGGGGGGGGGGGACGTTTCCTTTTCTGGTGCACCCCGGGAGTCTTCTGGGCACAGCTAACAAGATCTTCCTTCCTCCCTTTCCGCACTGCAGGGACCATCACGCAGCCAGTTTTTTTGTCAGCGGCGCCCTCTGAGCGCAGACAATAAAATTTATGGGGGGTTCACCTGCGCTTGGCTTCGGCCACAAGGGGGAAAAGGGGGGGTTTCTGCCGTTCCAGAGTGCTTCACCTGAGATTTTTGGGGTTTCCACCCATTTTCCCCGGGGCCGCACCCCCTTTTAAAAGCAGTCCTTTAGGGCTCAAAAGGGGAGCCCGGAGGCTAAGGCCACCAGTTTAAGTTTTGGTTCCTTTTGGATCCAACCCTTAAAAATTGCTCTTTCAGCATTTTTTAAACGATAGAAATTTTAAAATTTTAACTGTTAAGACCTCGGGCCCTTGTAGTCGGGAAAAGTAGTCCCATGCGTCACCCGGGTGTTGTGAAAGAATAGAAGGCCATCCGGGGATCCTTTTGTGTGGTCTTCAAATATGGTGCAGCAAGGGATGCAGTAACCCCGTCAACGGATCCCAATTTCCCCCTTCCCCTCAGCAGGCCAGTTAGTGCCCTTTTAGCACGCAGCTTTTTTTCCCTCAGGAGGGAGTACATTTTAGGATGCGCTAACTTCCCTTGAAGCCGCTAAGTGCCTGGTCACGCGTACGGGGAAAAGCCTTTTCCCCCGGCTATATGGGGCTTTTGGGGCATGTGGGGGACTACCGAGGGGGGGGGGCCGCCCCCCCCCCGGGTACAATACCAGGCGGGGGGGGTTTGGGGGCCCCTGGTGGGGCCGCACTGTCCCGGGTTTGATGTACATCTTCACCCCCCTTGGTTAAAGGGCCCCCGGTTTCGACGCTCTATTTCACATAGAAAATAAACCACTCACTTTGATAGTGAAATAAAGATTTTTATTCACAGTAGAACGAAGTTTCGGTCCTAAGGACCTTACGTCACAGAATAGGGAAAGGGGGGGGTTAACCCATAGGGAAGAAAAAAGGGCTGGATATCCCTGTTGGGGGGGAATAGGAAAACAATCCCTTATTCACTAGAAAACCGTTGTGAAGGACCGTGTGAGGAAGTTTGCATTGGAGGGGTCCCCCCGCTAGCACCGACTAGCGGTGGCCCCGCCAAGCAGAACCTTCCCAACAGACCCTTCACAAATTTCTAGTGCAAAGGGGCTTGTCCTTTCCTCATCTCCCCCCACCAACACGGTTATCCACCCTTTCTTTTTCCCCTATTGGATAAACCCCCCTTCCCAGTAGTATTGTGATGTAAAGGTCCGGAAAATGGGAAACCGAAACTTCGTGTTCTATGTAAAAAAATCTTTTTCCACTAACTAAATTTGAGTGCCGATTTTCATTTTCTTTTTAGAAGGGTTTTGGGAACCACTCGGCCCTTCTGGTTGTGCACACGGTTTTTTTTTTCACGCTTTTTCACAGGCACCGCGTGGAACGGACCTTCGTCGCAGGCCTTGATTCGAGCGTTCACTTCCTTTTCAGGCCCTGGTGGTCAGAGGGGGGGGCTCCCCAAGACTCTGCGCCTTTTATCGCCCCCTTCTTCTCCGCGCCTTAGGGCCGAACTGCGGAAAATATGGCGGTTTTTGGCCCCAAAAAAACAGAAACGTCTTTTTCACCAAAACTACGGCCACAGGCTCGATGGCAAGTTTGGATCCTTCGTGACCCAAAAGTTTGCCGCCACGCACCACAATTGTGGGTTCCGGGGGAAATGGGGTATCAGCCCCGACCCGTAGAAGTTTGGGGGTTGCACGGGGGGGCTGGCGGGGCCCGGGGTCGGGTTTTGGGGGGGGGTATATTTAAGGGGGAAAGATTTAATACAGTTTTTGACGCCACCGAGTTCTGGGGTAATTTGTACCAGTGTGTAGATCTCTGGGGGGGGGTGGGCGCTTGATGTGGGCCCCTCAGGGGGGACTCTTCCCTCAGGTCGAAGTTAGGGGGGGGTTGTGCGGGTGAATTGAAAAACACTTCACAATCGGGTTTTTCCTACTTTTACTTAAGTTGTTAGGGGCCCAGGGACTGGGGGGGTTGGGGGGAAGGTTTTGAGAAGGGGCAAGGGGGGGCCCCTTAATTTCCCAATAGAAGAAACCACAAAAACTTAGTTACCCTAAAAACTCCGCTATTTCAAAGGTACTCCCCCGGCTTTTTTGGGGGACCTTTTTTTTGAGAGAGCTGATTCCAAACTTGTGTGAACTGACTCAAGGTTTCTCCCCCCCTGACCCCATTACGTAGACCTTTGGGCTGTTTCTGTTCCAAGGGGCCAGAACCTTGTTTTTTTATCACTATGCCTGGAGCTATATAACTGGGTTTCCCCAGTGCCGGGCAATGTGGGGGACTTTCCAATCCAAAGCCCCTTAAATTCCTTCCACTGTGCCCTTCGACGCCACACTCTCAATCCAGCACTGTAGGCTGGACATCATCCTTTTACCCCATACTCCCCCCCACTACTTACGGCCCTCTGAATGCGGGAATTTGGTTCCCAGACAGCACTCTTTCCCTCCCCTCCCCTCAGGAGCGCTTCCAGACCCCTTGTCTAAAAACACACCCCCAAACCCCTGCGGGGGGTTCCGAAGTGTATGTATTCAGTGACCCCTTAACCTTCTCCCACCTCCCCTGTATTGTGTACCTTAAATCCAGGGTACACACTACCACCATCTTTCTCAGCCCAAATTTTTAAGCATCCTGAAACCATTCATTGGGGGGTTCTTCCACCAAGGGAAACGGGTCTCTCAAGTTTGCCAAAAACCAGCCAGAATAAAAAGGACCCAAACCCCCAAGAGCGTTTGGCGATCAGCAACCCCTTTTTCCCGCAGAGGGGGACCCTTTCCCAAAAAACAAATTGTAAGTAAAGGTCCCGGGAAAAAAAACATAGAGTTTTTTGGGTCCATGGCGGAAACCCCCAGATCAACCCTTGAAAACTTTTTTGGGGCAATCATCAAAAACGGGTGGACAAACAAAACCAAAAATTCTGACAAAATGAAACATTGATTGGCAAGAATGGATGCTATCGTCAGGGGTTTTGGGCCGAAAATTTTTGAGAGCATGCCAGGAGAATTTAGGGTCCTGAAAAAAGGGCAACCTGCAAAATTTACGCTGCATTAAATCATTCTAACTGTCAAAATTTAACTTTTTTACCAATGTTTTTAATTATTAAATTCTGTCGTATAAAAAATCTGTCAACACATAAAAAACAGAGGGCAGCAGACATGTGAAAATATAATATTTTTTGGCATTCCAAAAATTTTGGCCCCCTGATGTACAAAATGCGTCCAAAAAACCCCCTTCAGTAATGAATGAGCACCAACCCCCCACAAAAAATACAGAGCCAAACCCCATCAGTACAAAAAGCAACACCCCCTTGTCAAACAACTGCGCGGAGACCCCCCAGCGCAAATTAAGCAGTCAACCCACTTTAAAAATAATAAGCCCAAAAATGTATAATTGACACAGAACCAAAACCCTTTGTCTTTACAATGTTAAGAAACTGGGAGTTTTTTTAATTTTATACATCAACGCGCCATTAGGAACCACAAAACTGAGAACCGAATCACAAAAAAATTTTACACCAAACCTAAAAGGGGATATTTCTCTGAAGGGGTTTCCACCCTTTTGTCCCTAGAATACAGAGGAGATGCATTACGCCCCTTTCCCCTTTTTCACGCACTTCCGACACGGTCCCTTAAAAATAAAAATCCCATGCGGCCCCCTAAATAAATAATTTTGTGATTTTTCAGAAAAACCCACACACTGCCTTCTCCAAAAATCCCCACATACCCCCTCTGCAAAAAAACCCCACACTGCCCCTTCCCAAAATACCCCCCATTCCCCTTTCCTTACCCCCCGCTAATCTCTACAAAGTCCTCCCAAAAATCCCCTCGCAAAATACCCCCTCCACTTCCCTTTTTTTTTTTTTTTCCCCCCCTTGCCTGTGCATAATTTTTCCCCCCCTGTGCTTTCTCCCCCCCCCCTGACCCCTTGTAATACCCTCCCAAGCGCCCTCTGCAAAATCCCCCATTCCCCCTCTCCAAAATCCCCCCCCTTCACCCGCCCCCTGATTAAACTACCCCCCACACTGCATTTTTGCAAAATGGGTCCTTTCATAATTGTATGTAGCCCAGCTCTTTTGGGGCCAAGTACCCGGAGGATGCATAAAGGAATTCCAACACCTGAAAGCACACACTTCACTTTTTCCTTTTTCCCCCAAGGGGGGGAGCCCTTGAACAGAGAGATGAACAGTCTAGCTGCGATTATATCGTTGGGGTTACCTCAAACACGAAATCTCAGAAGAACGCAGTTCCCCAGAAGCTGTGGGGAGAGATAAGACTCCTCAAACCCCGGGGGGGACTTGTCAATTGCCGAGGGCTGAGGAAGTTTAGCGAGAGCTACATCTACGCTCCCGTGCTATATGTTAAATGGGAGGGGACCAAAAGGGGGAAAAGGGAAAAAAGAGTGAATGGGGAGAAAGCAACGATAGCTTACCTACTCTGCACCCCCGGACACCGGGCCGGGCTTTAGTTCTTACAGTATGAAAAAAACCGGGGAGCCCCGGGGCTCAAGTCGCAGGGGCCCGCGGCTGATCGTGACTGAGGTTAGGAAGACGGGGGCGGGCAGGTACCCCATGAGACCTGTTCTGTCCACAAGAACCTCATCACAAATCAGGGGCTTCAAAAAAAAGGGGGTTTTAAACTCTGTTTTATGAAATTTTTAAAAAATCACAACATAAGGCTAAGGAGGCCTTACACACTCAGGTTTGCTGGTGTGCATCCCCCACCCTGAGGGCCCCCGGGGTGCCTGCAACTTCATCACCGTAAAGTCAGAAAGGCTGTCTTTTTTGTTGCTTTTTTCCCTTCCCCCCACACCCCATATCCCGGGGGTCATTTACCGTGGAAATTTAAACACCTTCGCCCAAAACAACCCCCCGGGGATTCCCCCCGCAGCGGGCCCCTTAGAAACCACGTGGCGGAAAACATTTCATCATCCCCGTAAATACCCCCCTTTTAGTGAGCCCCCCGGGGGGGGGGGGGTGCCTACCCTGAATCCCCCCGTAATGAAAAGGGGTCGGGCCGAGTACCCCCAAACCCGTACTGCGATCACTAATTTTGGCTCCGCAGGATAAGAAGCTCGCTTTTTGTGGTCCGTTGCCGAATTTGGCTGTTTTTTGCTATAGACTGTGGGCTTTTTTGAATTTTTTCGCCAATTTTCGCCTTTCCCCCAAAATACGGCTACAGCGCAAGGAGAAGGGGGTACCGCAGACGCGCGGCAGGGCCTTCCACCGCTGTGCCTACAGGCTGCAGCCTTCAGGGGAAGGTGGGGCCCGCTTAACAGGGGGGGGGCAGAAGTCGGCCGCAACTGACAGGCGGCCCGGGCACCGCCCGGGCTTTCCCCCGGGGCCCGCCGCGCAGGGGGGAAAGTGGGCCCCCATCCCGGCCGTGGCCCCAAGTACCCCGACGCTCCCAAACCGCCGGACGAAGGGCTTCCTCAGTCAGCGGGGGGCCAGATACCCTGTCAGGGTTTAAAAGCAAAATAGCGCAAAGGCATGTACCCTATGACAGGAAAAAAAAGAGCTGCAGTGGGAGTGGACAATTGACTGGTGCTGCGAGAGGGGAAATAGAGACTTGGACAGCTGCAGCCCGGAATCGTGCTTTTTAAATTTTCTTAAAGCTACAGACTTTTTTTAGGACCCCACTGAAACAGATCTCCCGGATGAGGTTTTTTTCCCCAAGCTCCCAGAGACCAAGGCATATTAGGGACTACGCCCCGACTACGGGGACCCCGCGACTCTCAAACAGGTCAACCCATAAGTGCCATTAATGAAAGCAAAAGTTGAAGGAACAGTTTGTACGGGGCTGAGGTCCCCCCTGAAAGCAGGACTGTGCACTGGTGGTCCCTTGGTCATCCTGACGCTACCCTTTTATGCCCTAAAAGATATGGATAAAAGGACTGCGACCCCGGGAAGCCCCAGGGGACCCAGTGTCACCCGGGTGAAGCCACTTAAAGCCGGGGAGCATCCACCTTTTCCCCGCTGGTGGCGGAAGCCAAAACGCAAGTGGCGCCCCCTGAGTTGGACTGTCTGCCCTCGAAGTGCGCGCTGACAAAAAAACCCGGCCGCTGTAATGAGTGCCCGCAATTTCGGAAGGAAGAAGGAGGGAAAGATCCTGCACCACTGCCCAAGGATGTCCCTTGGATGAACCGGAGGAAAAGGAGGACGTCGCCCCCCGGAGGAGGACAACGCCCCCCCAGGAGCGACCCCCGATCAGCACCATCCTCGCCGAGAGATGCTACCCTTGCAACAGAGAAGGTCATCTAGCCCCACAGTGTTCCCTTTAAACGAGCAGATCCTGGGTCCGAGGGCCAAACACCCAGGAATAGACTCCTCCCGGCCCCTCGACTGGAACCGCGGTTTTTTGGGAGGAAGACCATACCTGTCCATCTCCTGGAGGGATCGCAATCCCTGCCCTGCTGGACACTTTGGGTCTCAGGTGACCATCATACCTGATGTCCTGTATAAAAAGTTTTGGTCCATGGACAGTCTCCAGCCCCCGAGCCCACTTTGCTGTGTATGCCTCTAAAGGTCTCCCTGGGTTGATAATACTCGGAGCCAAAACGTGGACGTAAAGGTGGGCAGAGTGGAGCGAAGGACCAAGGACTCTTAGTAGTAAAAACTGTAAATGAGGAAAATGGCTTAAAATTTGGTTTAGGTACAAACATTATTAGTAATGTCTGGGAGAAGTTGGTTTTTGTCCCAAAAGCCGCCCAAGTTGCCGGCAAAGCAAAAGTTTTGGGGGGGCCCCCAAACAAAAAATTTTTTTTTTTTTAAAAAACCCCCCCCCGGGGTTAAAACCCCCCAAAAATTTTTTTTTTTTAAAAAAAACCCCGGGTTGGGGAAAAAAAAAGGGGGGGTTTTTTGGGCTTTTTTAAAAAACCGGGGGCCCCCCCCGGGGGTTTTTTTGGGGAAAAAAAATTTTTTTTCCCCCCCCCCGGGAATTAAAAAAGGGGGGGGCCCCCCCCCCAAAAACCCCTTTGGGGGGGGGGAAAAAAAAGGGGGGAAAAAAACCCCCCAAAAACCCCCCCCCCCAAAATTTTTTTCCCTTTCACCGAGAACCCTGGGGGGCCCCGGGGTTTTTCCCCCCGGGCCCCCCGGGGGCTCCCCCCCCCCCAAAACCCCCCTTTTTTTGGGGGCCCCCCTTTTTTAATTTTGGGGGGTTTTGGGGGTTTTTCCTTTTGGATAAAAAAAAGGGTTTGGGGAAAAAAAAAATTTTTTAAAAAGGGGGGGAAAAATTTTTTTAAAAAATTTTGGTTTTTTCCCCCAAAAAAAAACCCAAAATTTTTTTTGGGGGGGCCCCCAAAAATTTGGGTTTTTTTTTTTTTTTTTGGGGGAAAACCCAAAATTTTTTTTCGGTGGGGGGGGTTTTTTTTTTTTAAAAATTTTTTGGGCCGGGTTAAAAAACCCGGGGGGGGGAAAAAAAAAACCCCCCAAAAAAAAAAAGGGTTGGGAAAAAAAATTCCCCCAAAATTTTGGGGAAAGGGGGGGGGGGAAAAAAAAGGGGAAACAAAAAAAAAGGGAAAGGGGTTTTTTGGGGGGCCCCCCCCCAGGAAAAGGGGATAAAAACCCCGGGGGTTTTTGAAAATTTTTGGGGGGGAAAAAAACCCGGGGGGGGAAAAAAAAAAAAACCCCCCCAACCCAATTTTTGGGGGGGAAAAAAAAAGGGGCCCCTGGGAAGGGGGGAAAAAGGGGGGGCCCCCCCCAAAACCAAAAAAATTTGGGGGGGGGGGGAAAAAAAAAAAACCCCCCCAAAATTAAAGGGAAAAAAAACCCCCGGGGAAAAAACCCCCCCCCCGGGAAAAACCAAAACCTGGAAGGGGGGGGGGGGGGGGGGGGCCAAAAAAAAATTTAAAAAATTTTGGGGGGGGGGAAAAAAAAAAATTTTTTTCCCCCCCCTTTTTGGGGGGAAAAAAAAAAGGGAAAAAAAGGGGTTTTTTTAAAAAAAAAGGGGGAAAAGGGAAAAAAAAAAGGGTTTTTTTTAACCAAAAAAAACCCCCCAAAAAAAACCTGTTTTTTTTTCCCCCCCCGGGAAAAAGGGGGTTGGAAATTTAAAAAAAATTTTTTTAAATTTTTTTAAAAAAGGGGGGAAAATTTTTTCCCCCCGCCCCCCCCCCCCGGGGGGGGGCCCAAAATTTTTTTTAAAAAAAAAGGGGGGGTTTTTTTAAATTTTTCCCAAAAAAAAAAAACCCCCCGGGGGGTAAAAAAGGGGGGTTTAAATTTTAAAAAAATTTTTTAAAAAAAAGGGGAAAAAAATTTTTGGGAAAAAAAGGGGGGGGGCCTGAACCAAAGGGGGGGGGAAAAAAGGAGGTCCCCCTTTAAATAAAATTTAAAAAAACCCCCGGGGGCCCGGGGTTTGGGGCCCCCCAAAAAACCCCCCTTCCCCCCCAAAAGGGCCCTTTAAAAAGGGGTGGGGAAATTAAGGGGGTTTTTCAACCCCCCTTTTTTTCCCCCTTTGGGAAAAATGGGGGGGAAAAACCCCCCCGGGGGGGGGTTTTTAAAAAAAAAAATTTTTTTTTGGGGAAAACCCCCCCCCGGGGAAAAAAAAAAAACCCCGGGTTTTGGGCCCCCCCCAAAAAAAAACCCCCCCCGGGGGTTTTTTCCCGGGGGTTTTTTTTTAAACAAACAAAAAAAAAAAAATTTTGGGGGTTTCAAACTTTTAACCCCCGGGGGGGGCCCAAAAAAAACCTTTTTTTCCAAAAAATTTTAACCCAAAAAAAAAATTTGGGAAAAAAGAAAAAAAACCCAAAAAAAAATTTTTTTTTTTCCCCCCCCCCTTTTTAAAAGGGGGGAAAACCTTTTCCCCAGGGGGAAACCCAAAAAACCCCCCCCCCCCCCCAAAAAAACCCCAAAATTTTTTTTTAAAAAAAAAAAGGAAAAAGGGGGAAAAAAAAAAGGGGTTTTTAAAAGGGAAACGGGGGAAAATTTCCAAAAAAAAAGGGGGCCCCCCTTTTTTGGAAAAAAACCCGGTTTTTAAAAAAGGGGGGAAAAAAAACCATTTTGGGGGGGAAAACCCCAAAAAAAATTTTTGGGGGTTTCCCTTTTTAAAAAAAAAAACCCCTTTTTTAAAAAAAAAAAGGGCCAAAAAGGGGGAAAAAAAAAAAAAAAAAAAAAAAAAAAAAGGGCCCCCCCCGGGGGGAAAACCTTGGGGGTTTTTTAAAAGGGGGTTTTCCCCCCCCAAAATCAAGGGGCCCCAAAAAAAAACCCCCCCCCCAAAAAAATTTTTGGCCCCCTTTGAAAGGGTTTTTTAAAATTTTAAAGGGGTTTTGGGGAAAGAAAAAAAACCCCCCCCCAAAAAAATTTTTTTTTAAAAAAAGGGGGAAAAAAAACCAAACCCCCAAAAAAAAAAAACCCCAAAAAAAATTTTTAACCCCCCCCAAAAATTTTGGTTTCCCCCCCCCAAAAATTTTTTAAAAAACCCCCCCAATTGGCCCAATTTTTTTAAAAAAATTTTGGGAAATTTAAAGGGCCTCCCACGGGGGAAAAAAAAAAACCCCCAAATTTAAAAAATTTTTTCCCCTTTTAAAAAAAAAAAGGGCCCAGGGGAAATTTTTAAAAAAATTTTTTAAAAAAAAAAAATTGCAAAATTTTTGGGGGGGGCCAATTTTTTTTTAAATTTCCCAAAAAATTTTTTGGGGGGAAAAAAATTAAAAAACCCCTTTTGGGGAAAGGGAAAATTTTCCCCCCCCCAAAAAAAAGGAAAAAAAATTGGGAAAATTTTTTGGGGTTGGTTTTAAAAAGGGGGAAAAAGCCCTTAAAAAAAAGGGGGGCCCCCCGGGCCCCCGGGGTTGGGAGGGGGTTGGGGGTTTTTAAAAACCCCCCACAAGAAAAATTAAAAAATTTTGGGCCCCCAAAAAAAATTAAAATATTTTAAAAAAGGAAAAACCCCAAAAAGGGGAATTTTTGGGGGGCCCAAAAGGGGGGGGGGTTTTTTCCCCCCCGGGGGGTCCCCCCAACCCTCCCCCCCCCCGGGCCCAGTAAAAAAAAAAGGGGGGTTTTTGGGGGGTTTTGGGTTTTTCCCCCCCCCCCCCCAAAGGGTTTTTTTTCCTGTAAAATTAAAAAAGGGCCCTTTTAAAAAAGGGGATTTTTCCCGGGGAAAAGGAAAACCCCGGGGTTTTTAAAAAATTTTTTTTTTTTTAAAACCCCCCCGGGGCCCCCCTTTTTAAAGGGGGGAAAAAATTTTTTTCCAAACCCCCCTTTTGGGGGGGGGGGGGGGGGTTTTTTTTTGGGGGTTTCCCCCGGGCCCGGGGGTTTATTTTTGGGTTTTTTTTTTTTAATTTTTAAAAAATTTTTTTTTTTAAAAAAATTTTTTTTAAAAAGGGGGGGGGGCCCCCCCCCAAAAAAAAGGGGGGGTTTTTTAAAAAAAAATTTTTTTCCCCGGGGGGGTTTTCCCCCCGGGGGTTTTTTCCCCGGGGGGGGAAAAAACCCCAAAGGGGGGGGGGGGAAAAATTCCCCCAAAAAAAACCCCCCTTTTTCCCCCCCCCCCGGGGGGGGGAAGGTTTTGGGCCCCTTTTTTTTGGGCCCCAAGCCCGCAAATCCCCCCCCTTTTAAAATCCCTTTTTTGGGGGGGTAAACCCAAAAAAAACCCCCCCCCCCCCCCCAAAATTTGGGAAATGAAAAATTTCCAAAAAAAAATTTTTTGGGGGGGTTTTTTGGGGGAAAAAAAAAGGGGGGAAAAAAAAAAGGAAATTTTTTAAAAAAAAAAATTTTTGGGGGGAAAAAAAAAAAAAAGGGGGGTTTCCCCCCCAAAAAAAAAAAAGGGTTTTCCCCCCTTTTCCGGGAACCGGGCCCTAAAGGGGGTTTTTTTAAAGGGGCCCTTTTTAAAAAAAATTTGGGGGCCCTTTTGGGGGGGGAAAAAGGGGGTTGGGGAAAATTTTAATTTTTCCCGGGAACCTAAACCCCTTTGGGGCCCCGGGGGGAAAAAAAAAAAAGGGGGGGGAAACCCGGGGGAAACCCCCTTTTTTGGGGAAAAAAAAAAAAATTTCCCAGGGGGGGCCCCCCCCAAAAAAAACCCCCCTTTATTCCCCTTTCCCCCCCCGGGGAATAAAAAAGGGGGTTTTTAAAAAAACCCGGGAAAAAAAAAAGGGGGAAAACCGGTTCCCAAAAACCCCCCCTTGGGGGGAAAAAAAAAGGGGGGCCCCCAACCGGAAAAAAAACCCCCCCAAAAACCCCCCCCCCTGGGGGGGGGGAAAGGGCCAAAAAATTTTTTTCCCAATTTTTTAAAAGGAAAACCGGGTTTTAAAAACCCGGGGGGTTTCCCCCCCAAAAAAAAAAAACCCAAAAAACCCCCCCAAAAGGGAAAAAAGGGGGGGGGGCCCAAAACCCCATTTTTTTTTTGGGGGTTTTTTCTCCCCCCGGCCCTTTTTTGGGACCCCCTTTTTTTTTAAAAATACCCCAAAAAAGGGGTTTTTCCCCCCGGGGGGGGGTTTTTTTAAATTTTAAAAAATTTTTTAAAAAAAATTTTAAAAAAAAGGGGGTTAAAAAAAAAAATTTTGGGGGGTTTTTTTAAAATTGGAAACCCCACCCCAAAAAAAAGGCCGGGGGGAAATTTTTTTGGGGGGGGAAATTTTGGGTTTTTAAAAAAAGGGGGAAAAACCCCTTGTCCCCAAAATTTTAAAACCTTAAAGGGTTTCCCCCCCAAAAAACCCCCAAAAAAAAAAAAACCCCCCAAAAAATTTTTCCCCCCGGGGGGGGAAAAAAAAAGGGGGGTTTTTTTCCCCCCCCCAAAAAAAAAATTTTTTTCCCCCTTAATTTTTTCCCAAAAAAACCCTAAAAATTCCCCCCCCCCCGGGGGAAAAAAAAAAAGGGGGGGGGGGGGGAAAAAGGGGGGGGTTTTTTTGGGGGGTTTAAAAACCCCCCCGGGGGGCCCCCCCAAAAAATAAAAAAAAAAAAAAACCCCCCGGAATTTGGAACTAAATTTTTCCCCTTTAAATTTGGGAAAACAAAAAATTTTTTCCCCAACCCCCCAAAAAAAAAAGGGGGGTTTTTCCTCCCCCTTTTGGGAAAAAGGGAAAAAAAAAAAAATTTTTTTTTGGGGGGTTTGAACCCCCCGGGGAAAAGGGGGGTTTTGGGGGTTGTTTTTAAGAAATTAAAAAACCCCCTTAAAATTTTTTTTGGGGAAAAAAAAATTTTTTAAAAAAAACCCCCCCTTCAAAAGGGGGGGTTTAAATTTGGGGGGGGGGAAAAAAATTTTTTTTCCCCCCAAAAAGGGGGGGCCCCTTTTGGGGAAAAAAACCCCCCCCGGGGGGGAACCCTCCCCAAAAAAAAAAAAATTTTTAAAAATTTTTTTTTCCCCCCCCGGAAAAAAAAAACCCCCCCCCCCAAAAAAATTTTTTAAAAAAAAGGGGAAAAAATTTTTTTTTTAAAACAAAAAAAAACCCTTTTGGGTTAAAAAAAAACCCCCCCCCCCGGGGGGGGGGGCCAAAAAAAAAGGGGGGGGAAAAGGTTTTTTTTTTTAAAAAACCCCAAAAAAAAATTTTTGGGGGCCCCCCCCCAAAAACCCTTTTGGGAAAAAAACCCCCCCAAAAAACCCTTTTGGGTTTAAAAAAAGGGGGGGGAAAAAAGGGTGTTTTAAGTTTGGCCACCCCCCCCCCCCCCTTTTTTTAGAAAAAAAAACCCCCAAAAAAAAAAAAAACCCCAAAAATTTTAAAAAAAGGGGGGGGGGGGAAACCCGGGGAAAAACCCTTAAAAATTTCCCAAAGGTCCCCCCCCCTTTTTTAAACTTTCCCCGGAAAGGCCCTTTAAAAAAAAAATTTTTTAAAAAAAGGGGGGGGCCCCTTTAAAAAAAGGGGGGGAAAAAATTTAAAAAAAAAAAGGGGGGGAAAACCCAAACCCCGGTTTTTTTTCCCTTTTAAAAAAAGGGGGGGGGGAAAAAAAGGGGGAAAAAATTTCCCAAAAATGCCCAAAGGCCTTTGGGGGCCCCGGGAAAGGGGTTAAAAAAAAAATTTGGGGGAAAAAAAAAACCTTTTAAAAAATTTTTTTTTTTTTTAAAAAAAGGGGAAAAAAAAAACCCGGGGGGGAAAATTTTTAAAACCCTTTTTTTGGGGCCCTTTTTTTCCCCCCAAAGGAAATTTTGGTTTTTTTAAAAAAAGGGTTTTTGGGGGAACCCTTAAAAAGGGGGGGGGGGAAAAAGCCCCCTTTTTTTTTTTTAAAAAACCTTTTTTTTAAAAAAAAACCCCCCCCAAAAAAAAGGGGGGCCCCCCCCCCCGGGGAAAAAATTTTTTCCCCCCCTTTTTTCCCCGGGGGGGCCCCCCCAACCCCGGAAAAAGGGGAAAAAGGGGGGGGGGTTTTTAAAAAAAAAAAACCCCCAAAAAAATTAAAATTTCCCCCCCCCCGGGGGGAAAAATTTAAAAAAGGGGGTTTTAAACCTTTTTTTTTTTTTTCCCCGGGGGGGAAAAAAATTTAAAACCCCCAAAAAAAAAAAGGGGGCCCGGGAAAAAAAATTTTTTTTTTGGTTTTTTAAAAAAAAAGGGGGGGGCCAAATTTTCCGGGGACCGGAAACCCCAAAAAAAACCCTTTTTTCCCCGGCCCCCGGAAAACCCCAAAAACCCCGGGGGGAAATTTTTAAAAAAAGGGTTTTTAAACCCAAAAAAAATTTCCCCCCCCAAAAAAAAAAACCCCTTTTTAAAAACCCCCAAAAAAGAAGGGGGGGGAGGAGAAAAAATTTCCAAAAAAAACCCCCCCAAAAATTTTTTTAAAAAAAGGGGGGAAATTTTTCCCCCCAAAAAAAAAAAAGCCCAGGGCCCCCAAAAATTTAAAAAAGGGAAAAATTTTGCCCCCAAAAGGGGGGAAAAAAACCCCCCTTAAAAAAAAAAAACCCCCCCTTTTAAAAAAAGGGGAAAAAAAAAAAAAAAAGGGAAAGCCAAAAAAATTTGGAAATTTTTTTTAAAAAAAAAAAGGGTTGCTTTTTTTTAAAACCCCTTTTTTCCCCCAAACCTTCCCCAAAAAGGAAAAGGGGGGGAAAAAAAAGGGGGGGAAAACCCCCCCCCAAAAAAATTTTTTTTTCCCAAAAAAGGCCCCCCTTTAAAAGGAAAATTTGGGGAAAAACCCCCCCCCCAAAATTTTTTTTTTTGGTTTAAACTTTCCCCCCGTTTTGGGCCCCCCCAAAAAAATTTTTGGGGGAAAAAAAGGGAAAAAAAAAAAAAAAAGGGGGGAAAAATTTTGGGAAAAAAAAATTTGGGAAAAACCCGAAGGGGGGGGTTTACCCCCCTTTCAAAAAAAGAAAAAATTTTAAAAATTTATTTGGGAAAAAAAAGAAAAAAAAAAAAGGTTTTTTTTTTTTTTGGGGGGGGGGCCCCCCCCCAAAAAATTTAAAAAAACCCCGGGGGCCCCCCCCAAAAACCCCTTCCTGGGGGAAAACCCCCCGGGGGGGGGTTTTTTTTTTTTTTTTTTTAAAAAAAAGGGGGTTTTGGGGGGCCCCAAAAAAAGGGTTTTTTTTAAAGAAATTTTTTTTTTTAAAAATTTTAAAAAAACCCAAAAGGGGAAACCCCCGGGGGGGGTTTTTTTTTAAAAAAAATTTTTTTTTAAAGGGGGTTTTTTTAAAATTAGGGGGGGGCCCGGGGTTTGGGGGGGGCCCGGGGGAAATTTGGGTTTTCCCCAAAAAGGGGGAAAAAAATTTTTTTTTTGGGGGGGGGGGCCCCAAAAGGGAAAAATTTTTGGGGGTTTTTAAAACGGGGGTTTTGGGGGGGAAAAAAAAACCCCTTTTCCCAAAAAAAAAAGGGGGAAAAAAAAAAAAAAAAATTTTTAAAATTTTTTTAAAAATTTTAAAAAGGGGCCCTTTAATGTTTTTTGGGGGGGGGGAAAAAAAAAAAAAAGGGGGGGGGGGGAAAATTTAAAAAAAAAAAACCCCCCCTTTCCCCCCCCCCCCCCCCCCCAAAAAAAAAAAAAGGGGGGCCCCCAAAGGGAGGGGGGGGAAAAGGGGAAAAGGAAATTTTTTGGGGGGGGGAAAGCCCCCCCAAAAAAAAACCCCCAAAAACCCCCCCCCGGGGGGAAAAAAAAAATTTTTTTTTAAACCCCCAAAAAAAAAAAAGGGCCAAAAATTTAAATTTTGGGGACCCCCCCACCCCCCGGGGGGGGGCCCCCCCAAAAAAAAAAAAAAGGGGTTTTGGGGGGGTTTTTTCCCAACCCCCCCCCCCCAAATTTGGGTTTTTTAAAAAAAAAAAACCCCCCCCCCCCCAAAAAAAAACCCCCCCCCCCCCCAAACCCAAAGGGCCCCCGGGGAAAATTTAAAATCCCCCAAAAAAACCCCAGGGGGGGGGGGCCAAGGGCCCCCCCCCCGGGGGAAGGGGGGGCCCGGGGCCCCCCCCCACTTTTTTTTTCCGGGAAAAAGGGGTTTTTTTTTTTGGGGGGGGAAAAAATTTTTTTTTTTTGGGGTTAAATTGGGGGTTTTAAGATTTTTGGCCCCAAATTTTTCCGCCATTGCCCCCCCAAAGCTTTAAACGCAAGGAGAAAGGGGCCCTACCTGGGGGGAAAGCGCGCGGGTCCCGGGGCAAAGCCCCCCAACGCTGACGCCCGGGGGCAGGTCCTTCCACATCGCTGTGCCCGGCAGAGCTGCCCGTCCCCTTTAGGGAAGGAAAGGGCCCCGCCCTTTAACCCAGGGGGGCCCCAGACATGTCGCAGCCCAAGCTGACAGCCCTGGCCCAGGGGGACCGCTCCCGGGACTTAAACCCCCCGGCCCCCGCCGCGAGGATGGAAAAGCTGGCCCCCCCTCCGGGCCTGTGGCCCCATAGTAACCCCCGGGCCCCCTTTTCCTGCCTGGGCGGGAAAAGGGGTTTCCCCATTCAGCGGTAAGCCAGATACCCGTAGGGTTTAAACGCAAAATATGCAGCATGAAAAGGGCCTGACCCTTTGACCCAAAAAACAAAGAAACCCCAAATGGATTGGGGAAAATTACTGGTGCTGCAAGGGGAAGTAGAGCTTGGACAGCTGCCGACCCCGGAAACGGGGCTTTCAAATTTTTTTTTAAAGCTACAGCTTTTTTTGAGGGCCGCACTGAAACAGATCCGGGGAAGAGGGTTTTTCCAATGCTCCCAAGACCAGATGACGTATTAGGGACAAAGCCTGGACTACAGGGGGGGCCCCCGCGAGCCCCTCAAAAGGTCAACCCTTTTAAAGCCCTTTAAAGAAAACAAAAAGGAAGAAAAAGTTTGTACGGGGGGCTGAGGTCCCCCAAACGAAAACAGGACTGTGCACGGTTTGGGCCTTGGATCATCCTGACGCCCACCTTTGATGCCCTAAAAGATATGGCTATAAAAAAGGGGGGCGACCCCCGGGAAGCCCGAGGGGTCGACCCCCGTGTACCCGGGTGAAGCCACTCAAAAACCGGGGAGCATCCCCCTTTTCCCCGCGGTGGCGGAAACCAAAACGCAAGTGGCGCCCCTACTGATTTGGGCCCCCGTCTGCGCTCGAAGTGGCCCCGCTGCTAAAAACCTTGGGGCCCCTGTAAAGAGGGCCCCCGCAATTGCCGGGAAAGGGAAAAAGGGGGAAAGATCCCGCTGCCATGCCCAGTGGTTCCCCTTTGGAAAGAACCGGAGGAAAAGGAGGACCCTCGCCCCAGGAGGGGGGACAACCCACCCCCGGGCGACCCCGTCAGGGACCATTTCCCCGCCGAGGGGAAACTCCGTTGCAACAGAGAAGGGGCATTTTAAAACCCGGCGTTTTCCTTTAAAGAGCTATCCTGGGTCCGAGGGCCAACACCCAGGAAAAGATCCCCCGGCCCCCCAGACTGGAAACCCCGGTTTGTGGAGGAAGCCCTAAATGTCCATCATCCCCGGATGGGGTCGCAATCCCCGCCCTGCGGGGGCCCCTGGGTCCAGGTGACCACAATAAACCGATGTCCTGTTAATAAGTTTTGGTCCAAAGGACAGTCTCCCCGCCCCGAGCCCTGACCCTTTTCTGGATGCCTCTAATGGGCTCCCTGTTGATATTTTTTCCCGGGGCCAAAAAAGGGAAAGTAAAGGTGGGAGATTTTTAAATTTAAGGGCCAACCCTTTTTTTGTTAAAAACTGTAATAGGGAAAAAAACTTTTAAATTTTTGGTTTTTTGGGGACAAAAAATTATTAGTAACTGTCCCGGGGGGAAGTTGTTTTTTTTTGCTCCAACAGCTCCCCCCGAAGTTGCCTGGGCCAAAAACAAAAGGGAGTGACCGAGGGAGATCCGGGGGCCCCCGGGGGGCCAGCGCAAACGAAGCTGAAAATGGTGAAATTGGGGGTGTACGGGGCAGACCCGAAACCCCCTTGGATTCCCCCCAAAGTTGAAATGCTTATTGGGGTTTGAAACGCAATAGGTCTGAAGGACAGAACTACCCAACCGTAAATAGAGCCCCCATTGTTCAAGCACAGACCTACCCCTCCCTTTACTGCTAGAGGGGTAGTAGAAGACGAAATGGGAGGTTCCCCGTACGTCTTCTCAAATGGGGGAAGATGAAGTGAATTTACCCCGTTTTGCCACGTTGCCCAAAAATTACATACCGTAAAATAACAAAAAACCCTTCTTTCCCACCGGTCCCCTTTGCTCCCGCCAACCACGGAGGGAATGACCCCCGCAACCCAGGGGGGAGGGTTGGGGGGTTTACAAACCCATGTCGGGAAAAACCCCACTCCCCCCAAAAGAAAAAGGGTACTACGGGGGTAAGGGTTTCACAAAGGTATTTTCAAACAACCCCTTGAAATTTGGGGCAAATTAAAGGGGGGTTTCAAAAATTTAAATCCCTACAGGCAGCCATCCCCCATCCCAAAAAGCGGTACAGGCCCAACCTCCAGCACACTACCAAAAAACTAAAGGAAAAAGTTTCTGACATGAAAGAAGCAGGGGGGATAAGGGATAGTTGTAGTCCCCGGGCAGCACCTCCCATCCCAGTTAAGGAAAAAGGATGGAAGCATGAGAAAGTGTGTGGGTTTCAGACAAGTAAATCGCATTACCATAAGATGCTTTCCCTTTTACCCCCGCTTGAGGAATCCTTTTGCTGCCTTTTAAAAAATGCTAATACTTTTCCACCCTCGACCTCACTAGTTGGGAACTGGGGAAGTACTTTACTGTGGGGGATCGGGGGGAAGACGGCCCTTTTACCAACCCCATGGGGCCTGTGAGTTTGACAGAATTTCCCTTTTTTTTTTTTTTTTTTTTTGGGCCAGCAGTTCCCCGGGGAATTTCCCGAGAGTGAGGGAAAAGTTGCCCGGGACATCTCAACTTTTTAAACCGTGTTGCTGTTTTTCCCTTTTTTGGCGACTTTAAATTTTGTCTCCAAGACATATAAAGGGTCATCTGAAGACCTGGCAGAGGTAAATTTTAGGGCCTGTCCCAAGGGATGGGTGAAACTGAAGCCTTTTAAAATGCCCCCGCTTCCCAAACCAAAAAGGGACATACTTGGGGCAAATTGTCCCGCTCCGAAGGAGTAGCGCCCGAAACCCCGGGGAAGGTCACTCCATCCAAAATGGCCCCGGGGGAAGAATCTCAAAGGGGGTGCGCCAGTTCCCGGGGCCCGACAGGTTACTACCCGGGGGTTTTTAAAGACTACACCAAGAAAGCCGCCTCTGCAGGACCTCCTGGTAGGGCAACCCCTCAAAGGGAAAATTCCCCCCAAAATTTCCCCTGGGGTTTAAAAAACAAGCGGGGATTCAAGGAGATGAAGGGGGATTTCCCGCAGGTGAAGAGAACTTTTGCCTTCCCTGCTACAGCCAGCCGTTCCTGCCCTTTCATTTATGCCCAAAGGAAAATTTGGATTTGGGCCTCCCGGAAAAAAATGGCCCAAGGAAAAAGGGGCACATGCATAAAAACGGAACCCCCGGGGGAGAGGGGGAGAAAAAGAGGCTTGAGTTCAAGGGGTTGGGGGGGGAAAAAGGGGCCCGGGCTGGGCCCAAATTTACAGAAAAGTTCAAGGGGGATTTCAAAGCCGCACAGCCCAAATTTATGCTAAGGAATTTTACAAAACCCATTGGGAAATTTGAAAACAGGAAGGGAAACCTGGAAAGTAGGTGGGTGGGCCCAAACTTCAATTTTCCCATAAGTTAAACCCGGGGGGCCCCGGAAAGAAACGCCCCTTGGGGTGTCCCGAAACCCCTAACCGGGGAGGGGGAATTGGAAATTTAAAAAGGAGATTGAGAAACCCGTTTTCCCCAAAAAGGGGGGGGTCCACCACAAAAGAGGGGGTACATTTTAAAGCTGGTTAAGGGGTTAAACCTTTACCTTTACCACACTGGGGAAAGGAAAGGAAAAGGCCCGGTTGTCAGCCCCCTCAAAACTTATCCCCCAAAAATTCCTTGGGAAATGCCTCACCCCAACAAAAAGGGAAAAAACGCTGTGGGTAATGAGAAAGCCGGCCCGTTTAAACAACCAGGGGGAACCTGTGGGCCCCCAAAAGGTACCACCCAAACACCCAGGGGAAAACCCGAGAATAATGGGCAGAAAAGGAAAAAAATTTTAAGAAACCCCCCCAAACCCCGAAAGGGGGGAAGCTTAAAACCCCCCCGACCCGGGGCCCCCCTTTGGGGGGTGAAAAAGCCCCGGAACCCCCAAAAAAGTTGGCGGGTTTTACAAAAATTTTCGTATTCCATCGGGGAAATTTGGTTGGGACCCTGTGGCCTGTAGGGTTTGGAAAAAAGACTTTTTTGTTGGGGCCCCCCCAACCCCTAGCCCCAAAACGGCCTATCCCTTGGGGGAAGGGGGCGGGGCCCTGAAAATGCACCCAAAAGGTTTTTGGGGTACCCCCCCATAGGGGGGCCCTTTAAAAAATTTGGTTTAAACAACCCCCTCCAAAGGTTTCCCGGGGTTCCGCCCCCTTAAAAGATCTGAAAAAGGGTGAAACCCCGGGGGGCAAGCGTTTCCAAACCGGTACTGCCGGCCCCCGGGGGGTAAACCGAGCCTGGGGTTTTTCCCCGATGGGGGGGGCCCCCCAAAAACCGGATTTGGTTTAAAAAATTTCGTCCCTTTTTTCCGGGGGAAATTTAAGGGGGCCACACCCTTTCCCCCCCAAAATTTTTTGGAATCCCGGGGAAAGGGGGTTTAACAAAAAATCATTGGGGGAATAAGGGGTGAAGGGGGTAGACTTGGGAAGGAAAACGGGTGGCCGATTCTTCCTTATGGTAGATATTTAAACACAAAACTTGGGGGGTTCCCAAAAAAAACTTTTCACTCCGGGGTAAACCTTGCCCAACCCAAGGGGCCCGAAAGCTCCCCTTGGTTTTAATTTTGTATGTTAAAAAAAAAGGGTGAAAAAATTTACCAGGGGGGGATTGGGGGAAAAGAACCGGGAAACCCAGGACAAAACGGGAATAAAACCTTTTTCGTAAAAAGCTCATTAAAAGGGGGGGCCCGGGAAGATTGGAAATCCCAAAAAAAGGGGTGCCCGGAAAAGGCCCTTTTTTGCCCCTTTTTTGGCCAAAAAAAAAAGGGAATCCCAAATTTTAATTTGGCCCCGGGGGGGCAGCGGTGAGCCAGGCACATTAGCAGGCTTCAAGCGGAAGTTATGCAGCATCCTAGAAATGTACTCCATGCCTGAGAGACAAAAAGCTGCTGTGCTAATAGGGCAGCTAACTGGCGCTGCTGAGAGGGAAGTGGAGACTTGGGATACCGTTGATCAGGAGTCGGTACCTGCGATCTTCCTTAAGCTGCATGCCATATTGAAGACCGCACAGAAACGGATCTCCGGATGGCCTTCTATCACTGTTCACAACAGCCAGGTGACAGCATCCGGGACTACGCTTGCCGACTACAAGGAGCCCTGAGAGCTCTTAAGCAGATTAATAATTTAAATGCTATCGATGAGAATAAAATGCTGAAAGAACAATTTATCCAGGGATTGAGATCCCAAGAGGAAAGCAGAACTGTAAACTGGTGGTCCTTAGATCATCCGGATGCTACCTTTGATGCCCTAAAAGACATGGCAATAAAAGGGCTGCGGCCCCTGGGCAAACCTGAGGTGGCAACCCAACATCATCAGGGTGAAGTCACTCTGGAACCGGCAGTAACCCCCTGTTCCCCGTTAGTGGCCGAAACCAAAACGCAGGTGACACCTCCCAGTGAATTGGATTGTCTGCGCTCAGAGGTGCGCCAGCTGACTAAAAATCTGGCTGCTGTAATGAGTGCCCTGCAGCTGCGGAAAGAGGAGGAAGGGAAGATCTTGTTAGCTGACTGCCCAGAAGACGTCCCGTGGATGCACCGGAGAAGAAAGAAGACGTCGCCCCCCCGGAGGAGGACAACGCCACCCCCAGGAGCGACCTCTGATCAACACCCTCCTCGTCGAGAGATCATCTGTTATCGATGCAACCGGAAAGGTCATATGTCTCCACAGTGTCCTTTAAACGGGCAGAACCTGGGTCCAAGGGCCAACACCCAGGAGAATACCCGTCAGGCCCCTTAGACTGGAACCGCAGGTATGTGGGTGGGCGACCCTACCTGTCTATCATCCTAGATGGTATTGCAGTTCCGGCACTGTTAGACACTGGGTCCCAGGTGACCCTAATACCTGATGCCCTATATACTAAGTACTGGTCAATGGACAGTCTTAAACCCCCGAGCCCTGACTTTACCGTATATGCTTCTAATGGTCTTCCTGTAGAAGTACTCGGGACAAAATGTGTAGATGTAAAGGTGGGCAGAGAGGAGTTGAAAGACCAGGGGCTTCTGGTAGTAAAGACTGCAAATGAGGAGAACGGTTTAAATATAATTTTGGGCACTAACATTATCGGTAATTGTTTGGGAGAAGTTGTGTTCTTGCTCCAACAGCTCGCTGAGATTGCCCGACCAAGGCAGAAAGGAGTAATCCAAAGAGAGATCCGGGCCCTGGTGTGTCAGCAGCAAGCGAAGCTTACAGACGGCGAAATTGGTAATGTACGGGTCACTGACTCGGATCCTATTGTGATACCCCAATGAGTGAAATGATTATCTGGTGCAGGGCAGCCATAGGTCTGAGAGGACAGAATTACCAAGCTGTAGTAGAATCCCACCATTCAGAACATAGACCTACACTTATGACTGCTAGGGAGTAGTAGAAGTGGTGAATGGAAGAGTACCGGTACGGCTTCTCAATTGGGGAGATGATGAGGTAAACTTACCCCGTTATGCAACCATTGCTAAACTACATGCTGTCGACAATAATTCTATTCTTCCGGCTGAGTCCTTAGACTCCTGTCAAATAGCGGAGGACAATGACCCAGCAACTCAGGTGGCGGAATGGTGTCAGCAACTCCATGTTGGGACGGACACCACTCCCGCTCACCAGAAGCAAGGGGTATTACGGGTGGTGCAAGAGTATGCCCAAGTGTTTAGCAAGCACCCACTTGATTTTGGGGTAATTAAGGGAGTCCAACATCATATCCCTACAGGCAGTCATCCTCCCATCAAGGAGCGGTATAGGCCTATACCCCCAGCCCATTATCAGAAGGCTAAAGAAATGTTACATGATATGAAGAAGGCCGGGGTGATAAGGGATAGTTGTAGCCCCTGGGCAGCCCCTCTAGTTCTGGTTAAAAAGAAAGATGGTAGTATGAGAATGTGTGTGGATTACAGGCAGGTGAACCGCATAACACACAAGGATGCATACCCGTTACCACGCATAGAGGAATCATTAGCTGCTCTGAAAACGGCTAACTACTTTTCTACCCTTGATCTGACTAGTGGTTACTGGCAAGTGGCTGTGGCTGAGGAGGATCGTGAGAAAACGGCTTTCACCACCCCAATGGGCTCTGTGAGTTCGACAGAATGCCGTTTGGGCTCAGTAGTGCCCCAGGAACATTTCAGAGAGTGATGGAGAACTGCCTGGGACATCTCAATTTTGAAACCGTGCTGCTATACCTAGACGATGTCATCGTGTATTCCAAGACTTATGAGAATCATCTGAAGCACCTGGCAGAAGTATTCGAGTCCCTGTCCAGGTACGGGATGAAATTAAAACCCTCAAAATGCCATCTACTCAAACAGAAGGTACAATACTTGGGGCACATCGTCAGTTCGGAAGGAGTAGCGCCGGACCCAGAGAAAGTCACTGCCATCCAGAAGTGGCCGGAGCCGAAGAACCTTAAGGAAGTGCGACAGTTCCTGGGACTAACGGGTTACTACAGGAGATTCGTGAAAGATTACACGAAGAAGGCAGCTCCTTTACAGGACCTCCTGGTAGGACAATCCCTAAAGAGCAGAAACCCTCCCTTTAATTGGGGTAAGGAACAGGCTGAAGCATTCCAAAAGATGAAAGAGATCCTTACAGGTGATGAGATCTTAACCTATCCTGATTACAGCCAACCGTTCCTGTTGTACACCGACGCCAGTAATGAAGGGTTGGGAGCAGTTCTCAGTCAGAAGCAGAATGGCCAAGAAAAAGTCATCGCATATGCCAGCAGAAAACTCAGGCCAACTGAAAGGAATCCGGAAAATTATAGCAGCTTCAAGCTGGAGTTTCTGGCGCTGGTCTGGGCCATTACTGAAAGATTTAAGCATTATCTGGCCTCCAATCGGTTCACTGCGTTTACAGATAACAACCCCTTAACGCACCTGGAAACCGCCAAGCTGGGTGCCATGGAGCAGCGATGGATGGCTCGGTTGTCCAATTACCAGTTTACTATCAAGTACCGGGCAGGTCGAAAGAATGCTAATGCTGACGCATTGTCTCGAATGCCGCATGACTCTGATACGGAAGAAGAATCGGACGACCTGGAAGAAATTGAGCTACCTGCGTTCCATCGAAATGGGGTAGTCCATGAGCATCGAGTCAACAGAAAGCAGTATGGTGCAACATTAAATCCTTTACCCCATCACAGCTGGAAAGAGACTCAGGACAGTGATCCAGTGGTCAGCCGCATCAAGGAGTTGTTAAGACAGGAAGGCTCCTCTTTGGGAAAGGATGCACCTATGTCAGCCAAGCTCTTGTGGAACGAGAAAAGCAGGTTGTTCCTATACCGTGAGAAGTTGTGCAGGAGATACGTCAACCCCAGAACCCATGAGATGGTCTGGCAAATCGTGGTCCCCAAGGCAGACGTCCCAATGGTGTTGGAAGCATACCACGATCAAGCAGGACACTTTGGCTGGAGAAAGCTGGAGACCCTGTTGAGATGCCGGTTCTACTGGGTAGGGATGCGCAGCTCCATTGAGAGGTGGTGTCGGAACTGTGGACCCTGTGGTCTCAGAAGGAAGGACTACGGTAGTCAGAAGGCACCCCTGCAACCTATCCGGACGACTCGCCCCCTGGAGATTGTGGCCCTGGACCACGTCAAACTGTCGCCAAGTAGATCTGGATACTCATACGCCCTGACCATGTGGACCATTACTCCAGATTTCTGGTGGTTGTTCCAGTTAAGGATCAGACCGCAGTGACGGCCGCGAAAACCTTTCAAGCAAGCTTCTGCAGACCGCATGGGTATCCGGAGCAAGTATTAACGATCAAGGACCTGCTTTCGAAGCTGATTTATTCAAGGAATTCTGTCACATGTACGGGTGCAAGAAAATTAGAACAACGCCATACCACCCTCAAACCAACGGTCTTTGCGAAAAAATGAACCATATTGTCCTTGACTTGTTGAGATCCATACCGTTGGAAGACAGAAATCGATGGCCGGACTTACTACCTGATTTGGTTGACTTGTATAACCATATACCTGTAAGTTCTACTAACTGCACTCCAGCCTATCTTATGAGAGCAAGGCCCGGAAGACTACCAATGGATTTAGAACTTGGAGTGGTAGAACCGGAGGCAGACGACGCCATTGAAAACTGGGACATCAATCGGCAAGAGCAGTACAGACGAGTGCAAATCTGTGTAGAACAAAGTCTCAACAAGGCACGGGAGAAACAGGAAGATATTTACAACAGAAATGCTCCTGCCAAGCCTTTGATGCCTGGAGAAGTGGTATTAAAAAGGAAAAGGAAAATGCACAAATTGGATAACCAGTGGGAACAAGAACCCTACGTTGTACAAGATTCTAAATATGACAACAGAAAAGTTTGTATCATCAGTAAGGACGGAGGAAGAACAATAACCACTGTGTCCAGAGACCATTTGAAATTTTGTCCAGTACCCTTAAAGCTTTGTGAAAAGAACCCTGTCATCAATCAAGAGGAAGGAAAGGAAGAGGTCATACACACGGATCTGGGAGATTTTCCTGCGGATTGGCCCAGACTGGGAGATGCTGTAATAGTTCCGGTGTTGCAGTTTTATCAGCCACAAGAGGAAGTTCTACCTCCAGTTGTGTCCGTGGTGCCAGTTGAGTCCGTTCAGGAGTTACCCATTCCAGCAACACCTCAACCTACGGAATCTCAAGGAGGATCATCAGAAGCAGCGCCCCATACTATGGGATCCCCTGGTGAAGCTGACTCACACCGCCCAGCCATCAGTACGCTTGCCAGATCCATAGAAAGATTGAGGCAGTTCTATAGTTTGCCGTTACGCAGTGCAGACAGATCACAACTTAATATACCTGAAGCTACTCCACGTAGATCAGAGCGAATCACAAAAGGGAAGATACCCATTCGATACCAGCAGTAATTATAACAAATTAATGTGAATATTGTAAAAAGTGTATATATATATGTGTCTTATAATGGACTGAGAGGCTGAGGACTGTGGCAGCCCAGAACTTATCTTGTAAATAGTTGCACTAAGGTGCCTTATAATGGTTTCACACGAAGCCTTAACTTACCTCTGAACATAAAACCCGTGTGGTGTGGCACTGAGTGAGGTCTGCATTCATATGTCCTGCAGCCCACCCAGGACCCACGTTGAAGGTTTGGTGCGGGTCCTTCACAAGAATCTTGCCGTTTATTATATGAACATGTCTATTTAATATTTTGTATTTTTCTATATTTAATGTTTTGTTTGCAACGTTCAAGAAATCCTTACCTCCCGGACGGGACGAGTTAATGTTAATGTTTAATGCATAAACAAAAATTGTCTCTTTGTATTTCACAGCCCGGGAGTGCTGTCGTTTACCATGGGGGAATGTGTAGCCCTGGTATTTAAGGTACACAATACCAGGAGGATGAGTGGAGAGGTAACGGTTAAGGGCTCTACATGACATCACATATACTTCGGACACACCCAGCAGGGGTGTAGAGGGGTGTGGTTTTTAGCACAAGAGAGTCTTGTAGTGTCTCCTGAGGTGAAGGGAGGGAGAAGGAGTGCCTGTCTGGAGCACCAAGATTCCTGTCGATTCAGAGAGACAGTGCAGTAGTGGAGGCTAGTACAGGTGAGCCAGTTCACCTTAGCCTAGTCAGTGCTGAGATTGAGAGTTTGAGCAAGTCGAAAGGCACAGTGGAAGGAATTTAGAAGTGCTTTAGGATTGGAGAAGTCCTGCACATTGTCACCGGTCACTGGAGACCGAAGCATCACTATAGCTTCACGCATAGTGGTAGAAAAACCAGAGGCTTACTGGACCTTAGGTAACAGAAAGCAGCCCTTGAAGTGTCAGTACGTAACAGGGGTCAGGTGGAATAGGAACTTTGAGCTAGGCCAAGCATAGAAGAACCTAGTTTCATCACTGGAAGGCTCCACCACAAAACTGACCGGGCAGTACAGCTTTGAAATAGCTGAAGTTTCAGGAGTGAACTACGCTTTATGCTGGTTGGACTCATCATCATTGGAAAGTAAAGGAGGCCCCTGCCTTGCTCAGCCGTTGCCTCAAAACTCATCCTCCATCAACCCCATCAGCCTCCCTGGGACCTGCCTTACCATCTAACAAGTAAAAGGTATGGAAAGACGCTGACGGTGTGAGACTGAGTTATTTAATTGCATGCCTGCACAACCCCACCATAACCATCGACCTGAGGGAAGAGTCCCACCTGTAGGGGACCCGACATCTAGCTGCCTCACCATCCCCTCAGAGATCTACAGCAGCGCTGGTACAAATTACCAGAGACTACAGGTGGCGTCACGAACTGTAAATATATCTATCCCCTGTAAATATTCCCCCAACATACGCCAGACCGCCAGGGCCACAGACCGAGCCACCGCTACCTGTGACATCCCCATAGACTTCCATGGGCTCGGCTCTGAGTACCCCATTGCCCTGGTAATCCACAATTGTGGTGGCGGGTCGACACACCAGCAACGAAGGATTGGGAGCTGTCCTCAGTCAGAAGCAAAATGGCCAAGAAAAAGTCATCGCATATGCAAGCAGGAAGCTCCGGCCGACCGAGAGACACCCAGAGAACTATAGCAGCTTAAAGTTGGAGTTCCTGGCGCTGGTCTGGGCCATTACAGAAAGATTCAAGCATTACCTAGCCGCCAGCAAGTTCACTGCTTACACTGACAATAACCCCTTGACACATCTCGAAACAGCCAAGCTGGGAGCCATGGAGCAACGTTGGATGGCTCGGCTGTCGAACTATCAATTTACCATCAAGTACAGGGCGGGCCGTAAGAACGCCAACGCTGACGCCTTGTCCAGAATGCCGCATGAATCCGACACGGAAGAGGAATTGGATGATCTAGAAGAGATTGAGCTACCTGCATTCCACAAAAATGGGATGATCCACGAGCAACGAGCCTACAGGAGGCAGCGTGGTAAGACGTTAAACCCTTTACCTCACCACAGCTGGAAGGAGACCCAGAACAGTGACCCGGTTGTCAGCCGCATCAAGGAGCTGATAACTCAGGAAGGTTCCTCCTTGGAGAAGGATGCGTCTCAACAAGCAAAGCAGCTGTGGAATGAGAGAAGCCGGCTGTTTATCTACCGAGAGAAGCTGTGCCGAAGGTACGTCAACCCCAGGACCCATGAGATGGTATGGCAGATAGTAGTTCCAAGAACGGACATCCAGATGGTGTTGGAAGCTTACCACGATCGAGCGGGGCACTTTGGCTGGAAGAAGCTGGAAACCCTACTGAAGTGTCGTTTCTACTGGGTGGGAATGCGTAGTTCCATCGAGAAATGGTGTAAAAACTGTGCGTCCTGTAGCCTCCGAAGAAAAGACTACAGTAGCCAGAAAGCACCCCTGCAGCCCATCAAGACGACTCATCCCTTGGAGATCGTGGCCTTGGACCATGTAAAGTTGTCACCCAGCAGGTCAGGATACTCATATGCCCTGACAATGGTGGATCACTACTTCAGGTTCCTGGTGGTCGCCCCTGTCAAAGATCTGACAGCTGAAACAGCAGCAAAGACGTTTCAGGCGTATTTCTGCAGACCCCATGGATATCCAGAGCAAGTGTTAACTGATCAAGGTCCTGCCTTTGAAGCCGAGTTGTTTAAAGAGTTCTGTCACTTGTACGGGTGTAAGAAGATAAGAACCACACCGTACCACCCCAAACCAATGGTCTCTGTGAGAAGATGAATCACATAGTCATTGATATGCTGAAGACGGTACCACTTGAGGAGAGGAATCGGTGGCCAGACCTACTACCTGACCTGGTAGATCAGTACAATCACATACCTGTGAGTTCCACCAACTGCACTCCAGCCTACCTTATGCGAGCAAGACCAGGAAAGCTGCCCATGGATTTGGAACTTGGTGTTGTAGAACCAGAAGCTGATGTTACTACTGAAGATTGGGACACGAACCGACAGGAACAGTACAGGAGAGTACAAGCCTGCGTGGAAGATAGTCTCAATAAAGTAAGGGACAAGCAAGAGGAGAACTACAACAAAAGTGCGCCAGCTAAGCCTTTTATGCCTGGAGAAATTGTGCTAAAAAGAAAAAGGAGGAATGCACAAATTGGATGATCAGTGGGAAAAAGAGCCATATGTCGTGCAGAATTCCAAATTTGACAACAGGAAAACCTGTACCATTAGCAAAGATGGAGGAAAGACGACCACCACTGTATCAAGAGACCACCTAAAACTGTGTCCAGACATGTTAAAACTTCACGAGGAAGAACTTGTATTGGAAAAAGAGAAACCAGGTGAAGTCATACACACGGACTTAAGAGATTTTCCTGCAGATTGGCCTTGTATCGGGGATGCTGTGATTATTCCAGTACTTCAATTTTACCAACCACAAGAAGCGCTTCATCGTCCAGTTGAGCCAGTTGCCGCAGCAGAAGAAATAGTTCAAGAGGAACCTGCTCCTGTAGCACCTCTAGAAGTAGAGTCTCAAGAAATGGAACCTCAAGACGTGGAACTACCAGAAGAATCCCCTGGCGAAACAGAACCGCATCGCCCAGCCACAAGTATGCTTGCCAGATCCCTAGAGAGGTTAAGGCAGTATTACAGTTTGCCAGCACGCAGGACAGATAGGCCAGATGCTACTATACCTGAAGCAACACCACGTAGGTCAGTACGCACAACGAAAGGAAGGTTACCTGTTAGGTACCAAGAGTAGTCCTAGCAAATTAATCCAGTAGGACCCAGACAGGGTTTACTGAACTGTACAAAGTTATAAAGAAGAATTGCACTTTATTGAAAATGTTATGTGATGATGTTTACATGCTGAAGTAGTATACCCCAGTTGGGTAATGTGATATGTGAAATGTGTTTCTTTTAAAGGACTGCGTGGCTGAGGACTTTGCCAGCCCAAAAACTTTATTGTAAATAGTTGGCACTTGGTGCCCCATCTTGGTTTTACGTAAACCATCCTACCTCAGAAGGAAAACCCGTATGGTGTGGCCTTGAGTGAGGTTTGCAGCAAAGAAGTCCTGCAGCCCACCCAGGACCACCGTGGGAGGTTTGGTGCGGGTCCTCCACAAGAATCCTGTATTTATTGTGTGAAAGCATTTGATATTTTTCTATTTGCCATTTGTACACATTGTAACGTTTGAAGTGTCCTTACCTCCCGCAAGGGAAGAGTTATGTTTTGTTGATGTTATAAAAATTGTTTTCTTTTTCAGCCCGGGAGTGCTGATATTAACTAGGGGGGGATGTGTAGCCCAGCTGCGCTTGGTGCCACATGTACCCAGGAGGATGCATGAAAGGTAATTCACAATCAACTGATAAGCACACAACACTTCACATTTTTCCTGGTTCCACCAGAGGGAGCCCTTGAGACAGTAGTGAGATGAAGGCAGTCTAGCTGCGAGTTAGCTAGTCGTTGGTGTTACCTCAGAACAGCAGAACATCTCAGAACGCAGTTACCTCAGACGAGCTGTGAGGGAGAGATAAGATCTCCTCAGAACACCGGGGAGAGACTCCTGTCAGATTAGCCTGAGGGCTGAGGAAGTTTGAGCGAGAAGCTGACATCTACTGTTGCCTGTGCTTATGTTAAATGTGTGAGTAGGACGACAGGCAAGTGGAAAAGGGAAAGAGAGAGTGAATGAGGAGAAATAGCAACGATAGCTTACCTCCACTCTGCACCACCGGACACCGGGTCCGGGCTTGCTAGTATCTTCACAGCTAGTGAGAAAAACCGGAGACCCTGGACATCAAGTCGCAGGGGCCCAGCAGTGCTGATACGTGACTGAGGTTAGGAAGACGGGGGTCTGGCAGGTACCGCCATAGAGACACTGTTCTGTCCACAAGAAGACCTCATCACAAGATCAGCCGGGCGTAGCAAAGAGAAGGAGTTAAACTCTGTTTTATGCAAGTTAGAAACTCACACACATAAGGACGTAAGGAGGCCTTACACCTACTCAGTGGATTGCTGGACGTGCATCCTCCACCCTGACGGCCTCCCGGGACGTGCCTGCAACTTCATCACCAGTAAAGGTACAGAAAGAGACTGTCTTGTGTGTGTGCATTATTGCTCCTTCACCCCTACACCGCCATATACCTCGAGGGATCAGTCTTACCTGTGGAAGACTTAACACCTTGCTGCCCAGTAACAACCCCTCAGAGGATTCACCCTGCAGCGCTGGTCACCCTGATCAGAAACCACAGGTGGCGTCACAAACATTTCTATCATCCCCTGTAAATATCCCCTTTTAGTGAGCGCCCAGGGCAACGGACCGAGCTGCGCTACCCGTGACATCCCCCAGTGAGGTGAACGGGCTCGGTGCCGAGTACCCCAAGCCCTGTACGTGCGACTCAATTGTTCCCCCCATTATGTGTCCTACTCCTAACCCCCTTCTCCACTCATCCACATTGATAAAACATTTAATCTTCAGGTCTTGATTGAGCGCTTACCAGTGCCCGATGTGTATCTGTGGCGCCAGCAGTAGTGTGATAATGTCACCAGCATGCTGACCTCATCACGCTGCTACACGTCAGGGGAGGGACTGACTAGCATTCCTCTGCCCCAGTCCCGGCACCACACCATTCAAATGTATTTGTTTCTGAAATACGTGAATACATTTAACTATAGGAAGGCGGGAGAGGCATTTCCCAGACATCTCTGGGGCCTGATATAGAGGCTCGATCTATTGTCACCTCCACTCTCTCTTCAGCAGCATGCACACCAGGCAGTATTAGCTTACCTTGCGCACATGATCGTGCTGCACAACTGAAATTAGCAGGGCCAAGAGGCAGCACAGAACAGCACAGCGAGCCACCCTCTGGTCCTTCTGGCTTCAACCGTGCAGTGAGATTGTGTGTGCAAGGTAAGCTAATTCTGCCTGCGTTTAACGGACGAGAAAGCGGAGGTGATCGAGTGGCCCACTACAAAGACAGGCCCTTCTGGACTTTGCCAGAAATGCCAGATGGCCAGTCCGGCCCTGATGGAAACCTTATCTGTCAATACAGTTTTTAAAAATGCCTCAAATTTCATTAGCGGAAAACCTGAGGCATAAAATAGAAATTAGAGCCTGAAAGTGTGCAAATTAGTGAAGGGACAAATGACCTTTACAGGGCAAAAATTGGAACAAAAAGCTTTGATTGGAATCCATGACTCCAGCGCCTTTTGATCCATTTTTGACTTACTAATACAAACGTTGATTACAGAATCCCCAACCAACATGTCCGAGACTGCCAAACCTCCAGACTTATATTTCCCAGTGGTGACTAGTTCTCCAATATGCAAAAACCGCTAAAGAAAAAGCTGCCCTAAAAAGAGCAACTGCAAATTAGTCTCTGCAAACAATACCCAACTCTACCAATAGGCTAAGTTATAAAGAAAAGGACACTGGATGGCGCCTGTCAATCAAAATGAACTTCTTCCAACCTATGATAACCTGACATATCATAAAATGTTTTGTCATATCAGGTAAACCATGTAAACAAACCCTTCTCAGCCTTGCTTGCTGAATCCCTTTGAGCAAAAAAGACAATGTAGCCTGTAGCAACACCTCTGCCTCTATAGGTAAAGTGCCACCCAAACAACCTACCTAACTAATTGGACCAAGCATTACCATGTCTCTATCACATATCTTGCCATGCTGAATGTGAAAGAAGCTCTAGAAGTTGTCCTTCACCAATGCAATGTAGCCTAGTCACCTACTAATGTTAGGTAGCTTCTACAGTATCTTTAAAGGTTAAAGTACTGTATAGCATAGAATAGAAAAAAAAGATTCCTTTATTCCTTTAATTGCAGGTCACTTGTTATGGAAGCATCGCAATGCGGAATGGGCCCCTCCACAGATGGAGCATTTGTAGGAATAGAGACCGGGCTTGTGATGACTCTCTCGTGCCGATCCCTCCACCATCGAGGCTGTCACCATTGTTGCCTGGGGGAAAGCATTCTGACCTGGACCGCCCTTTGCACTTGACTGAGGGGGGAGCGTGACACAGATAAAAGGAGCTGAGCTCGGGAAAAGGAGAGACTCGGCGGGAAGCCAGGGTACGCAGTAGGAGACTGTTAATTCTCTCTCCGTGAGGCAATGCCACAGCACCGGCCCACACTGCCGCACGCTACCCCACACCTTTGCTGATCATGAGAGACGTGACCGGGTGTCTCCACTTATCCTTGGTACTGCATTGCCTGTGCATGCCGTTCCGCTGACTGGCACAGGAGCGCGGCTGACTTCTGAACCAAGGGATCAGCCGGAGCCTGCTAGTTTACCTCCCGTAACTCCTCCATTGAACTCCGTCACACTTTGGCGGAGCCAGAGACTACTTCACGGCTTCATCGCCACAGTACCTCGCTCATGAGAAGCAGGACTCAACGCTTCCTTCAGGACACAGTGCATTAATTTCCTTCAGGACCAAGCCAGAGACTTCACTCCCTTCCTGCAGCGCCCCCATGAGATAACAAACCTACACTGCCCTGAAAACATCAGACTGATAAGATTACCAGTTATCTAGACAAATTGTTTTCCTTTTCTCTTATTTACAAACTTGCTTTCCACCACTTCTCAATTACACTCCCTGCTTGGAGTATCCCCTGTAATAAACCCTTTAACTCTTGCTCTGCCTCCTGCTCCTCACTGCATCCTGCATTCCTGTGCTTTCTACACATTCATGGCGAGCCTTACATGAGGCAAGAAATCCACAGTACCCCTTATTGTAAGCCCAGAATGAATAGTTAGGTTTTTGTGTTATGGGAACGGGTTGGGATCCAGCTCCCATGGCGTCTGTCTGAAAAGTTTACTGAGGTTTTAGATTAATAGATCCAAATATTGGTAGCCTTAGAATCCCAGCCAATGGCCAGGTTCAAAGGCTGAATTCCTAATCATAACTCCACAAAACCTGCACCACCGTGCTGCTTGTAGGTGCCATACAGGCTGAGTATGTGGCAAGCACCTTGGAACTGCAGAGTCAAGATACAGATAGACACCTTGGAAAAGCATAGGTGAGTATGTGGACAGGTACCTTGGAACAGCATAGCTGAGTATGCGGACTGACACCTTGGAATAACATAACTGAGTATGTGGACACGCACCTTGGAATAACATAGCTGAGTATGCGGACAGCACCTTGGAATAACATAGCTGAGTATGCGGACAGTTACCTTGGAATAACATAGCTGAGTATGCGGACAGGCACCTTGGAAACAGCATAGCTGAGTATGCAGACAGACACTTGGAATAACATAGCTGAGTATGCGGACAGGCACCTTGGAACAGCATAGCTGAGTATGCGGACAGCACTTGGAAAACATAGCTGAGTATGCAGACAGGCACTTGGAATAACATAGCTGAGTATGCAGACAGGCACCTTGGAATAACATAGCTGAGTATGCGAGACAGGCACCTTGGAATAACATAGCTGAGTATGCGGACAGTTACCTTGGAATAACATAGCTGAGTATGCGGACAGGCACCTTGGAACAGCATAGCTGAGTATGCGGACAGACACTTGGATAACATAGCTGAGTATGCAGACAGGACTTGGAATAACATAGCTGAGTATGCGGACACGCACCTTGGAATAACATAGCTGAGTATGCGGACAGGCACCTTGGAATAACATAGCTGAGTATGCGGACAGTTACCTTGGAATAACATAGCTGAGTATGCGGACAGGCACCTTGGAACAGCATAGCTGAGTATGCAGACAGACACCTTGGAATAACATAGCTGAGTATGCGGACAGGCACCTTGGAACAGCATAGCTGAGTATGCGGACAGACACCTTGGAATAACATAGCTGAGTATGCAGACAGGCACCTTGGAATAACATAGCTGAGTATGCAGACAGGCACCTTGGAATAACATAGCTGAGTATGCGGACAGGTACCTTGGAATAACATAGCTGAGTATGCGGACACGCACCTTGGAATAACATAGCTGAGTATGCGGACAGGCACCTTGGAATAACATAGCTGAGTATGCGGACAGTTACCTTGGAATAACATAGCTGAGTATGCGGACAGGCACCTTGGAACACATAACTGAGTATGCAGACAGACACCTTGGAATAACATAGCTGAGTATGCATACAGGCACCTTGGAATAACATAGCTGAGTATGCAGACAGACACTTGGAATAACATAGCTGAGTATGCAGACAGGCACCTTGGAATAACATAGCTGAGTATGCGGACAGACACCTTGGAATAACATAGCTGAGTATGCGGACAGACACCTTGGAATAACATAGCTGAGTATGCGGACATGCACCTTGGAATAACATAGCTGAGTATGCGACAGGCACCTTGGAATAACATAGCTGAGTATGCATACAGGCACCTTGGAATAACATAGCTGAGTATGCAGACAGACACCTTGGAATAACATAGCTGAGTATGCAGACAGGCACCTTGGAATAACATAGCTGAGTATGCGGACAGACACCTTGGAATAACATAGCTGAGTATGCGGACAGGCAACTTGGAATAACATAGCTGAGTATGCGGACAGGCACCTTGGTCTGGTAGAGCCGAATGGTTGTGGAACAGCTAGGCTTGTCAGAAGGATAGAGAGTAGAAGTCCAACAACGTGGAAGTCGCAAGAACATCAAACCACCTGAAGGTGTTTAACAAAGATCAGAGCCAGAGTAAAAGGGTCTTGGGATGTGACAACAGAGGTATTTGGTGCTTTATCACAGTAACCCAAGGCGCACTGGAGAGCGCCATCGGGAAAGGAGGATTTAGAGCCCAGCACTGGAGCTGGGATTGGTGAGCTGCCACTTGGGGAGGGTAGTGAAAATGCCATACACATTAGCTGGTTGGCTTGCTGAAATTTATGGGTTGGGCTGCTGTTAATCTAATGTATATGACCATCTTAAGAAATTGAACTTTTTTAGTATCTCCCATGACTGTGATGCAGACAGTATTATAGGTTTGATCAATTCTTTTTGAAGAATTCCCATAAATATCCTTGCACAAGAAGTTCCATGTCTATTTTGCATCTAGTCCTGGTTGCAAAAGAGGCATGAATCTTCTTGTGCAACGAAAATGTTTGAGTTCCTTCATCAAGCATGGCTCCAATCCACAATATTGTCATCAGCACAGCTTTCCAGGTTTTTGACAAGTTTCATTGCTCTCTACACTTTGAAATCTTAACAAGGGAATGAGATCTTATCATGACATGAAGAGCAAGCAGGATGTGTTGAATTGAGCCACTGGAAGCTTCTGCAGAAACCCCATTGGGATGCCCAACCTAATCTGTTAATATTTCTTAAACTCCTGCTGTGCTGGGATGCACTGAAGTGTATGCTATTAGAGGGAATGGAGGGATTGCTCTGTATACAGCCTGAAAGGATGTTACTTACTTATCTAGAAGGGTTCTGAAAAAACAGAGGGGAATTGGTGATGACATGAAGTTTTAGGGCATGGGAATCCTTACACTGGACAGATATCCTGGGATAACATGAAGCATGGGAGATAAGAGGGATCTCCTTTCAGCACTGCCTAGACAGAGGAAGGGGAATCTCAGGTATGAAAGAAAAACAAACACAGCAAAAACATCTGACTTTCATTCCCATTGTGACATGTATCAATAGTGATAATCCAGAGCTGAGGCAGCAGTCCCTGGTGGCTCTACGGCAGCAATTAATTGTGATGACAGCCATTAACATGTATAAAAACATTGATAACGGAATCACACTATGGGGGGACTTCATCTAGGTTCTTGCGCTCTTCTTTGCAATACATAGTGTATAGTTGCAGCTGGACAAGTCCTGGATGCAGTGTATGTGTCACCAAGACACCAGTTTCAGTGAGGTGAAACCCGTAGCCCAGGCTCCAGCACGGATAGTGCTGAGAAGTTTTTAATGGACATGTATTTTGGGTCCAGGTTTTGGAACATCTACCAGAGCTTGGTGGGACTGGCCGTTCCCATACCACCAGTTACGGGCCTTGTAATTACATATTAAGGCAGTCCAGCTGCCTCACTCAGTGTCCATGAGTGGAGGTGGAAAGACCTCTGGTGTTGTTTTGTCTCTGTCACAGACTAAGAGTTGGACACTTAGTATGGGCTCACCCGTTCAAATATCATATGGACCATTTATTTTCTGTTTGTTTTTGGTTTGGCTTTATGCTGAAGGAAAAGTCATTTGTTTTCCTTATGCCGAACGTTTATGAAATCTAATAAACTTTCCTGTTTGCACTAAGAAGCGTTGTGCCTGTGTGGACCTGGCGACTATCAAAGAGCAAAATCTCTACAATACTTTTGGCGTTTAGCACCATTTCCACCCCGGAAGAGACGATGTCAAGAGCAACACGAAAAGATTCAATATAATTCACTCCAGATGGTGGCATAAAGTATAGCAGAAATCTACACCAGCTCTTAGCAGCCTTATATTTCAGACTCTGCCATATGGACAGCCCATTGATACATCAGATTTATTTCTGACATGCTCCTCTTAATAAATTTGGCGTACCATAAATGCCAGGCTTGATGAATCAACCCGTATTTATTTGTTGCTTTATGGTGCTTTACTCAAATTGTCATTAATATGTTGATATATCTACCCCATATAGCTAAAATTCCAACTAGCATTGAATTTCCTATAGGTGGCACTAGGGAGTCTTGTTTCTGGAGGAGAGATAATTTGCACATTTACCAATAGCTTGTAAACGCACCCATACAACTTAGCCATAGCCAGATATCTCATCCTTAAGAGAAAAAGAAGCATCAGGAGGGTGAGAGTCGGGAGGCGCCCATAAGAATTTGATGGTTGGCCAGTCCCATTCACATAGGAGGTTTTGACGACTGTAATAAATTGTATATGGGGGCCTTAAAGGGTTTTTCCACTTTAGATTTTTTTTAAAGATCTGTTGTCAATATGATTTTGTGACATTTACTAATTTATAAGTATTACAAATTCTCCTCCCACTTGTTATTTCAGCTTTCCTGAAACTGCTCTGTACAATTGTCCATAAAATGGCTGCTGATGGAGGATCATGTGACCAGAGCTGTCCATCAGCCTCCTCCAATTGAAAAACACCTCACATGGAAAGATGCGTTTCCATTGGAGGAGGCAGATAGACTGGTTCGGTCAGATGCTCCACTTTCAGTAGCCATTTTATGGACAGAAATCACCTGCGGTTTGTTAGGAAGACTGAATAAACAAGTATAGGAGGAGAACCTGTGATAGTTATTTATTAGTAAGTGCCATAAAATCATGTCACCAACTCATATGTTAAATTTAACATAAATGGCAACCCCCTTTAAGACTTCCTATACCAGCAGGATTACCATGAGGAAAACCTATACTCAGGAGCTACATGCTTCACAATAACACATTGGGACAGATTTTACAAAATAGATAATACAGATAGCAACAAGTTGGATTTTAGCATTTTTTCAGTCTAATCATAGTAAAAATTGTCATTATGACATACACTGTTTGCATAATTATTAGGCAAGTTGTATTTGAGAGGATTCTTTTTATTATTGAGCAACAACTATGTTCTCAATCAACCCAAAAGACTCCTAAATATCAAAGCTTAATATTTTTGGAAGTTGGAGTGTTTTTTTTTTAGATTTGTCTCTCTTAGGAGGATATCTGTTTGTGCAGGTAACTATTACTGTGCAGAATTATTAGGCAACCTAATAAAAACCAAATATATACCCATCTCACTTGTTTATTTTCACCAGGTAAAACAATACAACAACACAAAATTTAGAAATAAACAATTCTGACATTCAAAAAAAAAAAAAATCAGTGACCAATATAGCCACCTTTCTTTACGATGACACTCAGACGCCTCCATCCATAGATTCTGTCAGTTGCTTGATCTGTTTACGATCCACATTGCGTGCAGCAGCCACCACAGCCTCCAGACACTGCTCGGAGAGGTGGACTGTTTTCGCTCCCTGTAGATCTCACATTTTATGAGGGACCACAGGTTCTCTATGGGCTTCAGTTCAGGTGAACAAGGGGGCCATGTCATTATTTTTTCTTCTTTTAGACCTTTACTGGGCAGCCTGTTATGTTTTGGTAGCTGAGGAGAGCAGGCAAAAACGGCAATACACCAGAGAGGTTGGAATCTACTGGATTGCAGTACCCTGACTAACCACCACAACTAAAGGCAGCCGTGGAGCGTTCCTACGTTGGTCCTAGACGCCTCGTCACAGCCTGAGAGGTTAACTACACCTAAAGATAGAAAGAGGAAAGTTATCTGCCCCGGAGCAGATCCCCAAAGAACATAGGAAGCCCCCAAACATGTAATGGCGGCTAGACAAGAGGAAATACAGACACAGACAGAAAATAGTATGAGCATACTTTGGGGCCCAATCTGCCTAGACAGAAAAAGGATAGGAAGGATACTTACTGCAATCCAAAAAAAACCCTAAAAAAAACCAACGCTACTAATTGCAAAAACACCTGAGATCACACGACCTCTACCACCTAAATTAGTTCTCTGGTGTAACAAAGCTAAGCTGCAGCCACTGAAAAAACTGGAAAAGGCAAATGAACAAATAACAGTGGCTCCAGAGGAACCGAGAGGAGCCCAAGCCCCCCGGGGAGGGGGACCTGGCTAACTTCACAGAAATGCAGAGAAAAATGCAAATGGTAAGCACAAAAACAAAAAACAGAAAATATCTTATCTGAGAGCAGGAGAAGAGGCAAGACTCAGCAAGCTTCCAAGTGAACCAGGAAACAACGTTGAGACAAGAACAATTGATCACCGGCAACCATGATGGGAGGGAACCTCCCTTATATAAGACCAGTCTGTGATTCCTGATTGCCAATCCTCATTGAATGGTTCAGTACTGTTTGTAACCACCAGAGGGAGCTTCTGCTCAGATTTCATTTCTAAAACATTCACAACAGCAGCCACGCTGTGGAGTATTTGGATGCATGTGATGGAGCATTGTCCTGCATGAAAATCATATTTTTCTTGAACGACACCGACATCTTCCTGTACCACAGCCTGAAGAAGGTGTCTTCCAGAAACTGGCAGTATGTTTGGGAGTTGAGCTTCACTCCATCCTCAACCCGAAAAGGTCCCACAAGTTCATCTTTGATGATACCAGCCCATACCAGTACCCCACCTCCACCTTGCTGGCGTCTGAGTCGGAGTGGAGCTCTCTGCCCTTTACTGATCCATCCATCTGGCCCATCAAGAGTCACTCTCATTTCATCAGTCCATAAAACCTTAGAAAAATCAGTCTTAAGATATTTCTTGGCCCAGTCTTGACGTTTTATCTTATGTTTCTTGTTCAGAAGTGGTCGTTTTTCAGCCTTCCTTACCTTGGCCATGTCCCTGAGTATGGCACACCTTGTGCTTTTTGATACTCCAGTAACGTTGCAGCTCTGAAATATGGCAAAACTGGTGGCAAATGGCATTTGGCAGCTTCACGCTTGATTTTCCTCAATTCATGGGCAGTTATTTTGCGCCTTTTTTTATCAATATGCTTCTTGTGACCCTGTTGGCTATTTGCCATGAAACGCTTGATTGTTCAGTGATCACACTTCAAAAGTTTGGCAATTTCAAGACTGCTGCATCCCTCTGCAAGACATCTCACAATTTTTGACTTTTCAGAGTCCGTCAAATCTCTCTTCTGACCCATTTTCCAAAGGAAAGGAAGTTGCCTAATAATTAAGCACACCTTATATAGGGTGTTGATGTCATTAGACCACACCCCTCCTCATTACAGAGATGCAAATCACCTGATTTACATAATTGGCAGTTGGCTTTCAAGCTTATACAGCTTGGAGTAGGACAACATGAATAAAAAGGATGATGTGATCAAAATACTCATTTGCCTAATAATTCTGCACACAGTGTATGGGACTCAGTATCATTTTTTTTAGTAAAGCTCTTATGATGTCTTATGTTCCTTATGTATTCGTCAGATACTGTCACCTACACTGAATACATCCATAAGGCTTAAAGCGGTTGTCCAGTACTTTTACATTGATGACCTATCCTTAGGGTAGGCCATCAATGTCTGATCGACCGGGGTCTGACGCCCAGGACCCCCCGTGATTAGCTTCCATTCGTGTCGGCAGCGGAGGCCGCCGGGCCGAAAGTACTCAGTTGTCGAGCTGCTCCGTCTTCTGATAGTGGCCCCAACAGGATACTGCGCATCCGCCTCCTTTTGATCTCAATAGGAGGCGGATGCGCAATACCAAGCCTTGGCCTCTACCAGAAGCCGGAGAAACTTGGCAAGTGCGTACTTCTGGCTGGCGGCCGCCGCTACCAACATCGGTAAAAGCTGATCAGCGGGGGGTGCCGGGTGTCGAACTCCGGTCGATCAGACATTGAAGGCCTGCCCTAAGGATAGGTCATCAATGTAAAAAGTAGTGGAAAACCTCTTTAATTGACTCGATTTAGAAGTATATTTTAGATATACTGTACATTTGGAAAAAAAAACCTTAATTAACACTTTGCTATAAAAAGCATATGTTTATATACACATACATAAATGATGCATAAATGAGTATGTAAAGAGGTGGAGGGGACCCTCTGTTGCTCCCTCTCCCCTTCCTTGATTTGGTCCCCCATGCGGTGCCCTGATTGTGGGTCATGTATAAATGTGTATTGTCTTGTCATGTTCATTGTATGTACAGTATTAGTGAATGAGTTACTGTGCGTTAGTATGTCTTAGCTGTACTGTTGTATCTGTAGTTAGAGATGTAGGTAATGCAGAGGTGGCCAGCCCTCAAGCACGAAGGGTTGCCCACTAAATATCGCTACAATCGTAAAAGTCACATTACGATCGTACGAATTGTCAGTGCAGCTTCAGCGACGACTCGCTTATCTCGTGTGAATCGTCGGCCTATTTACGGGCCTCCGGTAGTATTAAACGCTGTGTGACTTCTTTCGATTAGCGGTCTTTGTATGCTAAAGTCGTTAAGAGATCGTACGGCGTAGGTCGTTACTTATCGCTAATGGCTGCATTAGCGTTAGAAACAACGTAGCGATCATAGAGCAACGCTAACGAGATGTACGGATGCTAGTGTGGCAGTACCTAAGCTGTTACAGTCGGCCCAGGCAGGCTTGCCTGTGGCAGGTCGTGCTCCCCTGCTGGGAGCTTGCCATGCCCCTGGAGGGGAACCAAGCTGCCTGTGGACTCTCGGGCAGCAGGCACAAGGACTGCGTGTGCCTCACAAGAGACTTTATGCTCCTGGAAGCTGACTGGGAGCTGCAGCCGTTGCTGTGAATAGGGACAGCATAGGAATTGTTACCTTTTCTTCTCTACTTCTCCATTAAAACAAGTTGCCACTGTTGCTCCCTAAAGAGTGTGACATGTGGTGCATCCGTTCCAGCATGGAGAGGAGCCAGATGTCTGAGGTAACCCATTGTGACCCGCGCTGGGACCAGAACTGCTTATTCATGTGCAAGGGGCCGGGATGTGGACTGACTGTGCCTTAGTGGACTCGCCCACGGCTACCACCCTGTGCCCCCTTGTTACAAGTACACCCCAGCAGATTTGTCAAAAAACCTTAAGTCTCCTTTCGAAAAATATTTAGAGTTGAGAGTCCTCAGTGGTTGATACCTTTTAATGGCTAACTGAAAAGATGGTAACAAATTGCAAGCTTTCGAGACTACACAGGTCTCTTCATCAGGCTAAACTAATACAAAATCTGAAGAATCACATATTTATACACAACACAGCACAGAAATAATGCAATAGGTAAGACAAGTGACGTGAAGCAGAATAGTCATTCTGGCAGAGGGATGAGCATAAATATTGGAACAGTTCATAGATAAGGAGTGTGAAAGTTTTATTACCCTCTGATTGGGGTCTGGTAATGTTTTGTGATGTTTTCACAGGGTATTTGGAGTAAATTCCTTAATTGATATAGAATGTCATAAATCCGTGTGACAGGTTCATTCCAGCATTAAGAGTGTCAAAGGTCACCATCAATTTGTATTCGCAAATTCTTCTTTGTCTTCGAGATGTGAAGTTGCCTCTGAGTACAAGTATTTTCATATCTAACAAGCTATGATCAGGGGAGCAAAAATGTTTTGCCACAGGTAGATCCATTCTTTTTTCTCTTATTGTGTGGCGATGAGAATTCATCCTTGTTCTCAGTTTTTGCCCGGTCTCCCCCACATACAGACCCCCAGTTGGACATTTAGTACATATAATTAGGTACACCACATTAGATGTAATGCAGCTGAAAGTACCTGGTATCTTGTAGTCCCGATGGGAGTTGGGGATCTTTATCTTGTCCGTGGTCATTATAAATGGACAAGTTTTGCATTTCTTCTGGTTGCAAGGAGAGGTTCCTGCAGCTGTTGGGGAGGACAGAGAACTTCTGACAATGATGCTTCTTAGATTTGGGGGCTGCCTAAAACACAGTAGAAGCCAGAAGAAATGCAAAACTTGTCCATTTATAATGACCACGGACAAGATAAAGATCCCCAACTCCCATCGGGACTACAAGATACCAGGTACTTTCAGCTGCATCACATCTAATGTGGTGTACCTAATTATATGTACTAAATGTCCAACTGGGGGTCTGTATGTGGGGGAGACCGGGCAAAAACTGAGAACAAGGATGAATTCTCATCGCCACACAATAAGAGAAAAAAGAATGGATCTACCTGTGGCAAAACATTTTTGCTCCCCTGATCATAGCTTGTTAGATATGAAAATACTTGTACTCAGAGGCAACTTCACATCTCGAAGACAAAGAAGAATTTGCGAATACAAATTGATGGTGACCTTTGACACTCTTAATGCTGGAATGAACCTGTCACACGGATTTATGACATTCTATATCAATTAAGGAATTTACTCCAAATACCCTGTGAAAACATCACAAAACATTACCAGACCCCAATCAGAGGGTAATAAAACTTTCACACTCCTTATCTATGAACTGTTCCAATATTTATGCTCATCCCTCTGCCAGAATGACTATTCTGCTTCACGTCACTTGTCTTACCTATTGCATTTTTTCTGTCCTGTTTTGTGTATAAATATGTGATTCTTCAGATTTTGTATTAGTCTATTCCTGATGAAGAGACCTGAGTAGTCTCGAAAGCTTGCAATTTGTTACCATCTTTTCAGTTAGCCATTAAAAGGTATCAACCACTGAGGACTCTCAACTCTAAATATTTTTCTATCTACTGGCTAACACGGTACAAAGATATACATCTTTACTGTAAGTCTCCTTTCAGAATCAATCAACATTTTCAATGGGATACCATACTATAATAAACTCCCATAAATGTGGGTCATTGATTGCAAACAAGATTTGTTATTTTACACCGCTAACGAAAGTAATTTTTCCAACAAATTATTTCAAGATCATGTTGCAGAAATGAGTACACCCCCAATATAAGTTTTTAGGAACAAAGCTAAAATTTAGGCTACAAAATTCTATTCAATAAGAATTCAACCACAAGTAAGTCTAGTTATTCATTAAACTGGTGTTGAACAGACAGGTGACTATGTAAAGCTGTTACTTGACAAAGAAAACCCCTTTCCATTTCATGCTGTCAGCAATGGCACCACATGGAAGAGAAATGTCACAAGATCTGAGAAACTGAGAAAGAAAATAATTTCTTTACACAAGAAAAGTGAAAGCTACAAAAAGATCAGCGAAGCTTTACTTATTAGTCAGATACTGGAGCAAAAGTGATACAAAAATTTAACAATGATGGACCTGAAATCATTTAACAGAGATGTCTAAGCCCTCCAAAGTTATCAACATAACAGGGGCGTCTTGTGATGAGAAAGGTTGAAGAAAATCAAAATGCTTGTTCACTGCAATTAGCTAAAGAAGAAGATATCCAAACTGGGGTGAGTGTGAAACAGTTAGGCCGGGGTCACACTTGAGAGTGTGATGTGAGAAACTTGCACAAGTCTCGCATCTCAATACCCAGCACTGCCGCCGGCACTTGGACCGGATTGTGCAGCTGCATAGAAATACATGCAGCCACATACTGGTCCCGAGTGCCGGCGGCAGTGCCAGGTATTGATGCAAGAGACTCGCGCAAGTTTCTCGCATCACACTCGCAAGTGTGACCCCAGCCTTGGGTGTACACCCAGACTGGATGGCGCGAGCGAGGATTGTGGCCCCACAGTTCCACAAACCAGACTAACCCTGGAGGGGCATGACTAAGCAGCTACCTTGGTGTTCACTGAAGCCTCCAGTGGTGAGGTCAGGCTTGTGCGGCAGGTAGCTGGCAGGTACCACTCTAGGGCGGCGTCTGACAGTAGCAGCTGATCCCACAGGGGGACAGGGCATTAAAGACAGGTTCTGTCAAGTACTGAAGAAAACAGAGGTTTAGACTGCCAAGTACTGGCAGGCACAGAGGATGTACTGGCGCAGGCGGGCACGGCTGGCACTCTAGCAGGCAAGCGGGCACGACTGGCAGGCAGGCGGGCACAGCTGGCAGGCAGATGGGAATTCAGACAGGAGGAACAGGAACTGTTTCAGAAGGACTGAAACACTGGCAGGTACGAGTGAGATATGAGAACAGGTAGGAATCAGTTCAAACTGGAGGGACAGGAACTGTCTCAGGAAGGACAGGAGCACTGGCGGGTACGATTGGGATATGGGAACAGGTAGGAACCAGTTCAGACTGGAAGGACAAAGAGTCGCAGCATGCGTGAAGGGAGCAGAGCAGAGCCGCAGGATGCGGGACGGGAGCAGAGCAAAGCCGAAGGATGCGGGACGGGAGCAGAGCAAAGCCGCAAGATGCGGGATGGGAGCAGAGCAGAGCCGATGGATGCGGAACGGTAGCAGGGCAGAGCCGCAGGATGCGGGACTGGAGCAGAGCAGAGCTGCAGGATGCGGGACTGGAGCAGAGCAGAGCCGCAGGATGCAGAACGGGAGCAGAACAGAGTGGCAGGATGCAGAATGGGAGCAGAACAGAGCCGCTGAGGCAAAGACGGAGCAGAGCAGAGCTGCTGAGGCAAAGAGGAAGCAGAGCAGAACCGCTGAGGCAGAGAGGGAGCAGAGCAAGGATAGACACAGCAGGGTAGGGAAGGCTTCAGATAAGGATACAAACAGGTACAGGTAAAGGACTTAGTACAGACAAGTTCAGGCACAGGAACAAGTTCAGGACAAAGGATTCAGGCCTTGGTATACAGCCCCCAGGGTGGCGGAAGCAAGACACATAGAATACAGGTACGGGCCTGGGTATACAGCCCCCAGGGTGGCGGAAACAGGACAGGATCTGGCAACTCAGAAGCAGAATGCAGACTGAGAGAGTTTGTTGCTTAGGCCTCTTCTAATAAATGGAGATGCGTTAATTACCCGGTACCTCTTGGCAATAGGCTGGGGACACATTAGGAATGCGCACACTGTCTCTATAAGACTCGGGAAGTACAGGCGCCGCCGCCCTACAGCACATAGCCAGGAAGTATGCACACACCAAGCAGAGGACACGTGATTTACAGCATGGAGCAGGCGGAGGGCAGAACTCACAGCATGGCCCGGAGTGGTGAGTAAGTCAGTGTATCAGCCTGATGGGAGAGAGAAGCCATGCAGCGATGCTGGCAGGAAAGTTACACAGTGGAATGGCATGCATGGGTGTCGTCCATGAAGGAAGCCTCTCTCAAAGCCCATGCACAAAAAAATCTTGCCTACAATTTGCTAGGGGCCATGCTGAAAAATATAAAGACTACTTGGACTCTATACATTAAAATGATGAGACTGGGATAAATGATTTTGGAACCTATGACTTCAAAACTGTATGGCTTCACAAAGGTGAAGAGCATAAAGAAAAATGTATGGTACCTACAGTGAGATATGGTGGTGGCAGTGTCCTTACGTAGGGCTGCATGACTTTTGCTGGTGTCAGAGAGCTAAATTTTATTGATGGTATCATGAATTCACAGATGGACTGCTCTGTACTGAAATAAGATGCTACCATCACTCCGTACCCTTTTCCAACATGACAATATTACAAAACACACATCTGTTGCATTTTTGAAGAACAGGGTGAAAGTGCTTAAAGGGAACATTTCAGCAGGATTGTGCTGAGTAACCTATAGACAGTGTCTGGTTGGCGCCGTTATACTGATTAAAATGATACCTGGGTTTATTAAATCCATCTTGTGGTTATTATTTAATCTTTATTTTCTGTTTTGAGTTAATAATATGGTCATGCTCCGGGGCGGCCTGTGAGGTGGGGTGTTTTTATGTGGTGCTCTGTTTAACTATTCAGACTGATGGCTTATGACAGGTCACCGAGGGATCAACCCCCAATTTTACATACTGAACATTATATATAGTGAAAAAAAAACACCTTCAGCAGGCAGGCATCGGCGTCTGTGCTTCAGCATGATCACATGAGTAATGTGCATTTAATTATTTTATTTGCTGGTATAAATAAGTTCATTAAAAAAAATTCTGTCTCAAAATGGTAGCATCTATTGGTGATCCGATAGAAGTTACTGTGCAGGCACCGGCAGTGTCATCTTGCTAGAGAAAAAAAAAATTGTCTCCAATAGATGCGCAGTAGCATCTATCGGGGTCACTTGAGGGGGGATTCTGTTTTTCTAGCACTTAGGGACTTTGTATATGGAGTCCGCAAAGTATTCTAGAAAAATCTGCGATCCAGGAGGCAAATAGTGCTCCGTCCCTCCCGAGTCTCTCCGTATGGCTAAGCAGTGCAGTACAGCCACATATGGGGTATTTCTACAGTCAGCAGAAATCGTGGGACAAATTTTGGTGACATTTTTACCCATTTCCCAGTGGGAAAATGGAAAATCTGGGGCTAAAACAAAATTTTTGGTGGTAAAAATGTAATTACTTTTTCTTTTTTACACCCAATGGTATAAAATTCTGTGACACACCTGTGGTGTCAATATGATCACTGCACCCCTAAATGAATTAATTGGGAGGTGCAGTTTGTAAAATTGGGTCATTTATGGGGGACTCTGCTTTTCTGGCACCTCAAAGTCTCTCGCAGGGGGTCACGGCACCTGCAAACCATAAGGCCGGGGTCACACTTGCAACTGCAATGCGAGAAACTTCGCGAGTCTCTCACCTCAATACCCAGCACTGCTGCCGGCGCTCGGACCGGAGCGTTCAGCTGCATAGAAATACATGCAGCCACACACTGCGGTCCTGAGTGCCTGCGGCAATGCCAGGTATTGAGGCGAGAGACTCGCACGAGTTTCTCGCATTGCAGTTGCAAGTCTGACCCCGGCCTAACAGTAAAATCAGCACTATAATATGGCGCTCCTTCCCTTCTGAGCTTTGCACTGTGACTCAAAAGTACTTCCCAATTATATGTAAGATATTGGTGCACTCAGGAGAAATGGCACAACAAACTGAGAGGTCAAATGATTCCTCCAAGCCCTTACAAAAATTAAAAACTTGGGGCTAAAACAAAATTTTAGTGGTAAAAATGTGATTATTCTTTCTTCACCTCCCAATGGTATAAATTTCTGTGAGGCACATGCTCTCATGCTCACTGCACCCCTAGATGAATTCATTAGGGGTGTAGTTTGTAAAATGAGGTCACTTATGGGGGTTTCTTCTGTTCTGGCACCTCAGGGGCTCTGCGAATGTGACATGGCACCCTCAAACTATTCCAGCAAAATCTGAACTCCAATATTGCGCTTCTTCTCTTCTGAGCTTTGCACTGTGCCTTAAAAGTAATTTTCATCCGCATATTGGGTATTGGTATGCTCAGGAGAAATTGCACAACAAATTTTGGGGTCCATTTTCTCTTGCTATCCTTGTGAAAATGAAAACATATGAGGTTAAACCAACATTTTTGTGTGTAACAATATATTTTTTTTAATTTTCACAGTTCAACACTGTAAATTTCTGTGAAGAAGCTGTGGGTTCAAGGAGCTCACCACACATCTAGATACATTCCTTGAGGGGTCTACTTTCCAAAATGATGCCACTTGTGGGGGTTTCCACTGTTTAGGCATATCAGGGGCTCTCCAAACACGACATGACACCCGCAGACAATTCCATCAAAGTCTGCGTTCCAAATCATCACTGCTTCCTTTCTGAGCCCTACCATATGCTCAAACAGTAGTTTTCCCCCACATATGGGGTATCAGCGTCCTCAGGAGAAATTGCACAACAAATTTTGAGGTGCACTTTCTCTTGTTACTCTTGTGAAGATAAAAAATTGGGGCTAAAGTAACATTTTTGTGAAAAAAGTAAAAAGTTCATTTTTTTCCTTCTACATTGCATTAATTCCTATGAAGCACCTGAAGGGTTAATAAACTTCCTGAATGTGGTTTTTAGGACTATGAGGGGTGCAGTTTTTAGAATGATGTCACTTTATGGCAAAGTCACTTCAAATGTGATATGGTCCATAAAAAAATGGTTTTGTAAATTTTGTTGTAGAGAAATTGCTGATCAACTTTTAACCCTTCTAACTTCCTAGCAAAAAGACATTTTGTTTAAAAAATTATGCAAATATAAAGTACACATGTGGTTAATGTTATTTCTTAACTATTTTGTTTAATGTAAATCTCTGGCTTAGGGGCATAAGAATTAAAAGTGAGAAAATTTCACAATTTTCCAAATTTTCGCCAAATTTCCAATATTTTCTCAAATAAATGTAGATCATGTCAAGCAAATCTTATCACTATTATTAAGTACAATATATCATGAGAAAACTTTCTCAGAATCACTGGGATACCTTGAAGCGTTCCAGAGGTATTACCATATAAAGTGACACTGGTCAGAATTGTAAAATTTGGCCTGGTCATGAAGGTTGAAACAGGCTTAGGCTAGTTTCACACTAGCGTTTCACTGACCTGCGTCGGTCTGCGCACGGCCGCGCCTCCTCCCGGCCACTCGCCTATGGGTGCATGACGCTGCATGCGACCTGCGTACCCTATCTTTAGCATTGGGTATGCAGGCCGTGCGCAGGTATGCGTTTGCCGGCGCATGCTTCCTTTTGACGGTGCACCGAATGCACCAAAATGCAACACGGTGCATTTGGCGCAGGTCGGCGCACCGTCAAAAGGACGCATGCGCCGGCAAACGCATACCTGCGCAAGGCCTGCATACTCAATGCTAAAGATAGGGTACGCAGGTCGCATGCAGCGTCATGCGCCCATAGACAGAGCGGCCGGGAGGAGGCGCGGCCAGGGGCGGAGCTTAGCAGCGGCCGTGCGCAGACCAACGCAGGTCAGTGAAACGCTAGTGTGAAACTAGCCTTAGTGGGTAAAGGGTAAAAAATGTTTCATCAAACTCAGTATTGTAAAAATTTTGGAAATTGTTCTTGTGATCAGTGAGTCATTGATTACATTTTGTCTTTTTATGCTGAGCTCTGTATACATAAACATTTATTTTTAAATGGTAGTCTATAAGAGCCATATGCTACTTTACAGATACTGTACAAATAGCTGCAGATTTAAGAAAAGATGGTACAGAAACTTCAAGAATATGGCACAACCACTGGTTGAGGCATAATACAATTATGCCATTTTTGGCAAAATTTTGGAGCATCGCTCTTAGAAAATATCTAATGAGAGGATAACGGTTTTCCATCACACCACTGTCTTATCTCAGAAACTGAATCTAGGACCAGAGAGAGGAATTAGCATTGAGTTACCAGCAGTCAGATATCAAATGTCATAACCAGCTGGATATGTGGTTCTTGTGGAAACCTGAGCACCTCCATGACACCATCATTATATTACTGAACCATCAGGCTCATATGTACGAGAAGATCCAATATGATTTGTACACGTTAACACATATAAATAATTATGGTGTATACATTATACATTAGCCAGTACACTGCTTGATCCTAATTCAATAGTATTTACACAGTGCTTTGAAGAAGAATTCATAACCCGTGAACTGTTCCACAGTTTTTCACGTCACACCCACAAACTTGAATGTATTTTATTGGTCTTTTAGCTGATATACCAACACAAAGTAGTAAGTACTTGTAAAGTGTACAGGAAATGATACATGGCTTTCTAATTATTAAAAATATATAAATCTGAAAATTCTGATTTGCTTTTGTTTTCAGCCTCTGTTGTCTGATGCTCCTAACTAAAATCCTGACTGACCAATTGCCTCCAGACGTCACATAATTAGTACATTGAGTCTGCCTGTGTGTAATTCATTCTCAGTATAACTGCAGCTGTTCTGTGAAGGCTTCAGAGGTTTGTGTAAAAACGTTGGGGATCAAACAGCATCATGAAAACAAAGGAACACACCAGACAGGTCAGGGATAAAGTTGAGGAGAAGAGTAAAACAGGGTTAGGTTATAAACAAATAGCCCAAGCTCTGAATATCTCACTGTTCAATCAATCATCCAAAAACAAGGAGTATTGCACAACGGCAAACCTACTAATACATGGCCATCCACCTAAACTGTCATCCCAAGCAAGTAGAGCACTACAGAAGCAGCCAAAAGGCTCATGGTCATATTGGAGGAACTGCAGAGATCCACAGTTCAGGTGGAAGAATATGTCCACAGGACATCTATTAGTCATATACTCCACAAACCTGGCCTTTATGGAAGAGTCACAAGAAGAAATCCATTTTTGAAAGGAAGTCATAAGAAGCCCTTGCAAAAAGCCATGCAGATGACACAGATAGCATGGTCAGATGAGACCAAAGGAGTACTTTTTGAGCTAAATGCAAAAGGCTATAAGTTGTGGAAAACTACCACTGCACATCCCCTGAAAACACCATCCCCACAGTCACACATGGTGGTGGCAGCATCATGCTGTGGTGAGGCTTTTCTTCAGCAGGGAGAGGGAAGCTGGTCAGAGTTGCTGTAAAGAAGGATTAAGCTAAATACAGGACAATCCTGGAGGAAAACCAGAGGCTGCAAAAGACTTGAGACTGGGGCGTAGATTCATCTTCTAGCAGGACAACAACCTTAAACATGCTGCCAGAACTACAATAGATGGATGAGATCAAAGCATATTTATGTGTATGCATGTTCCGTCATAGTCAAGACCTAAATCCCATTGAGAATCTGTGGAAAGACTTAAAAATTGCTGTTCACAGATGCCTCCATCCAATCTTACTGAGCTAGAGCGAGTGGGCAAAGAATGGGCACAAATTTTAACCTTAAGATGTGCAAAACTGGTAGAGACAGATGCCAAAAGACTTGCCGCAGTAAATGCAGCAAAAGGAGGTCCTACAAAGTATTGACTCATTTGGGTTAAATACAAATGCATGTCACAATTTTCAGATTTATATTTTTAAATAATTAGATAACTATGCATTATTTCCTTTACACATTACAAGTACTTACTGCTTGTGTTGGTATATCACATAAAATCCCAATACAAAAAGCATTTAAGTTTGTGGTTGTAAAATGAAAAAATGTGGAAAATTTCCTGGGCTATAAATACTTTTTCAAGGAACTGTGTATATACAGTCATAGCCAAAAGAGTTAGCACCATTGAAATTGTTTCGAAAATGAAGCAATTCTCCCAGAATTTTTTTGCAATTACACATGTAAAAAACTGAGGAAAAAAAGGCACATTGGACATAATCTCACACAAAACCCCAAAATTGGTCGGACACAATTGTTGGCACCCTCAATTTAATATTTGGCTGCACACCCTTTGGAATAAATAATTGCAATCAATTGCTTCTATAACCATCAACAAGCTTCTTACACCTCTCAACTGGAATTTTGGAGCACTGTTCTTTTGCAAACTGCTCCAGGTCTCTGAATTTGAAGGCGCCTTCTCCCAACATCAATTTTAAGATCTCTCTACAGGTGTTCAAAGGGATTTAGATCCAGACTCATTACTGGCTATTTGAGAACTAAACAGTGCTTTGTTTTCATCTATTTTGGGTGCTTTTTGAAGTATGTTACGGGTCATTGTCCTGCTGGAAGACCCATGACCTAGAAGCCAACCCAGCTTTCTGACACTGGACACTATATTGTGACTCAAATACATTTGGTAATCTTCAGATTTTTATGATGCCATGCACAAAGTCAAGGCAGCCAGTGCCAGAGGCAGCAAAAACAACCCCAAAACATCTTTGAACCTCTACCATATTTGACTGTAGGTACCGTGTTCTTTTCTTTGTAGTCCTCATTCCATTTTCGTAAACAGAAGAATGATGTGCTTTACCAAAAAGCCCTATCTTGGTGTCATCTGTCTACAGTACAAGACACTTTCCCAGAACGATTTGGCTTACTCACATACATTTGGGCAAACTGCTGTCTAGCTTTTTTATGTCTCTGTGTCAGAAGTGAGGACCTCCTGGGTCTCCTGCCTTAGCATTTCATTTCATTCAAATGTCAAGAGACAGTTTGAGCTGACTGATGCACCATGAACCTGCAGGACAGCTTGAATTTCTTTGGAACTTGAATGGATCTGCTTATTCACCAAGCGGACTATCCTGATTGCAATCTTTCATCATTTTCTCTCTGCTGTCTGTTTCCAGGGAGATTAGCCACAGTGCCATGGTTGTAAACTTCTTGATTATGTTGCGCACTGTGGACAAAGGAACATCAAGATCTCTGAAGATGGACTTGTAACATTGAGATTGTTGATATTTTTCAACAATTTTGGTCCTCAAGTCCTCAGACAGTTCTCATCTCCTCTTTGAGTTCTCCATGCTTAGTGTGGCGCACATAGACACATAATGCAAAGACTTAGTCAACGTCGTTCCTTTTTATCTGGTTTCAGGTGTGATTTTCATATTGCCCACATCTGTTATTTGCCACAGGTGAGTTTGAATGAGCATCATATGCTTGAAACAAAGTTATTTACCCACATTTTTGAAAAAGGTGCCAACAATTTTGTCTGGCCCATTTTTGGGGTTTTGTGTGAAATTATGTCCAATTCTCCTTTTTTTCTCTCTTTTTTGTGTTGTTCCAATATATACAGAGGAAATAAACAAGGATATAACAAAACATGTGTAATTGTAATAATTTTCTGGGAGAAAGATTTTATTTCGTAGAACAATTTCAAGGGTGCCAACACTTTTGGCCACGACTGTATATGTACTCAGTACTGTGTAAAAATTTTTGGCAGGAGTGGCAAAATGCTGCAAACTAAGGATATTTTTAAAAATAGAAGTATACATAGTAATTTTTATGTATTCACAAAATTTAAGTGAATGAACAAAAGGTAAAACTAAATCAAATTAATATTTTGTGTGGCCACACTTTGCTTTTAAAACAGTATTAAATAATCAGTTCTTCTAGGTACACATGCCCACAGTTTATAAAAGGAACTTGGCAGGAATTTTGTCCCAAACATCTTGGAGAACTAACGATAGATCTTCTGTAGATTTAGACTTGTGCAAATCCTTCTGTCTTTTCATGCAGTCACAGACAGACTTGATGATGTTGAGATCAGAGATTAGAAAAGACCTATCCCGTGGTACAGCCCTCCACTTGGTTGTAAAAACTGCGAACAATCCAAGAATCTAAGGCAGAGAGTAGCATCCTTCAAAAGAGTTTTATTGGCACTAATGTACACTTAAAAAACGGACATGCAACATTTCGGTCACACTGGGCTTTTTTCAAGCCAAAAACAAGGTGTACAGGAGATGAGATCAGAGCTTTGTAGAACCATTTCATCACTTCCAAGATCGCTTGTTTTTGTTGACGATGAACTTAGTTTCTTAATGAAATTGGCTGTATGTTTAGGGTTGATATCCTGCGGCAGAATAAATTTGAAGCCAGATGCCTACCTGATGGTTTTGCATGATGGGTAAGAAATGGGCAAAGTTGAGGACCGTAGATGCAGTGGTCGGCCAAGGAAACTTAGTGCAGTAGATGAGAGACATATCATACTTCCTTTTGAAATCAGATGTCCAGCTGTGGCATCAGCTCAGAACAGCAAGCAGCCAGTGAAATACAGTTACACTCATCTACTATTTGACGTCTTGCCAGAAGTGGTCTTCAACACGGAAACAAGTTGTCACAGACTGACACGGTTACGTCCAGTGGACAACATAGCGAACACCAACAACAGGGTGGAATGGGGAGAGGAAGGCCCTCACAGTAGGGAACAAGGGATGGGGTACTTCCTGAGCTCCAACTTGTGCCTGTCCCTAAACTCCCCTAACGCCCTAAGCGGGGTCCTTCCCCCCGCTGCCGTCACATGCCTCATCTCTGTTTGTCTGCTCACTATTCCCTGGCTGCACTGGCCGGCAAGGACGCTAGCATCCCCACTGCAGATGGTGAACAACACAGGGAGAGGGAAAACAACAAGACAGACAAAGGGGAAATAGAACTTAACACAGTCACCGCTGAAAAGCACCACACAGCAGTGGAAAGACACCAGGCCACAAGCTCCCCGAAAACAGCAGATTCACCACCAAAACCAGAGAGCTCTTTACTCCAGGCTGGTCAACATAGATTACTCTATCACCGTCGGTCAGCTGATGGTCATATGACTTTTTAAAGGATGCTGGAAGTGGTTGCCACCCACATCGGAGACTAGCAACAAAACAGCTGCCGGCAAGGAACAGACATTAACCCTTGCTGGCCCGAAAAGGAAAAAATCTACATTTAAATTATAGCGGAACCAGAGCTGCTACAAATCCAAAAATGAATGGTGACACAAGTCCAAGTGACTCAACTATGCATAAAAACACAGGAGTCAAGGTGCAGGGTGGAAAAAATTGTCAGAAGATACTTTTGACTGATGAGTCGAAATTTGAAATATTTGGGTGTAACAGAAGGCAGTTTGTGAAGTGTGGTGGAGGGTTCTGCAAGTTTGGGTCTGCATTTCAGAAAATAAAGTTGGATATTTGGTCAGGATAAATGGTGTCCTCAAACCTGAGACATACAAGCAGGTTCTTATCCATCATGCAATACCATCAGGAAGGTATCTGATTGTCTCCAAATTTACCCAAATGGTATCAATAAAAATGGCAGCCTGGCACGCAAAACATAAGCCCTCACCCAGCCCCAGATCACGAAAAATGGAGACGCTATGGGTCTCGGAAAATGGCGACTTTTTTTGAAAGAAAATTTGGAATTTTTTTCAATACTTAAAAAAAAGAACCCATAAATGTTTGGTATCTATGAACTCGTAAAGACCTGGAGAATCATAATGGCAGGTCAGTTTTAGCATTTAGTGAACATGGTAAAAAAAAAAACAATTGTGAAATTTTACTCTTTTTGCAATTTCACCGCGCTTTGAATTTTTTTCCCATTTTCCAGTACAAGATGTGGCAAAACCAATGGTGTCATTCAAAAGTACAACTTGTCACGCAAAAACCAAGCCCTGACTTGGCTGTATTGACCAAAAAATAAAAAGTTATGACTCTGTGAAGAAGGGGAGCAAAAAATGGAAACTCAAAAACAGAAAATTGCAAGATGGTGAAGGGGTTAACACATCTATTGATCCTATAATTTCCATAACTCCACCACTTTTTTTTACTTTGTGTTGTAATTTCAATGTTGAGGAATGTATATTTATATATATATATATTTGGTAAATCAACCGAAAACATCTGGAAACCCCATATAAAATAAACTTTAAAAAAGGCACAAATTAAAAGAAGGATAAGGCACAAATATAAAACGGGCGCAAAAAGTAGACAAAAAAAGGAGCAAATGCAATAAATCAGGCACTGTACAAACACACGCACAAAAAGAACTGTCTTGTTGCAAATATCAACCAATCACGACACAGCTTTCATTTTTCCAGAGCTGTTTAAATAATGAAAGCTGCGTTGTGATTGGTTGCTATGGGCAAAACAGACAGTTTCTCTTTCTGGCAGTGTTGATAAATGAGGCATGGTTGGATTGGTGTCTAGAATCATTAAACAAGCTAGCTCACTATTCATTATCTTTACAAAATGTCTTGTACCATATTAATAAAACATTTCCACTATCAACCGTGAAGGAAATTGCACCATCTTGGATATTTGGGACTAATTTGGGCCGTAACCCATTCACGCAAACCCTGAGTAATAATTACAGCTCGTTCCCTAAGGACTTCCCTTCCATGAGGATGAATGGGCTTGTGAACTTTACTTTTTGGTATTTATAGGTTTTTGCTCTACGCATGTCAGGCCTCTCCTCGTATGCCCCCAATATGTCATTGTTTTCCTGTATGAGAACATATAAGAAGATTGCAGGTCTAATGAGAAAAGCAAGATAATTACTGACCCACTGAGATATGTGAGAGACTTAATGGCCAGGTCAATTACGCTAAATTCACCGGTGACTAATTAGCGGCAGGCTCCGAACACGGCCTACTGGGGTCACTTTAAGTGGCTGGATGCTGTAGAGCATTTTACCATGATACGTAGACTTCGTCACTCCCATTCCTGAAGGTTCACTTATTTCATGCCTATTTTTTACTAATTTAGCTTATAGACAGTTCTGTAATATACAAAGCAATATGGCGGCTATCATTAAAATGGGTTCCATAGATATAAATGCCAATGTAGTAGACATAGTGGGCAGCAGAACGGAAGGGGAGCCACCTCCGTTAATGAGGTGTCCTCAAAATCAAAACATATCACCTATAACCACGATTTGGGGTGAATCCACTTGGATAGGTGGAATAGCAGCCACGATTATGGGACTCCTGTTCACATCATCAGTGGGGGTCCAAAGTGGTGAGACCCCAAATAGTCTTGTGGATCATTTGGGGTCAGATCACTTTAGACCTCCTCTGTATATATGAACAGGAGTCCCATGGGCGAGCATTCATGGTTGTCACTCCAATTAGCCCCTTAAAAACTGGGCGATTTTTCTTTTTTGGGCTTTCTTTTCTCATCCACTTATTGTAGGAGCCATAACTTGCTTTATTTCTCCATCAACATTGCCATATGTGTTTTTTTTTTGCAGGATGTAGGTTGAATGAAATGGTTAAAGCATCACTCCAGTGGTTTTTTTTATTGCACCCCTGGAGTGCTGCTTTAAATGTAATTCCCCTGGTTCATGACTCATACTCACCTGCCGCCACCTTCATCCTTTTCCAGTGTCACTCCAGTGTCACTCCTGTTGGTCTCCGGCCAAAAGTGACCTGCCGGCGCGCTACAGTGTTTCATGGAATGCGTCGGAGGTCACTTTTCAATACATCTCTATGAAAGTTTCCTTCTGGCTCTCATGGACTGGTAATGAGCTCTTGTGAAGTAACGTCTGACTTCCAGCCAGTCAGAAGTTATGGACACAAGATTGACACCCATCACCACCACCAATCAGCGGTTAGTTTGCTCCAGTTGTGGAGCTCCGATTGCGGAGCTCCAATGCGCCGGTGTAAATAGTCTATGGAGTGGAACACCACAGCTCCCTTAAGTGTTTAGTGGCCACTGTGAAGTACTGCAGCTCCTCATCAGGGCTGATCAGCAGTACCAGTATCAGCCATTACACAGAGTATGGAGCTGTACTACTGTTACATTCTGGGTCAGGTCCTCTTTCTGGCCATGCCCCTTTGGCATGGCATTACTTTTTGTGAAGCGGTGCATTTCTTGTATGACTTTTTTCTTGAGCAAATTGAGCTAGAATTCTGATGTATTTAGCTCAATAAATATCGAACATTGATCAAACTAATAAACATTTTTCATTTTTCTTGTGTTTTTTTCCTATAAGCTATATATTATTGAACGAAAAAAAAACTGTCCCTTTTATCCAGCAGCACCATGGTGAATGAATGGACATCCCACCTGCTGCTACATTTTGGAACAGGGATACAACTTCCACTTTGGGGATAAAAGTTCCCCATTCTGCCCTCCAGAGTGGGTCCCATCAGTCGGACCCTCACCGATCAGTAAGATAAATTGTTTTCATCAGACGACCAATTTAAGCTCCTGAGCACCATGGAAAATCTGTAACAGGGCCACAAGCTGCCATGTGTGGCTAAGGGTCTAAAGCATCACTCAGGCTTCGAGGTCAGGTATGACCGACACCTGTACTCCCCCTATTGCTACACCCCGGAACCAAGAATAACTCATACATTCTGTTACTTCCTATTTTATTTAGCTGCCTCCTCAGTATAACTATTTCTAATCCTTGCATGTCTGATTTCTTGGCATATGCAACAGATTAGGACTTATTATAAGTAAAAGGAGGACTTTATGCTGACCTGACAGTAGATGGCGATGTTGTGTAACGTTTCCTTGCTTAATGTATAAGAAATAGTCTCACTTGTAGTTTCACTTTCGTTTTGTTCCTGTTTCCTGATGCAATGCTAAAATGACTGTGCATTTTTCCTTTACCTCATGTTGTAAGAAGTAAAAGGTTGTTATCCTGAAGAAAACTCCATATGAACTGTGGTAAGGTATGAAACCAAGTGTCAATCATTTAAAAGTTTTTGGATGTAAAGTTTTACTATTCATTCCAACAGAAAGACGTTCCAAACTTCAAAACAGATCCATGGAAGGAATATTCGTTGGATATAGTGAAAACAGCAAAGGATATAGAATCCTAGATCCCAAAACAGACAGAGTTACAGTGAGTAACAGTGTGACATTCATTGAAGATTTAAATGAAGACATTATGATTTCAGTTGAAACAAAAAATGAGAAAAACAATAGTGACATAACTGAAGAAATATCTGATGATAAATAAGTAGAAATTAATGAAGAACAAAATACTGAAAGTGAAGAATCACAACTACAAACAGACACAGAACCAAGACGTTCAATAAGAGAGAACAAAGGAAAACCACCAAAACGCTTCTCATACAAGGCAAGTACAAGTAAAATGTATGAATCTATCTCTTGGGAATACATAGCTCGACTTTCAGAAGGAGAAGACTATGATGAAACATTTGCTCCAGTTGTCAAACACACTACAATAAGAACTTTACTTACAGTTGCAGCAGTGGAACAGATGGAACTAAGACATCTGGATGTAAAGACAGCTTTTTTTGAATGGAGATTTAACAGAAGACATTTACATGGAACAACCTCCAGGATTCAAAGATGAAAGAAATTCAAACAAAGTTTGTAAACTACAGAAAAGCATATATGGTGTGAGACAGTGAGTGAATATATGATGAATGGGGTGTACATTTCACCTAGGTATAAGGGAAATGTGTGGCTTTGTGGACCTAGTGGTGGAGAAAGGTCACTACACCTCACATTCAGCACACACTTGCAGCACAAGCCTGAAACTACTCAGGTCTTAATTAGGAGACCAGAAGTAGGTGTCTGCAAACACAATCTGAGAGCTAGTTTAGCCTGGACACAGGAAGGTGTCTCGGCACAAGAAACAGTCTCCAAGAGTGTTAGAGCTAGTTTAGCCTGGACACAGGAAGGTGTCCTGGCACAAGAAACAGTCTCCAAGAGTGTTAGAGCTGTCTTTAGCCTGGACACAGAGAGGTGTCCTGGCACAAGGAAGCAGTCTCCAAGAGTGTTAGAGCTGTCTTTAGCCTGGACACAGAGAGGTGTCCTGGCACAAGGAAGCAGTCTCCAAGAGTGTTTGAGCTGTCTTTAGCCTGGACACAGAGAGGTGTCCTGGCACAAGGAAGCAGTCTCCAAGAGTGTTTGAGCGATCTCAGAGCTAAAACCCCCGGAAAGGCTACAATTGGTGGAGAATGCTGGGGCAGCGCAGTGCCTGATACAGTTAGTGCTGGAGTGTGTATGCAGCACAGTGGCGAGAGACAGCATTAAAGGTGAAGTCTATTGAAATAGCAGCAGAAAAAAAAAAAAGTGTGTCAGCAGAAACGTCTGTTTGGAGCAGTCTTGGAGAGACAGTGGCCCTGATAGGGTCTGCAGAGAGAAAATGCATGCACAGCAAAGCTGAACTTGTTGTGAAAATGACTGTGGAATGTGCAGCAGCAAAAGAAAAGGCTGTGGAGCAGTCTTAAAGAGACAGTAGCCCTAATAGACTTTGCAAAGGAAAAAAAAAAATGTCTGCACAGCAGAGCTGAATTTTTCTGTGGAAAAAACTGTGGAGTGTGTATGTCTTGAGTGAAGACTGCCGTTGTTAAGACAGAGAAGTCTGACAGCATGGATGACAGCATGGAGGCGCTGTTTGAACAAATGGCGCAAGTGAATGTGCAACATAAGACTGCCGGGGTTGAGACAGATAAGTCCGGCAGTATGAAGGAGCTCATTGAGTACCTGGTCCAGGCCCAGCGGAGCATGGAGCAGAGCATGGAGCAGCAGCGCCTGCAGCACCAGCAGCGCATGCAGCAGGCCCAGCAGCAATTCCTGCAGCAGCAGCAGGAGAATAACCGGTTATTTGTTGAGCAGATGACAGCACCAAAAAAGGATTTCGGTGCCGCGTCCCGAAGTAATGTTGTGAAGGCACCGGCGTTGTCCGCTATAAAGAAGGCGGTAAGACGGTCCTTGAGAAAAATGACACCTCGTGATGATGTGGAGGTATATCTTACTAGGTTTGAGAGACTGGCAGAGAAGGAGAATCTGCCACTATCTGAATGGGCCATGGCGGTCGTACCCTATCTGATTGGGGAACCCCAAAAAGTCTGGGCTGACCTGAGCAAGCAGGACAGCGAAGACTATGCCAAGTTGAAAGCGGCGATTCTTACCCGGCTGGGTGTTACGGTGACAGCCCGTGCCAGGGGAGTTCATGACTGGAGATGCAGTTGGGAGTCTGCAGTAAGCAAACCTGATTATGGAGTTGAAAAGGTGATAGTGAACCGCTACACCCGAGCACGTCCTCCTGAGGTACAGCCGTCTGAGAGGTCGTCACTTCAGAGTTCCCGGACGCTGAACTCTCGCGGTAAGAGCGTTCCAGCTGTTGGGGACATGGGGTATGCTGATAAGCGGGTTCAGGCCCGAGGGGACATGTGGGTGGGAGAGTGTGATGGACAGTGTTGGAGCTGGCGTGAAATTGCAGCCAACTGTCCAATAGAGGGGGAGCCTATGTGTTGTGATGTTGGCAGATCCCTCTCTCCCTGCGCAGAGCCTGTGTGTGTGTCCACCTCAGCCGAAGAGACTGGACCACAGGGGTCCCCGGTGGTTGTAAGTGACTGCCCAGCACAGGCCCTCTTGGACTCAGAGAGTCCAGTGACTTCCGTATGTGACAGCCTGATTGATAGGGACTTCATCCCTGATAAGCACCTGAGTATGGTGTGCATCCATGGAGACACCAAAGTCTACCCAGAGACTGCCGTGGACTTGGTCCCCAAACTCGGGGAGTTTCATGTGAAGTGGGGGTAGTGAAGACCCTGGTGCAACCCGTTATATTGGGTAATGACTTTCCCCGGTCTAAGGATCTCTGGGGGAAAAATGTTTCTGATGGACAGTGTGATGAAGCTTCTATTGAGGGTGCGCAGTCCCGAGGGGCGGAACACAATGCTAGTGGGCCGTTAAACTTATGTGATAATGATGATGACCATGATAATGATGATGATGATAATGATGATGATGATGATCATGATAATGATGATGACCATGATGATGATGCTGATGCTGATAATGATAGTGATGATGATCATGATAGTGATGATGATACTGATCATAGTCATGATAATGATATTGATAATAATGATGACTGTGATAGTGATGAAATTCCTTTGCAGGTGATGTTGGGAGACGAGGATGGTGGTTCTCGGGAACCGAGTGTCCCTGACTTGCCTGTGTCCTGTGACAATTTTGAGAGTGAGCAGTGGCGAGACCCCATTCTTGAAACAGCACAGGAAAATAGGGATGTTCTAAAGGAGGTTTCCCAAGAGCCTGGCTCTGAGGAGAGGTTTCTTCATGTTGCCATAAACACTGAAGTCCAGGGAGAGGTAGTGAGCCAGCTCCTAGCACCTGAGCTATATGGAAGCATAGTGCTGGGGTTGTCACATAGTCACATACTTGAGGGACCAGATGGTGAAGTTAATGTTGTGGATGACATGTTAACTAAGGTTCCAGATCAAGATGTGAATGAAAATGAATTGTATAACCCTGACAGTGAGCAGGATGTGAATGAAAATGAATTGTATAACCCTGACAGTGAGCAGGATATGAATGAAAATGAATTGTATAACCCTGACAGTGAGCAGGATGTGAATGAAAATGAAGTGTATAGCCCTGACAGTGAGCCAGATGTGGCTGAGAAAAAGGGGTCAGATAGTGATAGTGAATTATCTGATGACCATAAAGCAACCAGTGCAAATGAGGATGGCATGGTAGCAGAGGAGGTTGAGAGTCCTGAGAAGAAAGCTGATGCTGACCTTACAGCCAGACAGAAGATGGCATCTGAAGATGTTTTACAGTTGGCCGGTTCCCTGGCGAAGACTAAGGTGAAAGGAGGAGAGCTGAGCTTTAAAGGCAGGACTCTGAAACTGAACACAGCACAAGTGGATGCTGTTGAAGATGAGAAGTTGTCAGTGTGTGGTGTGGATCTGCATCATGCCAAGGACTCTGAAGGTGATGCTGCAGAGGTGGAAAAAGCCATGGAAGTGGTGGTCACCAAGCCAGATGCCTCATCAGAAGCTGAGGTTTCAAGTGAAGCTGTGAGGAGCAAGACTGAAGATATGGGGACTGACTCTGTCCAGGAATCTGTTTCTGCCGAAGACAGCGGCGTGGACGGGTTACGGTCCGGATCAGTAGCTGGCATTGGTGAGCTCAAGCGCACTTTCAGGGAGGCTACATCGGAGCCACGTCCCAACAAATGGGAAAAGCGATGTGTCACTCCGTTGCCGCTGCAGACACACGGGAGCCCAGATGGGATGCAGAACGTGGCTGAAGAGGTAGAGTCTAGGACTGACGGTGGGGCTTCTGGGCATGTCTTGCCAGAAGAGCCTGAAAGTGGGGAACTGGAGAAAAGTGAAAAACCCCCTATACCTTCTGTGATAGTTGGTGACACATGGTCAGTGCACCAGGGACAGGAGGTACGTGAGTTTCTGAGGAAGAGTCAGCAGAGGTGTTCTGATGTGTCGGGTCGTGCTTCTCTGGCCAGGCACTGTGTCGAAGGTGAGCCCGGCCCTAAGGTCAAGATGAAACCGTGCAGGATACCCGAGGCCCGCAGAGAGTATAGGCCTGGGAGGGTACAGGGTAGTGCGGATGCTTCAGATAAAGAGAAAGCTGATGTTGGCTATGACTCAGGTGAAGATACAAGTGACAGTGGTGGAGATGAAGCTGGTGAGGGCCATGACTGGTCCGGAGTTCACTGTCTCTGTTGGATTGTTAAGTAGAGTAGGATTCACCGCACACAGAGACAAGTAGTCATGCAAAAACAGGTTTGTTTATTATATAATCTCCAATCCAAAAAGAAATAAGTGTAAGTGCCGTATGGAACAAATGTACAGTATACAGATACCCAACGTTTCGGCCCTTCCCGGACCTTAATCATGTTTAACTAAAAGAAATAAAATAAAAACAGTATGAGACATATATACAATGACAGAGTTACAATTCTATATACAATATGTACAATTCAATGAAGTGGATTGAATAGTATATGGATATTGGCTAATATCAGATTTATATATTCTACATCCAGATAAATGAATCTAGGTAAAGGTACAACTCTGTATAGATACACCTTAGGAGCATAGAGCCAATTGTCATATATATCAAATTATGAAGGGCACAATCCTATAATGAACAAGGGGACTATATATTAATTTACCTTAATAGTACACGTATACAATAGAACTGGCACAAAAAAAGGCAGTGTAGGGTTCCTGACAAATTTCCTTTCGGCACACAAGAAACTGTGAATAACATCGAAATCAAATGTTTAAACAGAATAGAGACAAATCTGCTGATGGTTATCGTGTCATAAATTCAGTTTTGTACCTGTGTGTAGCCGAGAGATAAAGTATGGTATATCCTAAGTGTAGGCAGGAAATGTCCTGGGTGGAATGTCAATAGCCTATATGTTAAAATATACATTATTATAGTGAGAAGGATTCAACATGGGGGATATAGCAGAAAAGAGGTGCTTCATACCTTAGCACTTAAACAGATAGGAATGCAGATGACGTTTCGGCGTCCTATATAGTGAGATAGCAAATATATGTAGCCAGTTTAGGTAAATATATGTGGCTTGCTGAAAGTCAGACTCAATTTAGGAAAGCTACTGACATGTTATGAAAAAGTCTTGTACATACCCAGACGAGGTGCTTCAATCGCTTACAGGCGGCGCTCCCGCGCCCTGACTTGTGCTGAATGTCCAGACCGTCATGTGGGGTTGTGGGGGATTTTATAGGCGGCGCTGTGTATCGCCGGGCCGGATGTGCGTCATCCGGACCGGAAGTGACATGGCGCCCATTGTCAGACATGCGCAGTGATACTGGCAGTCGCCATTTTGTTGGTGGGGAAATAGTGACCCAGTGTGTGCTATCAATAAGACCTGAACATGCGCAGTGGCACAAATAAATGTCATCTGTAGGTGGAAACATGTTACAAGATGCTGAGGTTGATCCCAGTTGTGTATTGGTAATAACATAAACACCTTTTTCAAGTGGGGAGGAGGCCTCGGGGGAGAGGGACAACGAGATATATGCATATATATTTTTTTATATTTTTATATAGAGACACGTGAAAGTAACCGGGAACAAGTGGATGATGTAGGGGATATAATGATACATGAACCAATGAAAATCAAAATAAAGTAAAAAATGAAAAATAAAAAATAAAAAATAAAAATGAAAAATAGATCATATACGAAAATGAAGGAAATAAATTTATGAAAATCGAAAAATAAAAATAAAAATAAAATAAAAATAAAAATAAAACGAAAATACAAAAATGAAAATAAAAGAGTGAAACAAAAGATTAGAGAACAAACTTAAAATAAAATGAAATAAAAAATGAAAAATTGAAAAGTTGAAAAAATGGAAAAAATAAATGAAAAATGAAGAACTGAAAAGAAGGAAAAAATTTTTGAAAAGAAGGAAAAAATTTTTTGAAGCCAAATGAAAATAAAAAATAAAATAAGAATAAAATTGAAAATAGAAATAAAAATAAAAGTAAAATAAAAATAAAAATAAAGAGGGAATATCGAGTTGACTTACCGAAAATTGAAGTCAGCGTATCTGTAAAGAAATTTGTATATTAGTTAGAAAAATGATAAATTTATAAAAGCCAATCCATTTCCCTATTAAGGCCTCGTGGAGATAGTGTATCCAACTTGTGAATCCAGTAACTTTCTCGTAGTTTAAGACGTCTCACACGGTTACCCCCTCTTCGGGATTTGGGTACATGCTCTATAATCTGAAATTTTAATTGAGCCACAGTATGTTTGAATTTGGAGAAATGATCCGGTAACGGTAGCCAGATCTTGCCACAGCGAATCGTTGACTTATGGCTTGCAATTCTATCTTTCACATGCTGAGTTGTCTCACCCACGTATAAGAGACCACAGGGACATTTAATTACATATATCACAAAGTTGGAGTTGCACGTGTGGTATCCATGAATTGGAAAGGATTTACCTGTACGTGGGTGAGTGACTGAGTCTGATTTAATAACATTGGAACAACATGCACAGTTCAAACATGGAAAGGTGCCTTGACGGCGTGTGGCAAGTTGGCTCTGTACTAGAGTGTGGCGAGAGCACCCTATGTCAGCACGTACTAATTTATCCCTTATGTTCGGAGCTCGTCTATTGCACATCAATGCCGGTGCCTTGAATGCCTCGATAGAGGGATACGCCCTAGATAACAGTGCCCAGTGTTTACGTATGACAAAATGTACCTTGGACATTAGTGGATGGTACGTGTGTACAAAGGGTACTCTCTCAGTCTTAGTAGGGGGAGGGTTACTTGGTGGTGGATGTAAGGTACGTCTTTTCTCGGATTCCAAAAGTCTAGTAGGGTAGTCCCTTTCCTTAAATTTCTGAAATGTTTCATCAAGACGTATTGGGAGGAGGTCTGAATTCGTGACAATCCTAGAGATACGGGTAAACTGAGACCGAGGTAGACTGTCTTTGGTCGATCTGGGATGGCTACTAGCATAATGTAGAAGGCTATTGCAGTCAGTTGGTTTGCTATATAAGTCAGTTGTAAGGTAGCCCATCGAATCTTTCTGTACAAGAGTATCCAGGAAAGGAATATTATTAACGTCATACTGCATAGTGAATTGGAGGTCCGCATCAAGGGAGTTCAAATATGAATGAAATGATCTAAGTGACTCAAGGGTACCTAACCAGATAAAAAAGATATCATCAATATATCTGTGGTAACATTGTATTGATTCCTTGTATGGAACGGTTGGATATATGAAATTGCATTCAAATGCATGCATGTATGCATTTGCATAGGCTGGCGCTACGTTACTACCCATTGCAGTCCCCCGTAATTGTAAGTAGTAAGTATCTTCAAATAGAAAATAGTTTTCATGCAATACCACAGTGAGAAGATCTAGACAAAATTGAATAGATCCCTGGGACATGGTTGAAGTCTCAAGTAATTCTTTGGTAGCTTGTATACCCTTAGTATGGGAAATAGAGGTGTAGACTATTGATGTCCATAGTTACCAATATACTATCAGGTGGAATAGTTTTGAGATTTCTGATGATTCTAAGAAAATGTCCAGTGTCTAATAGGAAAGATGGGGTTGTTTTTACTAGCGGAGTCAAGATCTTTTCGAGGAAAATTGAGAGTGGTGAGATTATCGAATCTGTAGATGCTACAATGGGCCTGCCGGGGGATTTGTGAGAGACTTATGTATCTTGGGTAAGACGTAGAAAACAGGAATATTAGGATGTTGGTTAGTTTTTCCTGTTTTCTACGTCTTACCCAAGATACATAAGTCTCTCACAAATCCCCCCGGCAGGCCCATTGTAGCATCTACAGATTCGATAATCTCACCACTCTCAATTTTCCTCGAAAAGATCTTGACTCCGCTAGTAAAAACAACCCCATCTTTCCTATTAGACACTGGACATTTTCTTAGAATCATCAGAAATCTCAAAACTATTCCACCTGATAGTATATTGGTAACTATGGACATCAATAGTCTCTACACCTCTATTTCCCATACTAAGGGTATACAAGCTACCAAAGAATTACTTGAGACTTCAACCATGTCCCAGGGATCTATTCAATTTTGTCTAGATCTTCTCACTGTGGTATTGCATGAAAACTATTTTCTATTTAAAGATACTTACTACTTACAATTACGGGGGACTGCAATGGGTAGTAACGTAGCGCCAGCCTATGCAAATGCATACATGCATGCATTTGAATGCAATTTCATATATCCAACCGTTCCATACAAGGAATCAATACAATGTTACCACAGATATATTGATGATATCTTTTTTATCTGGTTAGGTACCCTTGAGTCACTTAGATCATTTCATTCATATTTGAACTCCCTTGATGCGGACCTCCAATTCACTATGCAGTATGACGTTAATAATATTCCTTTCCTGGATACTCTTGTACAGAAAGATTCGATGGGCACCTTACAACTGACTTATATAGCAAACCAACTGACTGCAACAGCCTTCTACATTATGCTAGTAGCCATCCCAGATCGACCAAAGACAGTCTACCTCGGTCTCAGTTTACCCGTATCTCTAGGATTGTCACGAATTCAGACCTCCTCCCAATACGTCTTGATGAAACATTTCAGAAATTTAAGGAAAGGGACTACCCTACTAGACTTTTGGAATCCGAGAAAAGACGTACCTTACATCCACCACCAAGTAACCCTCCCCCTACTAAGACTGAGAGAGTACCCTTTGTACACACGTACCATCCACTAATGTCCAAGGTACATTTTGTCATACGTAAACACTGGGCACTGTTATCTAGGGCGTATCCCTCTATCGAGGCATTCAAGGCACCGGCATTGATGTGCAATAGACGAGCTCCGAACATAAGGGATAAATTAGTACGTGCTGACATAGGGTGCTCTCGCCACACTCTAGTACAGAGCCAACTTGCCACACGCCATCAAGGCACCTTTCCATGTTTGAACTGTGCATGTTGTTCCAATGTTATTAAATCAGACTCAGTCACTCACCCACGTACAGGTAAATCCTTTCCAATTCATGGATATCACACGTGCAACTCCAACTTTGTGATATATGTAATTAAATGTCCCTGTGGTCTCTTATACGTGGGTGAGACAACTCAGCATGTGAAAGATAGAATTGCAAGCCATAAGTCAACGATTCGCTGTGGCAAGATCTGGCTACCGTTACCGGATCATTTCTCCAAATTCAAACATACTGTGGCTCAATTAAAATTTCAGATTATAGAGCATGTACCCAAATCCCGAAGAGGGGGTAACCGTGTGAGACGTCTTAAACTACGAGAAAGTTACTGGATTCACAAGTTGGATACACTATCTCCACGAGGCCTTAATAGGGAAATGGATTGGCTTTTATAAATTTATCATTTTTCTAACTAATATACAAATTTCTTTACAGATACGCTGACTTCAATTTTCGGTAAGTCAACTCGATATTCCCTCTTTATTTTTATTTTTACTTTTATTTTTATTTCTATTTTCAATTTTATTCTTATTTTATTTTTTATTTTCATTTGGCTTCAAAAAATTTTTTCCTTCTTTTCAAAAATTTTTTCCTTCTTTTCAGTTCTTCATTTTTCATTTATTTTTTCCATTTTTTCAACTTTTCAATTTTTCATTTTTTATTTCATTTTATTTTAAGTTTGTTCTCTAATCTTTTGTTTCACTCTTTTATTTTCATTTTTGTATTTTCGTTTTATTTTTATTTTTATTTTTTCGATTTTCATAAATTTATTTCCTTCATTTTCGTATATGATCTATTTTTCATTTTTATTTTTTATTTTTCATTTTTTACTTTATTTTGATTTTCATTGGTTCATGTATCATTATATCCCCTACATCATCCACTTGTTCCCGGTTACTTTCACGTGTCTCTATATAAAAATATAAAAAAATATATATGCATATATCTCGTTGTCCCTCTCCCCCGAGGCCTCCTCCCCACTTGAAAAAGGTGTTTATGTTATTACCAATACACAACTGGGATCAACCTCAGCATCTTGTAACATGTTTCCACCTACAGATGACATTTATTTGTGCCACTGCGCATGTTCAGGTCTTATTGATAGCACACACTGGGTCACTATTTCCCCACCAACAAAATGGCGACTGCCAGTATCACTGCGCATGTCTGACAATGGGCGCCATGTCACTTCCGGTCCGGATGACGCACATCCGGCCCGGCGATACACAGCGCCGCCTATAAAATCCCCCACAACCCCACATGACGGTCTGGACATTCAGCACAAGGCAGGGCGCGGGAGCGCCGCCTGTAAGCGATCTAAGCACCTCGTCTGGGTATGTACAAGACTTTTTCATAACATGTCAGTAGCTTTCCTAAATTGAGTCTGACTTTCAGCAAGCCACATATATTTACCTAAACTGGCTACATATATTTGCTATCTCACTATATAGGACGCCGAAACGTCATCTGCATTCCTATCTGTTTAAGTGCTAAGGTATGAAGCACCTCTTTTCTGCTATATCCCCCATGTTGAATCCTTCTCACTATAATAATGTATATTTTAACATATAGGCTATTGACATTCCACCCAGGACATTTCCTGCCTACACTTAGGATATACCATACTTTATCTCTCGGCTACACACAGGTACAAAACTGAATTTATGACACGATAACCATCAGCAGATTTGTCCTCTATTCTGTTTAAACATTTGATTTCGATGTTATTCACAGTTTCTTGTGTGCCGAAAGGAAATTTGTCAGGAACCCTACACTGCCTTTTTTTGTGCCAGTTCTATTGTATACGTGTACTATTAAGGTAAATTAATATATAGTCCCCTTGTTCATTATAGGATTGTGCCCTTCATAATTTGATATATATGACAATTGGCTCTATGCTCCTAAGGTGTATCTATACAGAGTTGTACCTTTACCTAGATTCATTTATCTGGATGTAGAATATATAAATCTGATATTAGCCAATATCCATATACTATTCAATCCACTTCATTGAATTGTACATATTGTATATAGAATTGTAACTCTGTCATTGTATATATGTCTCATACTGTTTTTATTTTATTTCTTTTAGTTACCCATGATTAAGGTCCGGGAAGGGCCGAAACGTTGGGTATCTGTATACTGTACATTTGTTCCATACGGCACTTACACTTATTTCTTTTTGGATTGGAGATTATATAATAAACAAACCTGTTTTTGCATGACTACTGTCTCTGTGTGCGGTGAATCCTACTCTACTTAGTTTATTGGTACCAGTTTGGTCCAATTCACCAGCACCTTATTTCCTATACCCTGAGTGCACACCATCTAACTATATTACTACTTATCTGTTGGATTGTTGACCAGCCCCCGGTCTGGATGACCAGCCCTCCGGTCTGGAGAAGAGGGAGGGGATATGTGAGACAGTGAGTGAATATGTGATGAATGGGGTGTACATTTCACCTAGGTATAAGGGAAATGTGTGGCTTTGTGGACCTAGTGGTGGAGAAAGGTCACTACACCTCACATTCAGCACACACTTGCAGCACAAGCCTGAAACTACTCAGGTCTTAATTAGGAGACCAGAAGTAGGTGTCTGCAAACACAATCTGAGAGCTAGTTTAGCCTGGACACAGGAAGGTGTCTCGGCACAAGAAACAGTCTCCAAGAGTGTTAGAGCTAGTTTAGCCTGGACACAGGAAGGTGTCCTGGCACAAGAAACAGTCTCCAAGAGTGTTAGAGCTGTCTTTAGCCTGGACACAGAGAGGTGTCCTGGCACAAGGAAGCAGTCTCCAAGAGTGTTAGAGCTGTCTTTAGCCTGGACACAGAGAGGTGTCCTGGCACAAGGAAGCAGTCTCCAAGAGTGTTTGAGCTGTCTTTAGCCTGGACACAGAGAGGTGTCCTGGCACAAGGAAGCAGTCTCCAAGAGTGTTTGAGCTATCTCAGTCTGGGTGCAGGAAGGACCCCGGACATAGGAGTAGTCTCAGTGCGAATCCGTGTGAAGAGCGGCTGAATAGGAGTGGATCTCTCTCAAGTCTGGTCATGGAAGGTGCCTTCAGACACAAGGAGGAGTATCTGTGAAGCTCCATACTGGTAACATATGTGATATGTGTTGTTTTGGGCACAGACTGGTAGAGTCTGGGTCCCGGATAGAGAGGGCCATCTATCTAAGTGTAATTAGAGGCTAGACAAGCCCAGGTTTTCTGTTTATGCTTTGTTTTAATCTGTTTGCTGTGGACTTTAATAAAGCTGGTTGCGGCCAGTTTTGCACCAGAACTGCTGTCTGAATGAACTGTTTTCATGCCATTCTGTCTACCCAGACAGCGATCCTAGAGCTAAACCCCCTGGAAGCTTACAATGGTTTAAAACAAGCAGCTAAAGCGTGGAATGACAAAATCACGGAAGTACTAACAAATGAAAAATTTCAAAGAAGCAAAGCTGATCCATGCTTGTACACAAAAAGGATGAGTAATAGATGGATTTATGTACTCATATGTAGACGACATTTTGATTTGTTTTAGACAAGAAAGGGATAAAGAAAACATTCTAAAAACCCTGAACCAACATTTTGAAATGCCTTTGGAACTCTGGAAAAATCTACGTGATTATTTATGAGGGAGCTTGAGCAGTGGATGACGGGTGACACTTTTCATAAATTTGGGATTCAGTAGGGTCACTTGCAAATAAAAGGTATATTTTCTGGTGATGACTATCAGAGAGAGGAAGATAGGGGGCTACATTACATTATATGGGGGGCTGCATTATACCCAATGAGGGGCTGCATGATATCATTAAGACGTGTACTACCTTGTATTAAACCCTGATATTAGCTTGTTTTACCGCACAGTTGGTGGTCTTGTATTTATTTCTATGCAGTTACATAGTGGGCCCCAAGAATGATTTTTTCTGGTGGGCCCAAGGTGCTCCAGTCCGACGCTGGCTGGGGTCTTATATTCAAATCCTGCAAAGGGCAACATCTGCAAGGAGTTTGTACATTCTGTGGTGTAGTGACCCACTGATGCAGCTAGGGGGCACTGTGTATGCTCCTCGTCCTATGCATGGAGGCATAGTTTGTAAAGGACCTGTGATGAGGTCAGGACCAGGTGACCTAACCATGTGATCCTGACCTCACCTGTGGGTGGGGTTACAGCTATGTAACGGAGTGTGTTTGGCACCTGAGAGAGTGTTGTGGGAGTCTGCCAGTGTGGACAGACTTCCATGTGTCCAGGCGGGACATTACAGAGAGGTCTCTGTGTAGGAAGGGAGAAGCCTTCCTGTATCTGTGTTTGAAGATAACTTAAGAAGCCTTACTGAAGACTTGTATTGCATGTGGCTTTGTGGTTTATGGAGGCAATAAACCTGATGACTTTTTGATATAAAAGTGACTCCTAATTGCTTCTGAAGCAGCTGAGCGAGTTGAAACCTTACAATTGGTGGATGGAATGCTGGCAGCGACCCAGGGAGCACATGTTGCTGGGAATCAGGAGCCAGAGGAGGAACGGACGGTCTGGAAACCGTGAGTGTGACCGGTGTCAAGAATAAACTGTGTACTTATGTTTATGCGGTGCCTCTGGAGAGATGAGGTATCTGAAGATGCTATTAAGCCAATGGTGACAGACAGGAGTCTGTGTTATGTTTTATTGACCGGGGTCATTGAGAATGGAGAAAAGAGCATGCTGATAGGATACCTCAGAGGAGGTGTCCGGAAAATCTCTGTGGCCGAGAGTGTAACAGACAGGAGTCTGTGTTGTGCTGACGGGTCAGTGAAAGACTGTTTTTCCTTTGTGGGATGCCTCTGAGAGAGGAGGTGTCTGGAAAATCTCTGTGGCCGAGAGTGTAACAGACAGGAGTCTGTGTTGTGCTGATGGGTCAGTGAAAGACTGTTTTTCCTTTGGTGGGTGCCTCAGAGAGGAGGTGTCCGGAAACCTGCATGGCCCACAGGTAACGGAATGGACTCCGTGATATACTGACTGTGGTCAGGAAGTGACTTTGCACTTATATACTGATGGGATACCTGAGAGGAGGTGTCCGGAAATCTGTGGCCAAGAGTGTGACAGACAGGAGTCTGTGTTGTGCTGACGGGTCAGTGAGAAACTGTTTTTTTTTTCTGGAACACGTGTGAGGTGTTTGCTGTGGCTCAGAGGGGTCATGAAGGTGACAAGCGACTGGCTGTGACTCGTGGGCTCACGAAGGTGACAAGCGGCAAGACGGCTCAGCGGAAGCGTGCAGAGACTTGTGGTAGCAGGAGCTACAGTGACTGTTGCAGCAAGAGGTTCTGCAGGAGCTGCAGTAACAGCCACAGCAGCTTATGAGCAGCATCTGGAGGTGCTGGTGGTTTGTGGCTGCAACGGAAGCGGTGGCAGTACCAGCAGGAGCTGGTGTGGTAAAAAGGACAGTGTGAACCAAGGCACACAAACTCTTAAAGGGCCAGTACACGCCCTAAGAAAAAAAATCACTGTCTAAGGGTACTGTGTGGACTGGGGCCTGTAAGAGCCGTGGTGTGTACCCCAGTGATGGGTGGTGTCCCTAAAAGGGGTAGAGTCCCAAAAAGGAGGCGGCAACCCAAAACAGAGATGGTTACCCAAAAGGGGGCTGAGTCCCAAAAGGGGGCGGTAACCCAAATTGGGATGGTGGCCCAAAAGTCTCAAAAGGGGCGGAGTCTCAAAAGGGGGTGGTAGCCCAAATCAGACCAGTTGCCCAAAAGGGGGCAGAGTCCCAAAAGGGGGCGGTAACCCAAATTGGGATAGTGGCCCAAAAGGGGGCAGAGTCCCAAAAGGGGGCGGTAATCCAAATTGGGATGGTGGCCCAAAAGGGGGCGGAGGCCCAAAAGGAGGTGGCTGTAGTGGTTCCTTGTCGTGTGATGTGTGAAAAGGAGGTAACACCTAGGATCGAGGGGCTAGAGTTCCAGGTGACCGGAAGAAAGTGTGGGTCAGACCAACTCGGGGACTTGGACGTGACAAGACGTGTGACCGTGAGAAACGGTATAGCTCCAGAAAAGGGGGCCGACACCTGTCTAAATGGGGACGTGCTGTTCCAGAATGACAGGGGGAGGGGGAGTGACTCCTATGCAGACTGTGACTCGACCGCAAGGGAAAGTGAGTGCAGTAAGCTGGAGCTCGTTGAAGTTACCATGAGTCGTGAGACAGTGGAAACTGCGGATGCAGGAACGGGCGGAACTCTGGAGAGGCAGAGTATGCGTGGGCAAGAGTGCCCAGCCGAAAATTTAATTAAAGAAGTGATGGTGCGACATATGCTGGCTGAAAGAGAGCAGGACCATGAGATAGAGCTGTTTAAAGAAACAGTGAAAGAGACAGTCGAGCGAGAAAGGGTCCTGAGACAAATGATTGAGCACAAAGTGGAGGAGCTGGAGAAGGAAGTCTCTAAGCTCAGAGATCATCTGTCAGCGTGTCAGAGTATGAACAAGGCTCTATGGAAAGAGACGGAGGTGCTCAGAGAGGCCCAAGAGAAGCATCAGCAGGAGCTTCTTCAGAGAGAGGAGTGTCGCGGCTTGGCAGAAGAGCGAGATAGAGTTCTCAGAGAGCTCAAGATAAAGGAGGAGACTAGTGCTCAGCTCCAGAAATCTACGGGAGAAGAAATCCAGCAGAAGTGCCATGCAGATGGTCACACAAAGGAGATCGATGTCTTGGAAAACTGTACTAACGCTCAGGACGAGGAGGTCAAACAGTCTGTCCAAGAAGGTGACGGGTCGGTTTTCAAGTGTGTAATAGAGATACCGAAGACATGCGAGAAGTGTGTGCCAGTGAGGAGGTGCATGAGGCCTTTAGAAAGGCGGTAGAAGCATGTAGTGTGAATTGGGTGCCAGAGACGAAGCAGTTAGTCATACGGTCGACTAAGGAAGTCACACTGAAGCGAGTGGCTGTCCTGAGAGACATGCATCTCCAATGCCTCCGAACAAAACAGATGATCAGGTGGAGGAATAAAGAAGCCGCTCGACGTTGGAGCAAGCAAGAAAGGCTCAAAGTCGGCTTGGATTGGTGGAAGACATCATTCAAGTGCCCAGAGGTCTGGTGAAGAAAGTCATCGGAAGACTTGGGAAAGTGATGCAGGAGATGGTGAATCGGTCCGGTGTGACGAGAGTCCGGATTCCGGCCGATGACGAAGTCCAGGTCACGGGTGAAGGCGGGATAGTTCCGTTCCTAGGTGTCGGTTCCAGGGAGAGCCTTGGGAATATCCGGATGCTCCTGGAGTATCGTGTGTCGTACCTGAGAGAAGTAGAGCAGCTACGACTTGAGAGGGAGCAGGTCAACAGAGAGCTGCAGGAAATGGGAAGATGGCCGCCACCTTCAACCCGTGGTATTGAGAAGCGAAGAGGTTCGCTTAAGACTAGAAGTCCTCAAGCTGGAGATAATACAGGAAATAGGTCGCCGGATGGAAGAGGTAGAAGTAGTGATGCCTCTGTTAGCTCAGTGATGAGTGACCTAAGCAGGAGAACCTGTAGTGGACGAAATGAAAAGGACTCAGACCAGACAGGACATATGGGTTCAAGAGAATTGCGATGCCGTACTGACCGCTGGGGATGCAGGTGGTCTGACAGGGGGGCGTCAGCAACAGATGTGACAGAGTCGGAGGACAGGCGCCTACCAAAGAGATTAGTAGCCGGGCCCGACTTAGATAGACGGTTTGACTGGCAGAGACGACCGAGAAGGATCTCTGGTCGGGTAACAAGTGTTCAACCCCACAAGTTTCAACAGAGGGGGGAGGTATGTGGTGTAGTGACCCACTGATGCAGCTAGGGGGCACTGTGTATGCTCCTCGTCCTATGCATGGAGGCATAGTTTGTAAAGGACCTGTGATGAGGTCAGGACCAGGTGACCTAACCATGTGATCCTGACCTCACCTGTGGGTGGGGTTACAGCTATGTAACGGAGTGTGTTTGGCACCTGAGAGAGTGTTGTGGGAGTCTGCCAGTGTGGACAGACTTCCATGTGTCCAGGCGGGACATTACAGAGAGGTCTCTGTGTCTGAAGAGTGATGTGGGAGTCTGTGAGTGTGAACAGACTTCCATGTGTCCAGGCGGGACATTACAGAGAGGTCTCTGTGTAGGAATGGAGAAGCCTTCCTGTATCTGTGTTTGAAGATAACTTAAGAAGCCTTACTGAAGACTTGTATTGCATGTGGCTTTGTGGTTTATGGAGGCAATAAACCTATGACTTTTTGATATAAAAGTGACTCCTAATTGCCTCTGAAGCAGCTGAGCGAGTTGAAACCTTACAATTCTCTTATTTGCATGGGTTTTCTCCCACACTCCAAAGATGTATGGATGGGGAATTTTGATTTTAAGCCCCTATGGCGACAGTGATAATGGTGTCTGTAAAGCACTATAGAATCAGTGGTGCTTACAAAAGCAAGTAAAGTGAATAAGGATGGAGAATTTTGGTTCTGGGACCCCTTTCTTTGATGCCTATATAGTAAACCTGTTGTTATATTCCCTCCTTTGAGGTAATAAATGAAGGCAGAACAGGTAAAAAGAGCACTGTCTGGAGGACCCAACATATCTATTCTGTCCATGCCCTCCTCTTAGGCACGTTTCACACTAGCGTTCGGCAGGGCTGCGGACTTCCTCCGTTAAGCCCCGTCCACTGTCAAACCTCTTCCGTTCAGCTCCGCCTACGTCTGCATGCGTCCTGCGTACCTATCTTTAACATTGGGTACGCAGGCCATGCGGATGTATAAGGATGCATCCGCATGTGTCGTTTTGACGCTGTGCCGTCCGCAACAAAATGCAACATGATCAGTACGCCTGCGCAGGAGCGTGACACGAAGCAAGTAGGATGACGACATCTTATGAAGATGGGATACGCCGCAAAGGGACCTGCGTCTCCCATGGGACCAGACCGCCCTTGGGTGAGTATAATAAAACTTATTTTTCTTATCTTTCAGGTTAGATCGAGGGCTTATCTACAGCATTACAGAATGCTGTAGATAAGCCCCGAAAGGCAGTGGCCGCAGCTTATAGCTGAAAAAGGAGGTGACAGGTTTGCTTTAATACTGACTGCTCTCCATGCTGTCGTCTCTTTCACAAACTGGTCATCACCACATTTGCAAATATTTCTCTAGGTTGGAGAAGTTTTTTTAGGCTGGTTTCACATGTCAGTGGCTCCGTTACGTGTAGTGACAGTTTTCTCACGTACCGGAGAAACTGACACACGTAGACCCATTCAAATGAATTCGTCCATGCACATGTCAGCGTGTTTTCACGGACCGTGTGTCCGTGTGCAAAACACACTGACATGTCAGTGTTTTTGGGAGCGCACGGTCCGCAAAACGTGCTGCTCACGGCACACGGAGAACAGTTCACACTGTCCTCTGTGTACAAGGACGGCCACAGGGGAAGAAGTGCTACAGTGTTATGAATGTGCTAGAGATGGTTTCTGAGCAGAGGCTCCCTCTGGTGGTTACAGACAGTACTGAACCTTTCAGCAAGGAATGGCAATCTGGGATCACTGACTGGTCTGATATAAGGGAGGTTCACTCCCATGATGGTTGCCGGTGATCAATTGTTCTTGTCTCAATTGTGGTTCCTGGTTCATTTGGAAGTTTGCTGAGTCTTGCCTGCATCTGTAAGGTTCTGTGTATATGTTTCTGAAACTCAGTTTGTTCGTCAGCCATTTTACTTTCTGTCTTGCTGCAGCTATCTTGCCCTCAGTCAAAATGGAGTTTTCAGCTTGCATGTTCCCGCCCTGATTCTCTCCTTTTGCTTCTTAAGCAGCCACAGCTGAGCAATCAGTGCTTCAGAATCTAGCCTGCAGTGTACCTGTGACCTGACTCCTAAAGCCTTGGACCTTGTACTCCAGCTATTCCTACTGAGGAACTCTGAAGCACTTGTGGACTCTGAACCCTGCTCTTTGAAAGACCCACGTTTGCATGGACTCACGGTAACAGAGAAGAAGATCCTGAATCTATTGTGAGAGTGATTGCTGAGCTTAGATTACTCTGGCCTGCTGTGTCTCCTGCTTCTGTGTCCGCAAACTGTGTGACTATATTTTGCCAACTTGTATGAAGTAATACAAGACTTTCTATATCAAACCTGTGTCTCATGTATGTTCATCGCACCCAAGCACAAGACGCTATATGAACTGTACTACATACATTACAAGATTCTGAAGCCAAACGTTAGTGTCTGCTGGGTCTGGAAAGGCTGTGTCTGCTGTAACTGTGGATATCAGAAGTCCGGTTGTACTCTCTGTGATGACAGTGGTTGTGACTTCTCACAACCATTCCAGGTGAGCAATTCCCTTAAGTTTTTTCTTTCTGCAAGTGTTACCACAGGTAAACACTATTGTTTTTTTTTTTTTTTCTTTTCTCTTTTTTGTCTGCTGTAACTCTGGATATCAGATGTCTGGTTGAACTTTCTGTGATGATAGTGGTTGTGACTTCTCACAACCATTCCAGGTGAGCAGTTCCCTTAATTTTTTTTTTTCTCTGCAAGTGTTACCACAGGTAAACACTATTGTTTTTTTTTTTCTCCTCTTTTTCCAGTAATCCTGTCTTAAAAGATCTGGAAAATGGAGGCCCGCATAAAGGAACTTTGCGGAGTGACTGATAATATCCTTGCAGATTTGCAGAATATAAAGACCCGTTTTACAAATCTACAGGACCTCAATAATCACAATTTGCAAGTGGTTGGACAGACTACCCAGGATTTGCGAGCCAGGATTGAGGTTCTAGAGGGGCGAGTCCAGGCTCCTGCCGTAGCCCCGAGTTCTGGGATTCCCAAGTTGCCCCCTTTTCGTTTTGGCGGTGAACTGAGAAATTCAGGGGATTTATTAATCAATGCAATCTTTTTTTTTCTGCACATGCTTCACAATTTCCCACTGAACGATCTAAGGTGCTTACTATAATTATGTTGCTTACCAACAAGGCTTTGATGTGGGCAAACCTCTGATTGAGACTGAGGATGATTGTTTGAATCACCTTGATGATTTTATTTCAGCCATGGGGCAGGTGTTTGATGACCCCAATCGAGGTGCAACAGCTGAAGCAGCCATGTTAGCTTTGCGCCAAGGTAAGCACTCGGTAGCTGAATATGCCTTGGATTTCAGGAGATGGGCCCTTGATACCACCTGGGACAGTTCCGCCAAAAAATCTATTTTTCGAAAGGGGTTATCTCCACTGATTAAGGATGAACTTGCTCGTGCCGACCCTCCCACTGCGTTAGGTGACTTTATTAACTACTGCATCCGTATTGATACTCGTCTGACTGAACGCAGGCAAGAGAGATGGTTCGAAAGCAATCGCACTAACCTTTTCCTACCTTCCTTTCCAGCTAAGGAACCTTTGAGTAGGATTACACGGGAACCTGAACCTGAACCCATGCAGGTAGACTCTTTACAACGACGGGTTAGTGATGCACGCAAGGAACATCGTTTTAAGGAGAATCTATGTTTCTATTGTGGTAAGTCAGGGCACTTCATTATAAACTGCCCCAGCCGTTCTCGTAAGACTACTGCAGCACTCATTCATTGTGAGTGTTGCGAGAGGGGATCTGTCAGGTCCGAGCCTCAGGCTCCAGAGAGATCTGCAGCAACAGATCTTGATTTCTCGGACTTAAACTCCGTTACCTCTGAGGACGTTGACTGTGTAAACGCTGCCATTTTTCAAGTTTCCTCAGCGGTGTCCCAGCTGAGTTGTAAGAAAAACAATTCTCATTGCTTTCTTTCCATCAAATCTGGGTTGACTCAGCTTGGGTGTCTAGCTCTGCTATGATCGACTCAGGGGCAAGTGGAAATTTTATGGATGTCTCCTTTGCTCTGAAACAGGGGATACGTTCAGTGAAGAAGGCTACTCCAGTACAGATGGAAACTGTGGATGGCTCCCTGCTGACCTCTGGACCAGTGGATCAGGAAACAGAGCCTTTAAAGGTTCTTATGGGTAAAGATCATCAAGAGAAAACTGTCCTTTATGCTTATCTCTTCTCCCCACTTTCCCATTATTCTAGGGCTACCATGGCTGCAGGCTCAGAATCCTACCATTAACTGGGAGACCAAGGAATTACACTTTCCAGAGAAACAGATGAGTCCAAAAGTTTCAGCTTGCTCTGTTCCTAAAGGAACCATGTCAGTCCCTGAACTACCAGCTGTATACCAGGACTATGTGGATTTATGTGACAAGAAGAACGCTGACCAGCTTCCTCCTCACCGTCCATATGATTGTCCAATTGAATTATTGCCTGGAGCAGAGATACCTTTTGGTAAGATCTACCCCCTGGCGGGGCCCGAGTTAAAGGCTTTAAAGGATTACATAGACGAAAATCTAGCCAAGGGCTTCATACGCCCCTCTTCATCTCCTGCAGGTGCACCCATCTTCTTTGTAAAGAAGAAAGATGGATCTCTGAGACCATGCGTAGACTATAGGGAACTCAATAAGGTTACTATTAGAAACCGTTATCCATTGCCTTTAATCCCTGAGTTATTGGAGAGAGTGCGACATGCCAAAATTTTTTCTAAACTAGATCTTCGTGGGGCCTATAACTTAGTCCGTATTAGACCTGGGGATGAATGGAAGACTGCATTCAGGTCACGCTATGGACACTTTGAATATCTAGTTATGCCTTTTGGTCTGAGTACCGCCCCAGCCACTTTCCAACACTTGGTGAATGACATCTTCAGGGATCTCCTAGATACATTCGTGGTAATTTATTTGGATGATATTCTAATTTTTTCTAACTCCACAGAGGAACATCATGGACATGTGAGAATGGTCTTGGAACGTCTAAGACAAAATCATCTTTACATCAAACTTGAAAAGTGTGAATTCCATAGGACCGAAATTCAATTTCTGGGGTATGTACTGTCTACACAAGGAATTAGTATGGATGGAAGCAAAACCCAAGCCATCAAGGATTGGCCAAGTCCTAGAAATGTGAAGGAGGTACAGCGCTTCATCGGGTTTGCCAACTTCTATAGACGTTTCATTAGAAATTTCTCTGAGGTAGTGTCACCTATCACCCAACTTACCCGGAAAGAGTCTAAGTTCTCCTGGACTCCCCAAGCCCAGGAAGCATTCTCCCGTCTAAAAGATAAATTTACCACTGCACCTATCCTAGTACATCCCAACCCCGAGCTTGCCTTCATAATAGAGGTGGATGCTTCAGACTGTGCCGTTGGAGCTATACTCTCTCAGCGAACAGGTGAGAAGAATGTCTTGCATCCCTGTGCCTTCTTTTCCCAGCAGTTGTCTTCGGCTGAGAGGAACTACGATGTGGGCAATAGAGAGTTGTTGGCCATTATTGCCGCCTTCAAAGAATGGAGACACCTTCTTCAGGGAGCTGCACAGCAAATAGTCGTCCTGACAGACCATCGTAACCTTGAGTTTATCAGGTCGGCTAAGTGCCTGACTCCTCGCCAGGCTCGCTGGAATCTTTTCTTAAACCAATTTAATTTTATCATTTCTTATAGACCAGGATCGCGCAATGGAAAGGCTGATGCACTCTCTAGGATTTACTCAGCAGAGACACGTCCAATTACTCCTCCTAAGACTATTCTTCCTGACTCTAGATTCCTAGGAGTAATTCATAATCAAGACCTACTTAAGGACATCAAGGAAGCATACCATGCGGATTCCTTTTTGGCACAACCCCCAAGGGACGTAAGTCTTGTCTTTAAGAATGGTGTGTGGATTCAGGGACAACGCCTGTATATTCCTGAAACAGTCAGATTGAGAGTATTGCAACTCATTCACGATTCCAAGATAGCTGGGCATAGAGGAATTCTTAAGACACAGGAATTTCTTTCTCGTTTCTTTTGGTGGCCCACTTGCAGGAAGGATGTTTTAAACTATGTCACTTCATGTGAAGTCTGTGCAAGATGCAAAACACCTCGCTCCTCACCAACTGGTCTGTTACAGCCTCTTCCCACCCCGTCCCGCCCGTGGGGATCCATTTCTATGGACTTCATTGTGGAGTTACCAACCTCTCAGGAGAAGAACACCATTCTAGTGGTGGTTGACCGTCTAACAAAGGCAGCTCATTTTATCCCTTGTGTCGGCTTACCCACTGCAAAACAGACATCAGATTTGATGATTAAAGATGTGTTTCGCTTACATGGAGTACCGGATGAGGTTATTTCGGATCGAGGGGTGCAATTCACTTCTAGGTTTTGGCAAAATTTCTGTGCAGCATTGGACATTAAAGTAAACCTTTCTTCTGCTTTTCATCCCCAGACTAATGGACAGACCGAACGAACCAATCAAACCCTGGAGCAGTATCTCCGCTGCTTTATCTGCCACCTACAGGATGATTGGGTGGATCTACTTCCATTAGCTGAGTTCTCGTATAACAACTCTCAGAGTGCCTCCACTAAACAGTCTCCTTTTTACTCTAATCTAGGTTATCATCCTAACATTCTACCACGATTTCCCATAGAAACGCCTTTACCAGCAGTGGCTGAAAGAATCACGTCTTTACAGAAGAATATGGATCTTCTAAAGGAAAATCTGGAATCGGCTCAGTAAAGGTATAAGAAAGCAGCAGATAAATTTCGTAAACCTGCACCAGCTTTCAAGGTAGGAGACTTGGTCTGGCTGTCAACCAGAAATCTTAAGTTAAGGATTCATCGTCTAAGTTGGGACATAAGTACATTGGACCCTATAAAATCAGTAAAATTATAAGTGCCGTTGCTTGTCGTCTTCAACTGCCCAGAACTATGAGAATCCACCCTGTCTTTCATGTATCCCTACTAAAGGCTGCGACACCCAATACGTTTCCTGGACGTTCTTCTCCTTGCCCTGACCCAGTGCTAGTCGATGGTCAGGAAGAATTTGTGGTGGAAAGGATTTTAGATTCCAGGTTGTATAGAAATCAGTTACAATATCTGATTAAATGGCAGGGCTACCCAGTGGAGGACAACTCATGGGAACCAGTCAATAACGTTAATGCTCCTCGCTTGCTCCGTCAGTTTCATCAGAGGTACCCACACAAGCCTGGTCTGAGGTCATCCGGAGGTTGTCCCTAAGGGGGAGTAATGTAAGGTTCTGTGTATATGTTTCTGAAACTCAGTTTGTTGTCAGCCATTTTACTTTCTGTCTTGCTGCAGCTATCTTGCCCTCAGTCAAAATGGAGTTTTCAGCTTGCATGTTCCCGCCCTGATTCTCTCCTTTTGCTTCTTAAGCAGCCACAGCTGAGCAATCAGTGCTTCAGAATCTAGCCTGCAGTGTACCTGTGACCTGACTCCTAAAGCCTTGGACCTTGTACTCCAGCTATTCCTACTGAGGAACTCTGAAGCACTTGTGGACTCTGAACCCTGCTCTTTGAAAGACCCACGTTTGCATGGACTCACGGTAACAGAGAAGAAGATCCTGAATCTATTGTGAGAGTGATTGCTGAGCTTAGATTACTCTGGCCTGCTGTGTCTCCTGCTTCTGTGTCCACAAACTGAGTGACTATATTTTGCCAACTTGTATGAAGTAATACAGGACTTTCTATATCAAACCTGTGTCTCATGTATGTTCATCGCACCCAAGCACAAGACGCTATATGAACTGTACTACATACATTACAGCATCTTCTGCTTTCAGATAAGATATTTTCTGCTTTTATTTTTGTGCTTGCTTTTTGCATAGTTCTCTGCACTTTTGTGGAGGTCAGCCGGGTCCCCTCCTGGGTCCTGTGCTTCTCTCAGTTTATCTGTAGCCACTGTTATTTGTTCATTTGCTTTTTCCTGTTTTTTCAGTGGCTGCGGCTTAGTTTTGTTACACCAGAGATCTGATTTAGGTGGTGCACGGACACAGACAGAAAATAGAATGAGCAAACGCTGGGGCTCAATCTGTCTAGACAGAAAAGTACAGGAAAGGATTCTTACTGCAATCCAAAAAAAACCCTAAAAAATACCAACTCTTCTGATTGCAAAAACGCCTGAGATCACACGATCTCCACCACCTAAATCAGATCTCTGGTGTTCTACCCATCTAATCTTTCCTTAATTGAGAAACAGGCCTTAACGTCACTACAGGAGGACGACAACCTCATCATCAAACCCGCCACCAAAGGCGGGGCCCTTGTTGTTATGGACAAATCACAATACATCACAGAGATTCTCCGACAATTGGGGGATACATCAGTCTATCGTAAACTCTCTATGGACCCCACTCATGATGTTTATCTAAAAAATCGAGGCAACTCTTCAGAAATACTCTCATCTTGGGGTTCTAGACCCTAAAACGTGTGAGTACCTCCACAAAAAAACACCCTATCACACTGGTGTTTTACACCCTGCCCAATATACATAAGGATTTACAAAATCCTCTGGGTAGGCCTATAGTGGCCTCCACGGATTCAATCTTATCTCCAATCTCTAAATTTTTATAGAAGGTATTAACACCTATTACCTAGACCTCAACATTCCACCTCCTTGACACGGGAGATTTTCTAAAAATCATTAGGGAATTGGACACCGTCCCCCCAGATATAATTTTAGTCACCTGGACGTTAAGGACCTGTACACCTCCGTTCCCCACATAGAGGGTAGTAATGCGGTACATCATCTTCTCACAGCTGTGGGGATGGAGGTTGACCAGGTTAATCTATGCATTGACCTCTTGACAATAGTGCTGTTTAACAATTTCTTTCTTTTCCAGAAAAATATTTAGACTTGAGAGTCCTCAGTGGTTGATACCTTTTAATGGCTAACTGAAATGATGGTAACAAATTGCAAGCTTTCGAGACTACTCAGGTCTCTTCATCAGGCGAAGACTAATACAAAATCTGAAGAATCACATATTTATACACAACAGGACACAGGAATAATGCAATAGGTAAGACAAGTGACGTGAAGCAGAACTGTCATTATGGCAGAGGGAAGAACATAAATATTGGAACAGTTCATAGATAAGGAGTGAAAGTTTTATTGCCCTCTGATTGGAGTATGCTATTGTGTTTTGATGCCCCTAGAAGGTCAGAGAAGCAGATTCCTTAATGCTATGACCGGGCATACAAAAGTGTTTCTTTTCCAGGATACTTTCTTTTTACAGACCCGTGGCACCGCAATGGGCTCTAATGTTGCGCCCTCATACGCAAATAATACATGGCTGAGTTCGAATGTTCTGTCATTTACAAACATCCACTATATATTAATAACGTTCTTTTATGGAAACCCTATATTGATGACATTTTTTGCTTATGGGGGGGCACATTAGAGTCCCTGCACCAGTTCCATCCTTTTCTTAACAAATCATGGCTCGGCATTAATTTTACTATAACATATGACCCTCATTCTGTCAATTTCCTGGACACTATTATCCTTAATGATTTGGACGGTCACCTGACTTCTGACCTATACGTTATAACAATTGACCGAAACAGCATACTACATTATAATAGCTTTCACCCACCCTCGGTGAAACACTCTATTCCGGTTTCACAATTTCAACGGGTCACACGCATTGTCACGGACAATATACTCCGTGACACACGTCTAACGAATATGACACAGAAATTCTCTAGAAGAGGTTACCCTCTTCCTCTGTTAACTCAATCTAGGAACCACCAGCCTGATAATCAACCAAGAAACACCAACAAGTGCATTCCTTTCGTGCACTCATTCCACCCGTTCGCTTTCATCCTCCACAAAACAATTAGGAGACACTGGCATCTACTCTCTTCTGCACATCCCAATATACCAGAATTTCTAGAGCCATTTTTACCGTGCTTTAAGCGACCATCAAATCTTAAAGACAGTCTAGTACGAGCAGACATAGGCTCTACACAACCAAGAAAACAATTATTTCTATCCCGTCCCAAAGCAGGGACATATCCCTGTCTTCATTGCGCCCAGTGTAGCAATGTTCAGAAAGGGACCACTTTTCAACATCCCAGGACAGGCAAGAGCTTCCACATTAAGGGATATTACACCTGTGAGACCTCCTTTGTTGTTTACCTGATAAAGTGCCAATGCGGCCTCCTATACATCGGAGAGACTACCCAACCAGTAAGGCCGGCGTCACACTGGCGAGTGTGATGCGAGTAAGTCGCACGACTTTCTCGCATCCACACCCGGCACGGCCGCTCGTTCTTGGACCCGAGTGTGCGGCTACATGTATTTCTATGCAGCCGCACACTCGGGTCCGAGAGCGGGCGGCCGTGCTGGGTGTTGATGCGAGAAAGTCGTGCAACTTACTCGCATCACACTCGCCAGTGTGACGCCGGCCTAAGGGATAGAATCTCTAAACACAAATCCACCATCCGATGTAAAAACCTTCTTCTCCCTATACCACACCACTTCCATTCACAGGTCACGCAATATCTCAATTGAAATTTCAGGTCATAGATACTGTACCACCGACCAGACGGGGTGGCGACAGGGTCTTACTTCTCAAAAAGCGCGAGTCCTATTGGATTCATATCCTGGAAACTCTTGCCCCAAAAGGTCTCAATAGAGAATATGATTTGTTGTCATTTATATGAATTTGTCTTTCTGGATATTAACATTACGTTCTTTATCTCTCTAGAGTCGTCTAGCCGTCTACTGAACTGAATGCGTTCTGAGCACCTCTTCTTACTGAATTTTATTACCCACGGCCTCATCCTCCTTGGGAATTCTATATATACTTGCTTTATCTGGCATTCTATCACCTCGAAAGAATTGTATCGATATCACATTGTATTGTCTGCAAAAACCTTTTTAATGTAACATTCAGTCACCAGATGCCTCTTCTCCACATGACAGTCAGGTATTCTTGATACCTTCAGACTTACCTGCCCTACTAAAGGGCCCCTTTATCTTTTAAGACAACTTATCCCTATACTCACACGCCAATGCCGAATAAACCACTCCACACCAATTTTGGATAAATTGGCCACAGCAGCCTTTTTATTAACAGTTTAACAACAAATTAACATTTTAAACATTTTCCACAGAGGGGGTGGTCCTCGAAGCCCTCAAAATTTATAAAATCACCTTTTTCCAATCTGATCCCATGCGAAGTCGTGCCTCCAGCCGCTAAACACCAGCTCGAAGACATGATATCCGACTCGCATGTCAGTATCCGCCACAAACCACAATTTCCATCCCAAATACCAACGCTCCACGTAAACTGCATTTCCGACCATTTAATCCACCTAAGAGGGAGTCCAGGAGCTGTTAAGATCCCCCCCCCTCAAATCCACCATTTTAGTATCACCAACTTCGAGGACCTTTCCCCCCCCACGCCACCAACATAAATGTTCTAAACTCCTTAAACATTTATGTCCCTCCATACCTTCAAGCCCTTCTCGATGCCCTCCTGTATAGCCAAACACCACATATCAAGCCCGATTGCATTTAAATGGACCCCGTCCTTCCTCCAAAATTCACCTTCCCCTGACTCCAAATCCCAGTGTCTTACCACAATTGCTCCATTCCGTACCATGAAACGAGAAATTGCTCTGTTCAATTTAATCCGAGCCTTGTTAATACCCTGCACCGATCTTGCCCCTCGCCACACTTTTCTGGGGATAATATCTGACCACACTAACAATAGCCTTGGAAACATGGCCCACAAACGTAACGCGTCCAATTTAATATCCCTGATCAAAGCTCTACACGGGCGTTTACCCAGGTCATTTCCACCTAGGTGAATGACTAAAATCTCCGGTGCCCTATCTAACCTAACAAATTTATTGAACTCGGGCAAAAAATCATTCCATGTCATTCCCCGTTTACCAATCCAGTGAATCACTGATGCATTTCTTGGAATGCCCAACTGCCGCCCATCTGGACGAATCGCTGCCCTAAGCGCTGCCCAGAAGACAAACGAATGCCCCATAATCCAGGTCAGAAGAGTCTTTGGTTCTGGAACGAGAAACAAACATAAGAGAACCGCAAAGTCAAAACAAAAGTCATCTACTGTCTCCTAAACAAACTTATAACAAAGACGGGCGTACATACGATCGAAATCTTGTCGACTCCCAACGCCCAATCCTCTTTACCAAGTCTTCTCCCATACCCCGTCTAGCAGCCTCCGTGGCTGCACCAATTCGGAAAGAATGTCCACTGTAATTCTTAGACACTATACCCGCTTTACCCAAACACCGTTTAAAAACCGACATAAACTGAAAATGAGATAAAAATGATCCATCCTCATGTCTTAACAACGGGTCAGCTTCAGGACCCCCAAGTTCCATAAAATTCCTTACGCATTGTACGGGGCATACTGGCGAGCCGGTTATTTCAAATAGCACCACCGAGCAGCCCTTCCCTTCCACATCTGTTTTTGAAAACAGAATAAGTAACTCTATCCTATCTTCCAATAACACCACATCTTGCCTCAAGAGACCCCCTTTCTTGTACCTCGAAGGGCTAACTAATTCCCCCAACCTAAAAGCTCCAAAGAATGCCAATGAAAAAGCCGCCCTAAAAAGTGCTATCTCCCATCGTGAAGAACAAACTCCCCTTAATTCCCTTCCTAGAACCAGTAGCACATCATATGATACTGGCCGTCTCCCATCCATCCACCCTCCAACCTTTTTTCCAACCTTTTACTGCTTGCTGAATTAAAAATGACTTAGTCACATCTTGCTTGCCCCTGAATTTAAGACCGAAAGATATCCCTGACAAAAATTTATTGAGCTTCGGAACTGACCAGCCCGCTTCCCAATGATGGCCCAAAAACAACAATAAACTAATCTCATCCCCTAACTCACTATCCACCGTTGAAACCCAATCCAACCACAGCTCCCATGCTCTAGTATAACTCGCCCACGTGCCTGAAGCCAATGACCTATCTAACAATTTCCTCACTGCCCCCCTGGCAAGGTCCATAGATTCTCCGGGCATACCATCTGACAAGATTCCACTTGAAACGACATTTCCCGTGCCCGCTCCAGCTGTAAACACAAAAGAACGTCCATGTTAGCTTCAACAACTGATTTCCTCAGTGACGCCGTAACCCAAACATACAAACTCAAACCCAGCCATACTAGGCGCTGTATCACTCTAAGAACCAAATGATCCGGTGACGATAAAGAATTGATAGCTTTTACTGATCCTTCAAACTGACAGCCAAAACAAATCTTTTTATCCCGCACATCATCAGGCCATAAAGACAATGCCACAACAATTTGAAAAACTTCTCGTAGCACCTGATCAGTTGTCCAGCCTCTCTCCTCCCACAACTGGGGCCAATATTCGACTAACCAGCGGCCTTGGAAAAACAAACCAAAACCCTCCTCACCTACCGCGTCCAATAAAATGCCCAAACACTCTGCTGACACAACCGGTGCAATCCACAGCGACTTTCCATTGTACGATTCCAAGAAAAGTGCCCATGTTTTAAGATCCTCCTTCAACTCTTTCTTAAGTCTGATGAAATGAGTAGGGGCCTTCACCCCTACCGTCGCCAAAGACAAACGACGACAAAAAGCTCTACCCATCGGAATTATGCGACAAGCAAAGTTTAATTTGCCCAGCAATGACTGCACCTCTTTTAATGTCAGTTTTTTAGCAACTAAAGCTCGGTTCACCTCTGTTCTCAAATCCACTACTTTTTCAATGGGCAACCTGCATTCCATTGCTATTGAATCAATTTCAATGCCCAAAAAACTCAAACAGGTGACCGGACCCACCGTCTTATCCGCTGCTAATGGCACCCCAAAAGAACGAGCAATTTGCTCCATGGAGTGTAACAGTACCGAACAATCGACCGAATGTGATGCCCCGACAAACAAAAATCGTCTAGGTAATGGATACAGGAACTCAAACCAGACACCTCCTTAACAGTCCACTCCAAAAATGTGCTAAACGTCTCAAAATAAGCGCACGATAATGAACAGCCCATAGGTAGACAACGGTCAATGAAAAATCCCCCTTCCCAGAAACATCCCAACAAATGCATGCTGTTGGGATGAACTGGTAAAAGACGAAAGGCCGCCTCGATGTCTGTTTTTGCTAGCAACGCTCCTTTCCCACATTCACGAACCAATACCATAGCAGAATCAAACGATGCATATAAAACTGAACAAACTTGCGGATCAATACCGTCGTTAACCGACGAACCCTTAGGAAATGATAAATGATGAATCAGCCTAAACTTGTTAGGCTCCTTCTTAGGTACAACTCCCAATGGTGATACCCTCAAATTAGAAATGGGAGGAACATCAAATGGACCTGCCATCCTACCCAAAGATACTTCCTTAGCCAATTTTTCAGAAACAATTTGAGGGAATTCCCGAGCCGATTTCAAATTTTTAGTTGATAGCCTAACTGTAACATCTAAAAAGGGGATTTTAAACCCATTCTTGAAACCCTCCCATAATAAAACTGCTGCTTCCTTATTCGGGTATCTATTTAGAAACCGCTCCATCTTTTCCAGGCGTACCGGAGTCACCCCTTTTTCCAGTAGAGTCGGGCCCTCTTTGGCTCCCTCCCCTAAAGCATCTTGCCGAACCGTGATTCCCCCCACAGGATGCACATTCGTGTTTAAATTTACACTTTGACCCGAACTTACAGACTCCGTCATTGAAAGCGAAACACAGCCCTTTCTGCATTGCCACCGAGTGCCCCGACTGATTCTGGCCCCCGGTGCCCCCTTGAAACGACTGACTCCCTAAACTTGTTCTACTGGGCGCCGTTAACCTCATCCATAATGCTATGTCCTTATGATCCCACCTGACACTAGGCCGTGCAGCTTTACGCTGCCGGAACTGCTCATCATATCTGAGCCAACCCTGACCTCCATAGACTCTGTAAGCCTCACCGATCGTATCCATATAACAAAAAAGCGCCGAACAATGCTCCGGCGATTTCTCCCCAATAATGCATGCCAAAATTGCAAACGCCTGCAACCAATTGTTAAAAGTTCGCGGAATTAGCCGATACCTCCTCTTATCCTCATCCTCTTTTTTCGTTTCATCCCTTCTAACCCTATCCAAATTGAAACGTTCTAGGGGAAGAAGGGAGAATATATCAATATATTCACCCTTCCATATCTTCTCTCTCACTTCTTGTTTTAAATGCATTCCTAACGGCCCTTCAAAACAAACATACACTTCACCTTTCGCCGAATCGTCTAAATGTATTGTCTCATCTACCTTGTCACCCGATTGACCCAGATGCTCAATCAATTCATCACTGCGCGCCGCCGAGGCCATTGCATTTGACGTAGACCCCACACCTCGTCCGCTAGTTGCTCCGTCACGTTCCCTACTACCACTCCTCGTATTGCCTAACTCTGTATTACCTAACCAAGCCTGTAATGGTGAAGCCCCCCCGGGGGCCATTCTAGATTCCCACATCTTCCACAATTCATTCAATCCTTGCAATATTACACCCATACCAGCGCCATGCCCCCTGCAGACACACCCCCACTCAAACCCACATCAGACACTAACACCGGTTGTTCGGAAATTGCCACCCCACCCTCACCTGACTGCCTGGGCGCTGTGTACCCAGCAGCCGTGCGTCCAGTGTCCCGACGTTGATGATCCCCATCCGAGATGACGATAGCCTGTGATAAAGCTGCTGCTGAATCGTATAGCCGGACATTGGAGTCCGCTACGTTGTCCAAAGATCTTGTGGTGTCCTGCTGCATGTATGCAGTTCCCCTTGAATTTTGACCAGACATCTGCTGATCATTAATCCCAAGGTTGACCCCTACCCATTGTGGCCCCCCGCCCATCGAAACAGTAGAAGCTGACGCTGGCATTGTGTCTGCACAAGGCTCAATGGCCTGTACTCACCAGCCGCCCCGCTCTCAAATCCTGCTGCGACGTGTTGCTCCCGTGTCCTCCATCCGCAACATCAGGCTCCGTGGAGCCAATCAGGAGCTGAAGAATTGCTGACTAGATAGATACACACAGAATACATATATAAATATATATAATATATATATATATATACATGTCATTGTGACTAGGCCTCAGGCGTAGCACAGGCTCAGCAGGAGAACATCAGACCCCTACCTCGGACAGACTTCAGACAATGGCAGGGGTCATCACAGGTTTATGCAGTACAGGGTCATCTGGCAGAGCATACTAGGACGGCCTCTCTCTCAGGCCTCAGTCGTAGCACAGGCTCAGCAAGAAAACATCAGACACCGACCCAGGACAGACATCATCACAGGGTGGACCACGGGGAACCGGCAGGACATCGGGACACAGGCAAGACATCGGGACATCAGGACAAAGGCTGGACATCAGGACACGGGCTGGACATCAGACATCAGGACACAGGCAGGACATCAGGACACAGACAGGACATTAGGACCTCAGGACACAGGCAGGACATTAGGACCTCAGGATACAATCAGGACCTCGGGACACAGGACACAGGATGGACATCAGGACACAGGCTGGACATCAGGACATCAAGACCCAAGGCGGACATCAGGATTCGGATCTCAGGTAGAAAATCAGAACACTGGCATCGGACTCCGGACATCTGGCAATGATCGACAGGTTCCGGATGTCAGGCTGTGGACATCAGGCTCCGGACATCAGGCCGCGGTCATCAGGCTCCGGACATCTGGCATCGACCTAAAAAGGAACCCAAGCGGTCTGGTACAAGCCCCGCCGGGTTGAACTGGAGCAAGCCGGGATTGCACCGAATAACAAGCTGAGCACAGAGTAGCAGAAACTCAGCAGACACACCGGACTCCTACTTCCAAGATGAACCCAGGTTATATCACAGAAAGTCAGTTAGCAAAGAGTCACAGTCACTGGGCACAGGGTTCAGGACACAGAAGGACTTCAGGAACATAACACAGCAGACACAGTTCAGACAGAGTCGGGTAGAGGATCAAGGATTCAGGAAACAAGACACAACAGGAACGGGCCTGGATATGCAGCCTCCAGGATGGCGATCTTGGTATTCTGCCCCCAGAGCAGGCGGAAAAACAGGACTGTTATGAATGTGCTAGAGATAATTTCTGAGCAGAGGCTCCGTCTGGTGGTTACAGACAGTACTGAACCTTTCAGCGAGGAATGGCAATCTGGGATCACTGACTTGTCTGATATAAGTGAGGTTCCCTCCCATGATAGTTGCCGGTGATCAATTGTTCTTGTCTCAATTGTGGTTCCTGGTTCATTTGGAAGTTTGCTGAGTCTTGCCTGCATCTTTTGCTATCAGATAAGATATTTTCTGCTTTTATTTTTGTGCTTGCTGTTTGCATTGTTCCCTGCACTTCTATGGAGGTCAGCCAGGTCCCCTCCGGGCGGCTTGTGCTCCTCTAAGTTTATCTGAAGCCACTGTTATTTGTTCATTTGCTTTTTCCTGTTTTTTCAGTGGCTGCAGCTTAGTTTTGTTACACCAGAGATCTGATTTAAGTGGTAGAGATCGTGTGATCTCAGGTGTTTTTGCAATCAGAAGAGTTGGTATTTTTTAGGGTTTTTTTTGGATTGCAGTGAGTATCCTTTCCTGTACTTTTCTGTCTAGACAGATTGGGCCCCAGCGTTTGCTCATTCTATTTTCTGTCTGTGTCCGTACTTCTTCTTGTCTAACCGCCATTACATGTTGGGGGCTTCCTATTTTTTTTGGGGATCTGCTCCGGGCCCATGACGAGGCGTCTAGGATCAATGTAGGAACGCTCCACGGCTACTCTAGTTGTATGGTTAGTTCAGGTTACTGCAATCCAATAGGTTCCAGCCTCTCTGGTGTATTGCCGTTTTTGCTTATTCTCCTCAGCTACCATAACACAACAGTATCACCGGCCCAAACTGAAAATTATATGGTACTCACAGAAGGGAAAAATAGTGTGAAAAAAAAAAAAGTTGTCAGAGTTGTCAGAGATTTTTTTTTCCTGTTTGTTGCATTTTTTCCCTCTTTTTCTCTGGGTGCTGAGGAGGATTTTTTTTCTCTCAATGGAGCTTGCACAGTTGTCTGGCCGTGTGGATCAGCTTGCCACTGAGGTTCGGAGTATTGCTACCTATCTTGCTAGGTTGCCGGTTGTGGAACCTAGGATTCCCATGCCAGATTTGAATTAGTGCCTGGTGGTAAATCTCCTAAAGGTCGCCTTTTTAACTTGTCTGTACCTGAACACGATGCTATGCGATCTTATATCAAGGAGTCATTGGAGAAGGGTCATATCAGACCATCCTCTTCACCCTTGGGTGCCGTTTTTTTCTTTGTGGCCAAAAAGGATGGTTCATTGAGGCCGTGTATTGATTATCGTCTCTTGAATAAGATCACTGTGAAGTATCAATATCCATTACCCTTCATTTCTGACCTGTTTTCCAGGGCGAAAAGTGCTAGTTGGTTTACCAAGCTTGACCTCAGAGGGGCGTATAACCTTTTTCGCATTAAGCACGGGGATGAATGGAAGACGGCGTTTAATACCCCAGAGGGGCATTTTGAGTACCTAGTGATGCCCTTTGGGCTCACTAATGCTCCTTCCGTCTTCCAATCCTTCATGAATGATATTTTCAGGGATTTTGTGGATAAATTTCTGATTGTTTATTTGGATGATATCTTGATTTTTTCCAATGACTGGGACTCTCATGTGAAACATGTTCGGACTGTGTTCCAGATTTTGAGAGAGACTGCACTGTATGTGAAGGGATCAAAGTGTCTTTTTGGCGTATAGAAAGTCTCATTTCTGGGATTCATATTGTCTCCGTCTGTTATTGAAATGGACCCGGTCAAGGTTCAGGCCATCTGGGATTGGGTCCAACCTACTTCATTAAAGGCTCTTCAGAGATTTTTGGGTTTTGCCAATTTTTATCGTAAATTTATTGGTAATTTCTCCGGTATTGTTAAACCATTGACTGATTTGACCAAAAAGGGTTCTCATGTGGTGAATTGGCCTCCTGAGGCAGTCTCTGCGTTTCAGGAACTTAAGCAGAGATTCACTTCTGCTCCTGTTCTACGGCAGCCTGATGTTTCTCTGCCATTTCAGGTGGAGGTTGATGCCTCTGAAATTGGGGCAGGTGCCGTTTTGTCCCAAAGAGATCCTGAGACCTCTAAAAGTAACCCTTGTGCCTTTTTCTCTCGAAAATTTTCTCCAACTGAACGTAATTATGACGTGGGTAATCGGTAGTTATTGGCCATGAAGTGGGCTTTTGAAGAGTGGAGACATTGGCTGGAGGGAGCCAAACATCAGGTGGTGGTCCTCATGGACCATAAGAATCTGGTTTATCTGGAATCAGCCAAGCGACTTAATCCTAGACAGGCCAGGTGGGCCTTGTTTTTCACACGTTTTAATTTTGTGGTTTCTTTTCTTCCTGGCACTAAGAATGTTAAGGCGGATGCCCTCTCGAGGAGTTTCTTTGCGGACTCTCCTGAGTTATCTGATCCTACTGTTATTTTGAAAGAGGGTGTAGTTCTTTCCGCCATCTCGCCCAATTTGAGACTGGCTCTGGAAGGGTGTCAGGAGGATAAACCTGAGCGCTGCCCTATTGGGAAATTGTTTGTCCCAGACCAGTGGAAGAAGAGTGTGATGTCTGAGATTCATGGTTCCGCGTTGGCTGGTCATCCCGGGATTTTTGGTACCAGAGACTTGGTGAGTCGGTCCTTTTGGTGGCCTACTTTGTCTTGTGACGTCAGGTAACTTGTGCAGTCCTGTGGGACTTGCTCTCACTCCAAGCCTTGCTCTCGCTCTAGTGGTTTGTTAATGCCATTACCTGTGCCAAAGAGGCCATGGACCCATATCTCTATGGATTTTATTTCCGACCTCCCTGTTTCTCAGAGAATGACCGTTATCTGGGTAATCTGTGATAGGTTTTCCAAGATGATACATCTTGTGCCATTACCTAAGTTACCTTCCTCCTCCGAATTGGTGCCTTTGTTCCTTCAGCATGTGGTTCGGTTACATGGCATTCCAGAGAACATTGTGTCTGACAGAGGAGTCCAGTTTGTTTCCTGATTTTGGAGGACATTTTGTTCTAAACTTGGTGTTCAATTATCTTTCTCCTCTGCTTTTCATCCTCAGACCAATGGCAAAACCGAGAGAACAAACCAGACCTTGGAGACTTATTTGAGATGTTTAGTGTCTGCTGATCAAGATGACTGGGTCTCTTTTTTGCCTTAGGCTGAGTTTGCTCTTAATAATAGGGCTAGCTCTGCCACCTTGATGTCTCCATTTTTCTGCAATTTTGGGTTTCACCCTCGATTTTCTTCGGGACAGGCGGAGGCTTCTGTCTGTCCGGGTGTTGACTCTGTTGTGGAGCGAATGCAGCAGATTTGGGACCAGGTAGTGGAGAGGTTGTCTCTCTCTCAGGAGAAGGCCCAACGGTTTGCCAACCGGCATAGGACTGATGGTCCTCGGTTTAAAGTGGGGAACTTGGTTTGGTTGTCCTCAAGAAATATCCCTATGAGGGTTGCATCTCCAAAGTTTAAGCCTAGGTTCATTGGACCTTATAAGATCATGGAGATTCTTAATCCTGTTTCCTTCCGTTTGCTTCTTCCAGGGTCATTTAAGATCCATAACGTGTTCCACAAGTCCTTATTGAAGAGGTTTGTCGAGCCAGTGGTTCCTATGGCTGCGCCTCCTGACCCTGTTTTGGTTGAGGACAATCTGGAGTATGTGGTTGAGAAAATATTGGATTCTCGTTTTTCTAGACAGAAACTCCAGTATTTGGTTAAGTGGAGAGGTTATGGTCAGGAGGACAATTCTTGGGTGTTTTGCTTCGGACATCCATGCTAGGAGACTGATCCATGCCTATCACCGAGCTCATCCTGATCGGCCTAGTTACACAAGTGAGAGTTCGGTGACCCTCCTCAAGGGGGGGTACTGTTATGAATGTGCTAGAGATGGTTTCTGAGCAGAGGCTCCCTCTGGTGGTTACAGACAGTACTGAACCTTTCAGCGAGGAATGGCAATCTGGGATCACTGACTAGTCTGATATAAGGGAGGTTCCCTCCTATGATGGTTGCCGGTGATCAATTGTTCTTGTCTCAATTGTGGTTCCTAGTTCATTTGGAAGTTTGGAGTCTTGCCTGCATCTTCTGCTATCAGATAAGATATTTTCTGCTTTTATTTTTGTGCTTGCTTTTTGCATTGTTCCCTGCACTACTGTGGAGGTCAGCCAGGTCCCCTCCGGGGGGCTTGTGCTCCTCTCAGTTTATCTGAAGCCACTGTTATTTGTTCATTTGCTTTTTCCTGTTTTTTCAGTGGCTGCGGCTTAGTTTTGTTACACCAGAGATCTGATTTAGGTGGTAGAGATTGTGTGATCTCAGGTGTTTTTGCAATCAGAAGAGTTGGTATTTTTTAGGGGTTTTTTTGGATTGCAGTGAGTATCCTTTCCTGTACTTTTCTGTCTAGACAGATTGGGCCCCAGCGTTTGCTCATTCTATTTTCTGTCTGTGTCCGTGCTTCTTCTTGTCTAACTGCCATTACATGTTTGAGGCTTCCTATTTTTTTTGGAGATCTGCTCCGGGGCAGATAGCTTTCATATTTCTGCCTTTAGGTGTAGTTATCTCTCAGGCTGTGACGAGGCGTCTAGGATCAACGTAGGAACGCTCCATGGCTACCTCTAGTTGTGTGGTTAGTTCAGGTTACTGCAATCCAATAGGTTCCAGCCTCTCTGGTGTATTGCCATTTTTGCTTAATCTCCTCAGCTACCATAACACAACACAGGACACAGTTCAGACAGGGTGAGGTACAGGAACAGATCCAGGATCAAGGATTCAGGAAACAAGACACAACAGGAACGGGCCTGGATATGCAGCCTCCGGGAAAGGTGATCTGGGTTCTCTGCTCCCAGAGCAGGCGGAAACACAAGAAAGAACAAAGGGCATCAGCTCTCTCAGAACTGATCGCAATCAGAGCAGGAGCTGAACACACAAACACACATGGCTAGGTTCAGGAAGTCAATGCAAAGCTCTGGCAACGCCCCACAGGACAGGGGAACTTTATATAGGAGCTGCCTCACAGCGATAGGCTGGAGCAGCAATTCTAGCACACACCCATTCCTCATAAAAGCAGGGGAGGTGTGGCCCCGTACACCCTATGCACAGCCAGACACAAATCAGCAAAGCAAAGGACACCTGGCAACGGCTGCAGCCTGAACACACATGGTAAGTCATGCACCACTGCAGAGGACCTTGCAACCCACGGGTAGCTTCCACAGCGGTAGCCAGGGACCGCACATGCGGGTGGTCATGCAGGCAGCGGATACACTCACGCATGTACGGCTACGCAGCGGAGCCGGGAACTGAGCAGCATCCATACAGTTAACTGACAACAGCATTCCAGCTCATTAGAGGGAAAGGAGCGAAGGATTAAAGCAGAGATATGCAGAGTAACGCCGGGGAAGCAAGGTACAGACATTCCCGGCGTTACAGGGCACGTGGGAAGTACCCGACAAAGCTCCAGAATAGGCACATCTAATAGATGCGCCTTTTCTGGGCAGCTGCAGGCTGCTGTTTTTAGGCTGGGGGGCCCATATTCATGGCCCCTTTCCAGCCTGAGAATAGCAGCCCGCACCTGTATAGTTTTGCCGGGTTGGTTCAAAAACTAAGGGGGACACCACGTCGGTTTGTTTTTCATTCATTCTCTCCTGCTCGCGCTGTTGCCGGCAGAGCAGGAGAAAATAATGACAGCCGGCTTCAGCACCACAGGCAGGGGAACAGCGCTTACTGCAGCGCTTCTTCCCTGGCGGCCGTCCCGGTGGTCCTAATGCGGCACACGTGCGGCACACGGTTGCCACGCGGATCTACATAGACACGGATATCTCCGGTACCGATTTCTCCAGTACCGGAAATATCTGGACGTGTGAGACCGGCCTTAAGGAGAGAGCTTAACTAGTCTGCACAGGAGTAGTCTCTTCCTGGGCACTCAACCAGTTTGTCCACCACCACCTTCAGCCTGGACTTAATTTGTAACAATAAATGAGATTAATGTCAACCCTCATAGTCAACTTTGGGAAGAAGACCCTCAGACTATATTTGGAATTTCTCACATGTTACTGCTATTAAACCCCCTTCCGGGTTTACTACTGTCTCAGACTCTTCAGTGGCTACTGTGATAATACTAAGAATTGTTTAGGACTTAGAAAGTTGAGGGGCAATGCTCCTGTGGTCGGTGTTGGCTGTATCTCTGTTTTTCTGGAAAAATAAAGAATTATCTTTAATAACATCAAAGAGTCTGCTATTTTTTTCATTAAATTATATATTTTCTTACTTCCAAGTATACAGAAAGAAAAAAACATCTTTAAAAGAAAGTCCAGTTTCTTCATATCTGACCCTCCCAGTGTAATGGAAACTGAGCTGTAAGGTGTGGCTGCTCCTAATGATGTGCGAATCAGTCCCCAGCAAATGTTCTGTCCAAAATGCCAGATATTTTCCACTGTGGGATATAGATCTGCTGCTCTTATTTATTCACTTGATAAATGAAATTACAGCTGATTATTACAAGACCGCAATATACAAAATAGGTGTGATATACCCAGCAACAAGAGGAAAACTGCCAATATTTATTATGCTTTTTTAGTGCCATCATATTCCTCAGCGTTTTACAGACATTATCATACCTGTCCCCATTGGGGCTCACAATCTAGAATCCCTATCAGTATGTCTATGGAATGTGGGAGGAAACAGGAGACCCGGAGGAAACCCACGCAAACACGGGGAGAACATACAAGCTCCTTGCAGATGGTGTCCATGGTGGGATTTGAGCCCAGGACCCCAGCGCTGCAAAGCAACAGTGCTACCCACTGGGACTGTGCTGCCCATCCATCCACCCACACATCCATCGCACATCCGTCCATCCATCCACCTGACCATCCATCCACCTGACCATCCATCCACCCATGCACACATCCATCCATCCACCCACACATCCATCCCACATCCATCCACCCATTCATTTACCCATTTATCCATCCACCCATCCATCAATCAATCCACCCATCCATCCATTTACCCAGCCACCCGTCCACTACTCATCCATCCACCCATACACTCACCCATCCATCTACCCATCCATCCAACCAACCACCCACCCATCCATTCACCATCCATTCGGCGACCAATCCATCCACCCATCCATCCATCCATGCACCCACCCTCTCACCCATCCACTAATCCATCCATCCATTCACCCACCCACGCATCAACCCCATTCATCCACCCATGCACCAACATACTCGCTCATTCGTCCACCCATCCATCCATTCATCTAGCCACCCATCCACTACCCATCCATACACCCACCCTCTCACCCATCCACTAATCCATCCATCCATTCACCCACAAACCCATCAACCCTTTCATCCACATATGCACCCACATACTCTCTCATTTGTCCACCAATCTACCCACCCACCCATCCATCCCTCCACCCTGATACAACAAGGTGTAGAGTCTGGACACCAGAGTGTAAACTCTGCAGGTTTCTTGCGCCATTTTCCTGGAGCGGAGCTTTCTACAGTCCGTGTTCACTTATAACTGTCTGACAAGTGTTGTCAGACATCTGCAGACATTGTGCATCATGTGGTGACTATAAAGCTCTGGATTTGTAGACTGTGAGCCCTCGCAGGCAGGGTCCTCTCTCCTCCTGTACCAGTCGGTGACATGTATTGTTTAATATTATTGTGCGTGTTTTTTTATTATTGTGTATTCCCCTTTTCACATGTAAAGCGCCATGGAACAAATGGCTCAATAAAAATAATACTAAATAATAATAATATTGGGTGGTTTTCCTTCTGCATCCTACACTATACTTATCAGGCGTGAGAGGGGCATGTGGTGTCAGGTGTGGCGCACAAAATATGGCCGTCACGTCCTGGATCCTCTTGGGAACAAGTCATTGGCAGTGGCCCAGATCAGTCAGAAAATTCTGATCAGGATTGACGATGGATCGGCAGAATTACGGGCGATCCCCCCAGCACTGGTTCTCATGTATCACATACAGTAATAGCATAAAATTCAGGAAATTACCTTGTACCCCGCGACGTCGCAGACAGTTTTGGCCTTTGTAATGCAGCAGATTTATTTTTCATCCCTGCTTCCACGAGCCAGTACTTTTTTTTACCTTTTTATTAGTAGCATTTTGATCTTATTTTTTATTTACCTTTTATTTAATTCTTTTAGAGGTTAAATAAACAAATTAAAATAAATACGGCCATTATTTTTCCCGTGGCATTCACCGTGCCGGTATAACGACATAGCTCAGGTCACCATATATTCGGCCGCACCAATTTTGTGTCCTTTTTGTTTTTACTTTTTAACATAATAAAGCGAGAATGTTTTTTTCTCTTTGTTTTTTTAGACTTTTGTGACTTTTTCTTTCAGCACCAGTAGGGGATACGATCATCATGTCTCTCGATCACTTCCATCCGTTTTGCAATATATTGTGCCTGATAGAATAAGGCAATGGGGAAAGGCCTAATCTGTCTACCAAGGTGGCTGACCTGGGGAGGTCACGGGTAAAGGGGTTGTCTTAACTTCCATAAAGTGCAACATGCTTGTAAGAATAAACAACTGTGAAATTTCAAAAAATTCTCTCAGCTCTTAAAGGGAATCTGTCAGCAGGATATTGCTATGTAATCCTACAGCAGCGTAACGTAGGGGCTGAGAGCCTGATTCCAGTGATGTGTCACTTATTATGCTTAGTGTTGCTGTTACAGTTAAATCATTGTTTTATCAGCAGGAAATGATCACTACAGGACTAGTTGCCTCATGCCTCTTAGTCCAACCACGCCCCCAACACTGATTGGTAGCTTACTGTCAATGTGCAGTGTAAACAGAAAGCAGCCAATCAGTGGTGTGGGCGGAGTTATACACAGCTCAGCATTCCGAGCTTTGCTAGATCTGGAGCAGAGAAAATTACAGCATGCAGAACACCAAGTGACTAGGGTTGAGCATTCCGATACCGAAACCCGGTTCCGATACCTGAAATCCAATGTAAGTCTATGGGAACAAAATATCAGAATTAAAAAATTCCGATATTTTGTTCCCATAGACTTACATTGGATTTCAGGTATCGGAACCGGGTTTCGGTATCGGAATGCTCAACCCTACAAGTGACACATCACTGAAATCAGGGTCTCAGCCCCTACACTATGATTAAATAACAAAATCCTGCTGATAGATTCCCTTTAAGACAAGGGGCATTTTTATTTCTATAGTTTCCAGCTCATTGGCTGTCTCTTTAGTCTGTCAAATATGCCTGATCTCTTAGGTAAGGAGCGCAGCGCTTACAAGCTCTTTGCTATAGAGCTTGCAAGTACTGCTCTGAAACTAGATGGATCACTGGACCTGGCCAAGTTCAGTACTACTGCGCTCCTCCATTGCTACAGAGGCAAAGCTACCTCTGCTTGGAGCACAGAAAAGTGCAGCGGCTCAGCCATACTGCTGGCCCAACTGTCCGTCATCAGGAGCACATTGCCCCCTGGCAAGCAGAAGCGGTGCACTCCTGATGCTCGAAGATGAGAATAACCCTTTAAGCTTCTAGTTGCTATAGCATTGCATCACAATGAAATTTCAGGGGGACACATGGGGTACAGAATGAATCCCCTCACTCACACGTTTAGCATTGACTGGGCACCTATGGTGCTGATTGCCCAGGATCAGAGTCATCTCTGATCCCGGCTGTCGGAGTGACAGCTAAAATAGACCGCTGACATCTCCTGCTCATTAATCAACACAGGCCATATAGCTCACAGTGAGCGCCCCCTAGTGGTGGCTGCAGGAGGACAACATTTAATCATTTTACTCTTTGTTAAAAGATGCAGGAAATCTTCACTTCTTGCACAGAAAAACTGCAAATACAATAACCTAAAAAAAAGATCTGGACATATTTAGAATTTAAAAAAAAAAAATAAAAACCCAAGAGCTTCCAACATTCGCCCTTCTGTATCCTAAACTATATAAAAAACACATACTGCATAATATATAATATTAAACATGATATTAATATTATATAATACTATATTTAATTAAGTATAACATATAGTTATATCATTACATAATATTAACCCTAAAATCACCCTGATTTTATGAATATGAATATTCATGAATATGATAATATGTCACATTTTACTTTGCATTTATGTTTTTATTTTATTCTACTTATTATGCATCATTAATTTATTATTATACTATCATATTATCATATATTATTATATTATTAACTTAGTAACGTAGTAACGCATGACTATTAATAATTATAAAAAAAACAACCGGTAATTTATATTTAGGAGGCGCCAACAGCGTTTTACAATAGAAGGATCCGGTTCTTTAACTCTTTCTTGATTTTTTTTCTATATTTGTATTGATATCATTTACACATTTCATCTAAAATATATATACATATATATTTTTTTATTTCATTGATGAATCAAAAATTCCCCAAAACTTTGAAAACCGCAGCAAGGGCCGGTGTCTGTTTTTTTTGGTGAAATTACGCTTTGAAAACAATTAGAAATGTGGAATAAACATTGAATAAAATGATCAATTGTCATCATTCGGTTGCTGGGATTTCATTGAGCCCAGGGGGCATAAAAGATTCATTTTTCACAGAATAAGTGATGGGAAGCATTTATTTAAGAGGTGTTTGAAGCCAAAGCAGCTGACGACGCAGAGGAATTAACATTTTTCCTGCGCTACTCTAATTGTTCCTGAGACGACGTAACGCGGCAACCGTATTTCCAAAGCAATTTCATCAAATTTAGAAAAGCTTTCCAGAATCAGATCTGCTAAAGAGACCAAAATCCTTCTTAAAGGGGATGTCCATTTTATTAAACCCATATAACCAAATAAGGAAATCTGCATTTACAGAGGAGGACCCAATACTGTAATACTTATTCTCCCCTGTGGAGGCGCTGCAGGAAAACTGAACAGGACCAATTCTACCATCAAGATGAGCATCTCACTTCAGGCAACGGTCTAAGGTGGGGTTGCAATATATATAATGTAAGCGATCATCTGATCGCCTGTTCAAGTCCTCTACGGTGGGACTAAAAATAAAAAAAACTCTTGAAAATTAAAAACAAAACATATTTGTTCTCATCTCATCCTAAAGGAGACATGGAATCATCTGAGGATACATAGATGTAAATCTATTTGGTTTCTACGATCTTTTGAAAGGGAATCTGTCACCAGGTTTTTATCACCTAATCAGAGAGAGCCCCTGATTCCAGCCATGTGTCACTTACTGGGCTGCTTGCTGTAGTTTTGATAAAATATAATTGTTTTATCAACAGAAGATTAGCACTAAAGGATTCCTTAGCCTGCTAACAGGTAGTTCAACCCCGCCCCACCACTGATTGGCTGCTTTCTGCCTATGCACAGTGTACAGACAAAGTTTTTGGGTGATACAGAGCTCAGCGTTCTGAAAACTGCTAGATCTGCAACAAAGAAAACAGTTTTTTATCAAAACTACAGCAGCCAGTAAAGTAAGTGATACATCGCTTCAATCAGGTTCTCAGCCCCTACAAACTGCTGATAGATTCCCTTTGATTTCAGGCCAGAGGCTGCAAGAGAGGGCCAAAATGAGGGGTAGGCAGCTGCCTAGGGCACCACTGAGAGCGGGGGGGGGTATTTTGTAAAAGTGATGCCAGTGCATTGATGGTGGCACCCACGATTAAACTTTTTATATAAAGAAAGCTTAATCATACATGACAACTTTTAGAAAGGTCATGAATTTTTAAAGGGATTGTCCTAGACTTTAATATTGATGAATAATCCGTGAAGAAGGTCATCAAATACAGATCGGTGGGGGTCCGACACTAGTTGAAATACCTTAAAATGCCCCTGAACTATGTGTGTCGCTGTCCCTTTTATGAAGACCACCCTTTTTCCAAGCCACACCCATTTCCACGCCCACCTGACTGTGTCTGGAGGGAGGGGCTAAGCTTAACAATGCGCCATGCACAGAAAACACTTCTTTCCATAGGTTTCTGCAGCGCCCCGGGAGATTTGCCATCTTCTCCGGGAGTCCAGGAGGTCTCCCCTTTTCTGGTGAGTCGAGTTTTCCTATAGAGTTGTGCTGCAGCGTAAAGTATGGTACAACTTCACACGAGATGGGGTGTAGCGGCGCGTTTTATATACCACCAAGAAAGTTTACGGTGTCCCTGCGCCAAATAATGTCATTGCACCCCCGATACGGAACATGAAGGCGTGCGTTCCTTCCCTCATTACAATATATGTAAATTCTAATTAAATCATAAACAATATTGAAATCAGTTCATGTGATTTAATTACTGGTTTCTATGTATCCGTTATAATGCCGTCACGGCTTCGTACTGACACGATGGGGCCGAGACGCATATTCCAATATATTTTACTTTTTTTTTTCTTCCCTCTTGCCAGCTGTTTCTCCAGCGCATTAGTTTTCTACGTGACCCCCTGAGATATTCATCTATTTTATCTGAGTTTCGAAGGAACCTTACGTATGAATTGTAAATGAACCTATAAATGCGTTTTAATAAATGCGTACCTATTTATACATGCATATGTGCGCATACATCGCAAGCCGCCTGAACGGAATTATTGAGTGGATATTTCAGTCGGTGGAAGAGGAGAATTCATTTGTGGAACGTATCGGAGTCACGGCAGGATGATATTCCAGCTGTTAAATCCCAAAGCGGGGGTGGCGAACAAAATATCTTGTATTAGCCGAAAAAAAAAAAAAAAGATAATAGTGTAAATATTCTGGAAATGATCCTAGAAAGAAACAATGTAGGGTAGGACGCCGTGATAAGAGAAATGTCAACTTATTTAAAGGGATTTTTGCAAAAAAAAAAAAAGTAATGTTGCAATTGCAGTTGTGCTCAAAAGTTTACATACCCGGCAGAATTTTTTCTTTCTTGGCCTTTTTTCAGAGAATATAAATGATAACACCAAAACTTTTTCTCCACTCATGGTTAGTGGTTGGATGAAGCTATTTATTGTCAAACTACTGTGTTTTCTCTTTTTAAATCATAATGACAACCCAAAACATCCAAATGACCCTGAACAAACGTTTTCATACCCTGGTGATTTTGGCGTGATTACATGCACAGAAGTTAACACTAATGGGTGTGAATGGCTACTAAAGGTAACATCCTCACCTGTGACCTGTTTGCTTGTAATCAGTGTGTGCATAAAAGCTGAGTGAATTTCTGGGATCCAGACAGACTCTTGCATCTTTCATCCAGCCACTGACGTTTCTGGATTGTGAATCATGGGGAAAGCAAAAGAATTGTCAACGGATCTACCGGAAAAGGTAGTTGAACTGTAAAAAACAGGAAAAGGATACAAAAAGATATCCAAGGAATAGATAATGCCTGTCAACAGTGTTCAAACTGTGATTAACAAATGGAAAATCAGGGGCTCTGTGAAAACAAAACCACGGTCAGGTAGATCAACAAAAAGGTCATCCACAACTGCCAGGAAAATTGTTCAGGGTGCAAAGAAAAACCCACAAATAACATCAGCTGAAATAATGGACTCTCTGAAAACTTGTAGTGTGCCTGTTTCAAGATGCACAATAAGGAGGCACTTGAAGGAAAACAGGCTGCATGGTCGATTCGCCAGAAGAAAGCCATTACTGTGCAAATTCCACAATGTATCTCGCCTACAATACACAAAACAGCACAGAGACAAGCCTCAAAACTTCTGGAACAAGGTAATTTGGAGTTATGAGACCAAAATTAAACTTTGTGGCCACAACCATAATTGTTACATTTGGAGAGAGGTCAACAAGGCCTATGATGAAATGAACACCATTCCTACTGTAAAGCACGGAGGTGGATCGCTGATGTTTTGGGGATGTGTAAGCTACAAAGGCACAGGAAATGGTCAAAGTTGAAGGAAAGATGAATGCAGCATGTTATCAGCTGTAAGCTTTTCAGGGGATATAGCTCTGGGATCGCCGTCCGGGTAGACGGAGTGGCATGGAAACAGTTCATTCACAGACAGCAGTTCTGGTAAAAACTGGCCGCAACCAGTTTTATTAAAGTCCACAGCAAACAGAACATAAGCAAAACCAAATCATAAACATAAGCCCTGGGCTTGTCCAGCCACTTACTACACTTAGATAGATTTCCCTCTCTATCCGGGACCAGACTCTAACAGCCTGTCCCCAAAACAACACATATGTTCAGCATTTACCAGCATGGAGTTTCACAGAGTCTCCTCCTTGTGTCTGAAGGCATATCCAACGTCCAGACTTGAGAGAGCTCCCCTCCTATTCAGCAGCTATCCGCATGGATTCTCACAGAGACTACTCCTGTGTCCGGGGTACATCGAGCACCCAGACTGAGACAGCTCATACTCCTGGAGACTCCTTCTTGTGCCTGGACTCCTTGTCCAGACTAAGCGAGCTCTCTGTCTGTGTTCGCAGACACCTACTTCTGGTCTCCTAATTAACAGCTGAGTGGTTTCAGGCCTGAGCTGCAAGTGTGTACTGAATGTAAGGTGTAGTGACCTTTCTCTACCACTAGGTTTACAAAGCCATACATTTCCCTTATACCAGTCAGCAAAGTATCTAGGTGAAATGTACACCCCATTCAACACACATACTCTCACTGTCTCACATATCCCCCCCTCTTCTCCAGACCGGAGGGCTGGTCATCCAGACCGGAGGGCTGGTCAACAATCCAAAAGAGACAGTGAACTCTGGACCAGTCATGGCCCTCATCAGCTTCATCTTCACTACTGTCATCTGTATCGTCACCTGAGCCATAGCCAACATCAGCTTTCTCTTCATCTGAAGCATCCGCACTACCCTGTACCCTCCCAGGCCTATGCTCTCTGCGGGCCTCGGGTATCCTGCACGGTTTCATCTCGACCTTAGGGCTGGGCTCAGTTTCGATATAGTGCCTGGCCAGAGAAGTACGACCCGGCACATCAGAACACTTCTGCTGACTCTTCCTCAGAAACTCACGTACCTCCTGTCCCTGGTGCACTGACCATGTGTCACCAACTATCACAGAAGGTATAGGGGGTTTTTCACTTTTCTCTAGTTCCCCTTGAACCCTCTTTAGCACATCTATTTTCTTGAATATCGGTTGACTCATAAAGTCTATTTCACAGACCTTAAGCTCCTCTGCCATGGTCTCTGACCATTTTAAGCTACACTGTTCAAATGATTGGGACTGTAGAAGGAGCTGATCGTTTTTCTTTTGCAGTACACATAATTCATCCGCTAAGTCTCCAGCTGAATTGTAATGTTCTACCGTAACAACAGCATTCTTATATAGAGCCTTAGACTTATTGAGCAGCATTTGCTCTTGCAACGAAGAGATTCCCTGTATCCTTCCTTTTACTTCATTGACCTTCTCACGAAGATGCTCATGACTTTCATCACACTCCTTCATCACAGTTTGGAGTTTTTTTGAGAAGTCATCAATTCATCTGGTACCTGTTGGACGTCTTTTATGTCTTCGGCCCCTTCTTCAGGCTCTTCTGGTAGAACATGCTCAGAAGCCCTACCGTCAGTCTTACATTCTACCTCTTCAGTCACATCATTATGGTCTCCAATATTTCCATTTATTCCGGCTTTCAAGTTCTCCTTGATAGCTGCATCTGTATACTCAGAACCCGCCGGATTCTTCTCTTCCACCACTTTCTGCATCCCATCTGAGCTCCCGTGTGTCTGCATCGGCAACGGAGTGACACATCGCTTTTCCCATTTGTTGGGACGTGGCTCCGATGTAGACTCCATGAAAGTGCGCTTGAGCTCACCAACGCCAGCCTGATGTCTCAAAATCTCATCTTGTGACTTATCCAGATCCTTGGTGTCACTCGGGAACACCGCTGGGGCTCCGGGCGCCAAACTTCCAGCCTGAGCTTCATGAGTTGCAGCTACTGATCCGAACCGCAACCCGTCCACGCCGCTGTCTTTGGCAGAAACAGATTCCTGGACAGAGTCAGTCCCCATATCTTCAGTCTTGTTCCTCACAGCTTCACTTGAGACCTCAGCTTCTGATGAGGCATCTGGCTTGGTGACTACCACTTCTATGGCTTTTTCCACCTCTGCAGCATCTCCTCAGAGTCCTTGGCACGATACAGATCCACACCATACCTTGGTAACTTCACATTTCCAACAGCATCTACTTGGGCTGTGTTCAGTTTCAGAGTCCTGCCTTTAAAGCTCAGCTCTCCTCCTTTCACCTTAGTCTTCGCCAGGGAACCGGCCAACTGTAAAACATCTTCAGATGCCATCTTCTGTCCGACTGCAAGATCAGCATCAGCCTTCCTCTCAGGACTCTCAACCTCCTCTGCTACCATGCCTTCCTCATTTGCACTGGTTGCTTGATTGTCATCAGATGATTCACTATCACTACCACTATCCCTGTCTGACCCCTTTTTCTCAGCCACATCTGGCTCACTTTCAGGGTTATACAATTCATTTTCATTCACATCCTGCTCACTGTCAGGGTTATACAATTCATTCTCATTCACATCCTGCTCTGGAACCTTAGTTAACATGTCATCCACAACATTAACTTCACCATCTGGTCCCTGGTTTCCCTCAGGTGGTCCCTCAAGTATGTGACTATGTGACAACCCCAGCACTATACTTCCATATAGCTCAGGTACTAGGAGCTGGCTCACGACCTCTCCCTGGACTTCAGTGTCCCTATACAACAGGTGAGTGTTTATGGCAACATGAGGAAACCTCTCCTCAGAGCCAGGCTCTTGGGAAACCTCATTTAGAACATTTATATTTTCCTGGGCCGTTTTAAGAGAGGGGTCTCGCCACTGCTCACTCTCAAAATTGTCACAGGACACAGGTAAGTCAGGGACACTCGGTTCCCGAGAACCACCATCCTCGTCTCCCAACATCACCTGCAAAGGAATTTCATCACTATCACAGTCATCATTATTATCAATATCATTATCATGATTATGATCAGTATCATCATCACTATCATGATCATCATCATTATCATTATCAGCATCAGCATCATTATCATGGTCATCATCATTATCATGATCATAATCATCATTATCATTATCATCATCATCATCATCATCATTATCACATAAGCCTAACGGCCCACTAGCATTGTGTTCCGCCCCTCGGGACTGCGCACCCTCAATAGGAGCTTCATCACACTGTCCATCAGAAACATTTTTCCCCAGAGATCCTTAGACCGGGGAAAGTCATTACCCAATATGACGGGGGGCACCAGGTTCTTCATTACCCCCACTTCACATGAAACCTCCCCGCGTTTGGGGATCAAGTCCACGACAGTC